>JAGFPH010000113.1:222270-252544 GCA_018207615.1 Philaenus spumarius | reverse complement strand
ATTAGCTGTACTCTACTTACATATACGGAGCATGAAGTTTTCCATGCGACTTAAGGTGGAGTTCTAGCGTTCGTTTTGTTTGAAACGTTTCTTCACACCCATCAACAGTGCACTTCAGTACAGCCGGACGTTCGTGCAATTTTAAATGCGTGTTCAGATTGTAAATTGTAGTGAAAGTTCGTTCACAAGACTTGTATGTACACTAAACAAATGAAAATCTTAGCTATTAATTTAATTATATCTTATTACAATATATTAAGTTTGACTGTACTTGGTGAAATTCCATAAGGTAACAAATAAAACTTAAAATTTCACAAAAACAACAATATAATTGTAACAGCTGTTTCGCCGCTAGGCATCATCAGACGACTGTAAAGAATAAAAAACTTTCTTCTTCAATTTGAGAGCAAATTCGCCTCATTTTTGTACACCCGATTAGAAGTATTATTTTCTTCAAATAAGTGTAAGCAATTATTTTTCAAAAACTGTACTATTTTGTAGATTATCGACTACAGATTTCAACAACTAATTTAAGTTTTAGAGCAAGTTAATGCTAGTAAATGAACTAGTATATTACCTTGAAGTGTTTGATCTTCAAATGTGTTTCTTTGTGCCGTTTCAAACGGAAATTCGAGTAAAACGACCAGGTACAACCGTTGTAATCACACTGCAAAAACATACACACGTATTATTAGATGATTCTTATTCTAGCATAAAGCCAAGTTTTACAACTGATTACAACACTCATCTAAGTAAGTAAAATGACACAAGCTCTAGGTACAGAGTATGTAAGGTACAAGAAGATATTATAATGAATTAATTACCTTAAAAGGTCCGGCCTGTGACTTCAAATTAATTTCTTTGTTACTGTATTACATGTTTCGAAGCCGTCACTTCATCATCAGATACTTCTTTGTTCGTTCACACTGTAGAGCTCGTCATCAAACAATTTCTGTGTGAAATCAGTGTGAACGAATAGAGAAGAATCTGATGAAGTTACGGCTTCGAAACATGTAATACAGGAACAATGAAATTAATTAGAAGTCGCAGGACGGAAATTTTAAGGTAGGCTAATTAATTCATTACAATAATTGATTGTGACTTGGTACCAAAATGCAAATTAAACAAGAAGATATGCTTGAGATACAAAATGTCGTCACTTATAAATGATAATAAATATATTTTTTTGAAGTGAAATTTCTTTTTGGGCAAATTGGCCTGGATCACATGAAAAGTAAAATGCTTCCCCTTCATCTGTCAGTTGAAAGGAAAGAGTAGGAAAATCGTTTGACACGCACGCACAGTGCGAGAAGAAAGACAGAGAATTATTTTTACTCCCTCCATCGCATACGTCACAGACAGTCTACACGCATGCACATCATTTACTGTGTTAATACGTAGCATAGGGAACCAGTAACGCTAGCGTATTATACTGTACATAAAATTAACACTTTTTAAATTTATTTAATTTTTGTTGAAGTATTAAAACTAATGGAAGAAATTAGATGATTTATGTTTAAATCGTTGTTTATTGCTTAAAATTAATTTTGTTTATTTAATTCTTCAAAAGAAACTACTTAGGTCTACAAAGTATATCTAACTGAGTCCATGCTCTTTGGGATTTTCAACATGGTAAATGTACAGAGCCTATAATTAAATATTTTACTCAAATACTTAAAATACATTTTGGAATACAAAACAAAAAATCATACATTTTAATCACGGCCCAACCTAAATCTCCGTTAAGGAGGTTTAACGTTCTGATTTAAGCGTAGCTAAGTTAAGCAGTAATTTGTGAAACTAGGTTTTATGAAATTGGTTTCCGCCACATCGTGCTCGGTAGAAGTAGAAGGGTGGTCATGACCCCTTAAAGCAGACACACTAAGTTTGAGGACACTGCAACTTCAACTATTGATTGAAAGTTCTATTGTTGGCATGAAAAATGCAGAATATAAAATGCAAAATAAGTACTTACCTTAAAAGGACGGATATTATAATGCGATAGAATATGAATATTCATTACATGGACTTTGTCAAATATAGTTTTACAACCTTCTACAGGGCACGCATAACCCATCACCTGACCCGTTGATGATTCAATTTGTTCGTAAGAATTCTTATCTACTCCGATAGACTTTAGCGCTTGCGTAATGTGATCATCTTCTAGAATGAGAAACAAAAAAGTTATAAGAACACTAATTCAAAGTACAATAATCCCACTTACATATTATTTCTGTTGTCAACAACCCTTTTTCTCAACTAATACAAGGCATTCAGCGATGAAAAATATATCCAGTGGTTATGATTTTTTTAATAACGTGGCATACTTTATGTTAAAACCCAATGTTTGTATAGGTAAGAGTGGTTTTTCAGTGACTATGGGACAAACGCTTCAAGAGCACGATTATAGTAGGCCTACTTGTTAAATGGTATACTCATGTTTACTCATGGACACCTCTATCTAGCCTTGTCAAGAGTCACTAGATCTAACAATATTTTTCAATTAATTACCAGAATGACAAACAAGAAATTAAAGATTCGCCCAACAAAATACTAATATTTTTTTAGGGGAGAGGGAAAGGTGCTAAAGTTTTTCATGTTTAATTCCACCAAATGTATTACTACGCGTACCACAGTATTGAATCTATGGATTTAGGAACAGCTGCAAAGAATTCTTATCTGTGTGTTTGTATAAACCGCTCATATTATTTGTTATTATGCTAAATGACACTTTAACTGACTGCAAAAAACCTAATCTAATGTTACCTGTCACAATAGGCCAATGTTTTTAACTCGACTCGTAATGCTTTATAAGTCGTGCAATATATATGTTATCATACGAATCTCAACATTTAATGTGAGTAATTTTAGTTGCAGTTTGTTCCACCTAGACAATACACCGTTCAGAGTGAACTAACAAAACACACAAAGATGTTATTTGAATGATTGAAAAACATTTCTGTTATAAAAAACTTACATTGATCTGAAGTTGCCTAGCCTACCTATGTAGAGCAACAAAGTCCGCAGAGTTGTAAGCGAGAAGCACAGCCTAATTTAGAAACACTGGTACTCTAAAACACCTATAGAAATAATCTTTATTTTATAAAACCTGTGTAAAAAAGATCATCGAGATCATACAAGCTGGCGAACTTTAATTTGGAAAGTTAAGTAGTGGTACATTAGAATAAAATTAACCTTGTATAATATTGAGCAGATGACATGTTTGAATAGCCTACTGACTTGACAAAGGGATAGAGAGATGGGCGGAAAGTATAACTCCTTGAGACTACCCTCATTTCTCCCATCTGCAAAACTTGAAGGTAATATTGTCTCATTATACCAACCTAGACTGTTAATGAACTAGAAACTTCTGTGACCAGTAAGTTTATGTTCATATAGTCTTGTTATTTTTAGGTCCCAATGTGTATTAGTGCGGATGAGGTGACCACCAGTTCTAATAGAAAAGACCAAAACTTCACTGTTTCCTTTGTTCATAAAGAAATTATGTAACTTACACCATTGTATTTGGATAACCTAATAGAACTCCGATCCAATGCAATATTTTGTTCCACTGGAAATTCGACTTTTTTGGCGCTATCTATTGGGGAAACGAAGGAAGCTGGTTGGAAACACCAATGCTTACAATGCTTTCTCCCTAGCGCTACCTCGCGGCGCGATCATGTACTATTTTCGCGAACACGTTTTTTCCGGCACACAACCCCCGTATGGATGCAAGATCTATTTATTATTCATGATCTATGCTTACACTTCACTAATGGGGGGAATCAAATATTAACAATATAAAACAAGTATTACATAATAAACAACAAAATAGGCAAATTAACTTAGGCAAACGTCAGCCATTTTGATGAGGTGATATAACAGCGTACCGATTTGTTTAAAGTAGGCCTAATAAGCGCTACCAACACATATAGCCTACGTTAAGAAAATAAAAACATAACATCAGCCGAAGACTTTTTTTTAGAAAACTAAGTGTTATGACTTATATATAGCCTATGTTTAGAAACTGGAAATATACTGTCACTAAAGACTGTAAGTTACACTTCAGGTTTTTTTAGGGGTTGTAATTCTGTAAACAAAATTATTTAGGTACATTTTTTAATAAGTGGTAAGTAAAGTTTTACAGATCTCAACCAGAAGTTATGTAGGCTATTCTGTCTTAATCAGAATATTTATACACATATAATATATTGTAATAATATAAATATTTATTTATATTTATTATATTAATCTATATAGCCTGTATAAAATCCAAAACCCACTCACTCTCTGACTGAGCACACTATCTCAAAAACCATGCCAACTAGGAACGTGAAATTTTGTACACATATTGCGCCGGCCCTAGAGGCTCAGTAAGAAAGAATTTTTAAATATTTGGCCTTTAAGGGTTGAACCAACCCCTAAAATTATAAATATTGTTTGTTATGTAGATAATCTCAAAAACCATATAGGCTAGGAACTTTAACTTTAGTACACATATTACTCATAGGCGCTAGAGGCACTATAATAAAGGATTTTAAAATATTTGGCTTTTAAGGGTTGAACCAACCCCTAAATCAATAAATATTGTTTCTATACTTTCCTTAAAGCTAGAAACCTGAAATTTTGTACATTTATTTCTTACAATATACATATAAAAAGTAAACCAGTTTTACAATTCGTTACGTGCTGCTAGGGGTGAAAATATGATATCGACCCTTAAAAGGATAAATAGTATACATTTTTATGCTTTCCTTAAAGCTATAGGTTAGAGCTTATATTTTATACATTTATTTCTTACACATATAAAAATAAACCAGTTTTACATTTCATGTCATATTCTGCTAAGGGGTGGAAATGTAGAAACAACCCTTAAAACAATAAAATATTAATTTTTATACTTTCCTTAAAGCTAGAAAGCTGAAATTTTGTTCAATTATTTCTTACAAGATACATATGAAAAATAAACCATTTTAACATTTCGTCACGTTCTGCTAAGGGGTGAAAATTTAGTAAGAACCCATAAAACTATTAATATTAACTGAATACCGTGAAATTTGGTACATGTATTTCTCACAGGCACTAGAGGTGCACTGAGAAAGAATTTTAAAATATTTGCCCTTTAAGGGTTGAAAAACCCCTAAAACAATAAATATTGTTTTTTATACTTTCCTTAAAAGCTATAAAGCTAAAATTTTGTACATTTATTTCTTGAAAACTAATATAATAAGTACCGGTAAACCCGTTATACATGTTGTTATGTGCTGCTAAGTTGTAAAAATGTGATAACACCAGTAATTTTGTAGCTACATTTATTTGTTACAAGATACACATATAAAAATAACCCAGTTTTACATTTTGTCAAGTTCTGCTAAGGGGTGAAAATGTGATTACAACCTAAAAACAATAAATATTAATTGGTATTCTTTCCTTAAAGCTAAATTGCTAAAATTTGGCCCGTATTAATTTTAAGAAAATATTTTTGCCGTAAGCTGATCAAAACATCTTGGGATCTATGCATATATCTGGGCGATCTGCAACATCCAGCTAAGACTGAGATTTACCAGTCTGTAAATTTAGCGTTTGAAAAAAAAAGACGCTCTTTACTCTGAATTTTATTTTTTTATTTATTACATTTATTTAGCCCACATACAGTGACGAAGACGATTGATGGGCACCCAGTGAACAATAAGTACCAAACTAATTGAAAATACATGTAATAATTCACTTCGTGAAATAATAGATGAAAGAAAATGAGAGAAAAATATTACAATAATTATGTAACGTAGTGATGCAAACAACAAATTCCCTGTAGCGAAGCACAGGTATTCCGCTAGTATATAATAGGGCTATACGGAACAGTAACCGGAAAATTTTTATCAGATGCAAGGAATATTTTTGTGTGACCAATTAAATTAAATCTTACAGAATGATGTAACCTTCAATTTGATACTGTAACGTTGTCAAGATTAGGTTTTGTTGTTTCATTTGATTGCATTCAATGTCGTTTTAAATGTTTCAATGTTTATATTTAACTATTCCACATTTTGAAAGATTTATACCGGTAATCATTGTTTACATATTTTTACTTATCTTTTTTCATTCATTTTATTTAGGATATTTTATTATTTATCTTTTTGGTGTCAGTGAACTGTTTTCCCTTTTCATTAGTGCAAACATAGCTAAAATGGCTGTATTTTTAAAATTTTATTTTTTCTCGTATTTTCAATATTTGTTTCCCACCCAAATCCTTTGTGTAGTTAGAGTCAGTTTAACATGTACTTTCGGAATACAACAAATAATTTTCATTACCTCTGGTCACCCTTATCTGCGCAATTACCGTTGATGATGTGTAAAGCCATGATAGATGGTCAGACTGACCTTATCATCTTTCAAAACACAAAATGATATACTGCCAGTCCAAAGTTTGCTAGACTAACTGGTTGTCAAGAGTATGTATGATTTAAGGGTAAATATTTAATAGTTCCAAAAACTACACCTATAGGCTAGTACAACTTCCAACCAAATTTAAATTAGCCTAAATTATTCAAATCATACTTTGTAGGCTTACGATCGTAAGATTAATAGTATTAATTAATATAACTTACCATCAATTACATTGCTTCCAAGTTTATTTGAAGGACCATAGTTCTTATCAACTAACAAGTTAGACCTAAAATAATTATTTTTAGTTGCTTTCATCATCTCACTAGTTTTTCCTTTATATAGTTCTTCACCTTTCTCTGTTTTAATAACTATTTCTGTTGTATCGTCTGATTTATTTGTGGAAATTGCTACAACTGCTAAGGGAGCACATGATTTTTTTGTAGTCATATTTGTTTTTGAATTTTGAGAGTTGCCATCTTCAAATGGTTCTAATTGATTTGAAGATCTACTTATTAAAGAGTTTGGAGATTTGAATTGTTCATTTGATTGTTCAGAATTACACGGTTCACTTTCTTTAAGCTTGACTTGGTTAGCCCCATTGTGCTTTAGAACACTTTTGCCTTTATGAAAGGTTTGGTTATTGCACAAAACACTGACAGATTTCTTCAGGATGTTTGGTCTAGAAGCAACAAACATTTGACTTCTTGTTTGTAATAAAGGCAGCATATTTTGACTAATAATTTTGCCTGAAAGAATATATTTTTTTGGCAGTTTAACAACAGGTAAAGCAGTTGACTTTTGTTTGTTATAATTAGGCCTAGGCCTACTTAAAATACTTTTTGACAAGGCCGAAATAGATTTATTAAAATTTATTAATTCAAAGCCCTTGGAGTTTCTAAGAGGCTTATACTCTGATTCACTTATGTTATTAACATTACTCATGAAATGGTTGTTATAAATAACCTTCTCTTCTGTTATAGACTCAGACTGTATTGGCTTAGGCCTATTTGGAAAATTTTGGACAGGTCTAGGATCACATTCTTCATCATCACTTGTATGCACAGCAATAATTTGTTGTGGGTATTGTAAAATGTTACCTGAATCATTATTTAAATCTTCTGAATTTATAACTTCAGTCACTGGTTGGAAATCATTCCTGGTAACCAAGTTTAAGGTATGCAATTGACCAAAATTGTCTATAACACAATAACCTTCAATATCTGAGGATGATAGATCTTCTGAAAAACGTTCATCAGTTTCTATTTCGAGTTCACTTTCATTAACAGTAAAAAAATCTATACGTGAAACCCTATCATTATTATCAGTTAACCATTCATCAACATCATTTATTATGTTATTATTATCACTATTATTAAAACTATCACCAACTGTCAGTGCTATCGAACCTTCTTCGCCATCGCTTTCCTTGAAAATTAAAGAATTAAAATCATAGGCGGCACAAGATTCAAACCTTTGTTTATTTGTTACTTCAATTTGCCCGCTTTTTTGTTGTACATAAATACTTTTCGGCTTATCAGACTGCATTTGATTTTTAAAAAAATAGGGGTTTACAAAATCGAAACCATGAAGCTATCAAACACAATCTAGAAACACAAAACAAACACAAACAGATCCTATTATTTTTATTTTCAAATTTAACCTTTGGAAATAATGAATTCATCTTTTAGCCAGTCAATATTTTTAGTAAGGTTAATTTATTGTTAGATATACTTTAAAATTATAACTTTAAAATAAATTACTTTAAAATAAAAGATTCCTCCCATTACATTTTAAACTGCATCTTTTTACGAAACTTAAAGCGGCTGCTTTAATAGTAATAGTAATAATGACTAATAAGCACAGTTGAATTATAATTTTTTAATTTTAAGAACCACTGAATATTAAAACCTTGAGCCTTAGTGTCTGTTAAACATTCAAAATTGCACCAAGATGGCCAAGATCATAATAATCTAATATTATCTTTGTATTATATTATAAAAGGCCTTGAACGTAACCATCTTAGCCATATTTACATACATATAGTACGCCAGTTTTCGAGTTTTTATGATTTTGCTTTGAATCTAGGTCTTTAATACACAGTATTAATTATGTTTCTAAGTTAAGTAGAGCTTTATTATTTTTATTCAAACCATAATATAACAATTAATTTTAACTTACCGTACTGTGTTAAATATCTTATAATTTCTAGTTTTTTAACACATAAATCGTGAAGAACCTACCAGCTTTATTTGAACGACTTTATATGTTTAAATAATAGATTTCGAACTGGAACCATTAGAAACTAAGACAAGTTTTATAGTGATATCAATATTGTCACTTGTTTATCAATAATCATTCATAGTTGCTTCTTATTTATGCAATACAAAATCTTACGTCGACTGTACATTTATTTCATCTCACTATATCATGTATAGCATGCATATCTATATTATATTATTATGTGTACAGAAACGGCTCCTACAATAAAGAAGGCCTTGGTATAGGTTTACGAACGTCAATTTTTTAGAACGTCAATTTTTAGCGCGTAAGTTGGAATGTAATCATTGTGTTACTTTCTCACTGTACTATAGTATAGAGAAAGTATAGTGATCGCAAAAAAAAATCGATGTTGAGATTTTTGTGGAAATATCCGTTTTGGGACCCCCTGAGTCCAAAAAAGTGGTTTTTACAAAATGTCTGTCTGTATGTATACAAAGCTAGAGCAAAAACTATTCAATCGATTAAAAAAAATGCACCAGACATGTCAAGTAGGCCTATATTGATGCACGAAAAACGGTTTAAAATTTTTTTGAAAAACAACCCCCTTTTTGGCAAAAAAAAACCCAAAAAATCAGTTATTATTTTTTTATAAAAATAAACTTTACCAGGAACTTGCACATACTTTCTCACAAACATATTTAAATTATTAAACAGATTCACTGTGACTTGTAGGGTGGGGAAGGAGAGGTGATTTTTTATTTAAGTTGGAGATTAACAAATAAATATTATTATTATTATCTAGAGAGAAAACTATTCGATCGATATCGAACAAATTTGCACCAAACACGTTAATTAGGTCTTTATAGATGCAAGAAAAAGGTTTTGAACATTTTTTTAAAAACAACCCCCTTTTTGGCCAAAAAAAACCCCAAAAATCAGTTATTATTATTATTATTAGCTAAACGAGAATTTTTAGAAAGATGCGGTTTTTTGCATATGGTAGGGCACATTAAAGGCTACAAATAAACCAAATTTTATCTAAATCGTTAGAGCCGTTTTTTTATAAAAAAATAATAACTGATTTTTTGGGGGTTTTTGTCCAAAAAGGGAGTTGTTTTTCAAAAATTTTCAAAACCCTTTTTCGTGCATCTATACAGGCTGACTTGACATGTCTGGTGCAAATTTGGTTGAAATCGATTGAATAGTTTTCTCTCTAGCTGTGTATACATGCAGACATACAGACAGACATTTTGTAAAAACCACTTTTTGGACTCAGGGGGTCCCAAAACGGATATTTCCACAAAAATCTCAACATCGATTTTTTTTGCGACCACTATACTTTCTCTATACTATAGTATAGTGAGAAAGTAAAAAAAAAAAATCAAGTAATTTTTAAAGAATATCATTTTAAAACTCCTCTGCATATGTTTGATGTTTTAATTTTATTTTAATAAAAATTTTAAAAAGGGAAATTGTATACATATTTGTGTTTTGTTTACAGAATTCATTACTTAAAAACATTAGTACAAACCTACCTACAAACTACATATTTTTAAAAAAACTACCATTTTCACATGTAAACATCTCTTCAAATTTGTGTAATTAAATCATACCTTCGACTTAAGAATAAATATATTTCTGGATTTGGGCGTAAGTTTTACTAATACAATTGTAATCGGCTTTATTTGCTGAATGATTTTTGTATAGGTTTTGTAAGACACGATATCGTCTTAATAAACCTCAAAATGGTTAAGTTGGTGAAATAAACCTTTACAAAAAAATAATTTGTTTATTAAGCTAAATTTGGCATAGGGATAAGGGGGCACTCTACCTTATTAATATTGATAAAAATTACAAAAAATTTCAATTTTTTTTTCCACCTAGTTTTGTTCCCTGTGATTTTTTGAACAATTTGATATATAATAAGTATAGATAATATGCCTATAATTACTTTATTTTATCTAAAAACTAAACGCTTACATATATTTCAGGCGTATAGATGTATATTCTCCAAATAACTTAGTCTTTTTCTAGGCCGTTTTCTGAAAGTTTTGTTTTCACACGTTTTCATTTTCTCTGGCAGACATAATTTAAGTTGTATTTGATATAGCCTCATAATTTTTATTTTTATTTTGAAGAGGACATTTCATTGTACAACCTGTAGTATGGATATACATTAGTTTCTATAATAAAGATTTTAAGAAATGATTAAGTTAATAAAAACATTTTTACTAAAATTTTTAATAAAAAAATTTAATAACATATTTTGTACAGAAATATTTGATATAATTTAATATCCATACTACAGGTTGTAGAATGGAATTCCCTTTTCAAAATAAAAATAAAAAATATGCGGCTATCTGCTCAAATACAACTTGAGTTATATGTCTGCCACAGTGAAGCCTAGTTAAATCCGTAAAAATTACCCCCCCCTCCAAACTTATAAAAAAAGTCACTATAACCAACACTCATATATAAAACATAAAATAATTAGGTTTGCTTTAAAAATAAACAACATTTTTTTATGGTGGAGTGCTCCCTTAAAGTGAATACTTTACAAATGAATTACCACATATATTTTGATTGTTTCAAATAAACAGTTGATTAGAAACATACTAAATATATCGCATTCCTTGCTCCTAATAAACTTCGTAATGTTCTAATATATTCCTTGGTACGGTAGTCCTTTTATTCTTTCAGAGTTACGAACTCGTGATTGATTCTTTTTACATTCTAAACTTGTTACTCCTTCCATGCAGTTTTCACATTCAAGCCTATTAGAGAGTTGTATTATTTCAAGTTTATCTATTTGAGTTAAATTACGAGTTGATAATAATGTTTTTGTTTTCTACTGTATGATATCATTTTAGAAGTAAGATTAGGTCACCTAGAGCCACGTGCTTCAAGGATGCAATCGACTCACCCATCTTCATGCTGAACTAAAGAGTAGCGTGGATTTGCTTCGAGCAGTTCAACTTCTTTGACAAGGGGCTCATACTTATTATCTCCTCTTACATGCTTTTTCATTTGCACCTGGAGTAACAAGCCAAGAGGAAATTGTAATAAATCTTCTTTGGTTCGAGTAAACATAACTGGAGTTATAGTTTGACTATTGTAGCTGGAGCATCACTGAAGATGGCGACTTTGTCTTTGAAACGCGTTTGAGTTAATAAACATATTAGTTGTGAGATTTTGTGTTCTACCAAGTACATCTCCTCACAAATCAAGCTTAGTATTTATTTATATTAAATTTTTCTACCTGACCATTCCCAGCTGGATTATAGAGACTGGTTGCTATTCCTGCATTGTAAGAATGTGTTTAACTCAACTGATGTGATGTTCTGAATACACATAAGATGTTGTTCCGAAGATGCAGAACAGTTGATGTAAGCGTTGAATAAAAGTTTGAGATGTCATATCAGCACAAGCGAATGCAAAAGGAAAACTTGAATATTCATCAACAATAGTTAGGGTGTAAAGATTCTTTGTAGTAGATGGGACAGGTCCCTTAAAATCAACATTCAGCTTTTGAAAGTGTGAGAGGTGTATTGTTAATGAACTGTGGTTTTACTTCTACACAGAATGGGCATGAAGTTGTCATTTTTCTTATGACTTCAATTGGTTTAGGCATATTGAGAGACCAAACCCAATTGCAATTTGTGCGGCACCACGAAAGAGATTACAGGTAAGTCAAATAGTCGTACCACAAACTTGTGAAAAGGCATCAGCTACTGTATTCTGACATCCTTCTCTACAGACTATGTCATAACTGTAACATGACAGTTCAAGTTTCCATCGGTGTAGTTTTTCATTTTTCATTTTACTCGTGTGCTTCGTGTCGAATATAAAAGAAACTGATCCTTTCATCTGTTATTATTGTAATATGACACCAGAGTAAGTAATGCCTCCAATTCTGTATTCCTCTACATTGCATATGTCTACTTTTCTACAGCCAAATGATTCTTTTCAGATTCAGACAATGATCTAGAAAAGAATGACACACGTCTGCCAGACTGATTCAGTGTGGAATCAGTTCTGAAGGATCAGTCTCTATAACAAAAAAAATCGCATCACCAACACTACTAACAACAGACTGAACTATTTCATTCTTGAATTTTTGATAATCTGAAAAGTTTTACATGGAATAGGAAATGTCTTACATTTCACCAAACTATGTACCTTTTCAGAAAACCTTTTATAACTTTGTACAATAAATAAAATCAACACGACATTATAACTAGTATATTATTATATAATTAACAAACATTGCACTAATCAAACATTGACATTAGCAACTGAAACAGAATTTTACTTGGTATAAATGTTAAATACATAGTTTTTGCATTTCCCAAAGTATACATTTTTTAATATACAGGGGTGAGTTTTATGTCCTGGCACACCTGGATATAATTTAAACGGCCTGAGATATCGATGTGAGACCTTGACCATACCTATTATAACATTTTTTTTACTTTTTTAGGTGGTTAAACATTTTGCCCCCATATTCTAAAGAGGGGTAAAGGGGGCAACTTAAAATTTTCAAATGCAAACCCCCATCATGTGACCCCTCATTTTAAAGGGCATACAAAAAGAAATCATACGGCACAAACTAGAGGTCTCTATGTTATCCCTATCAAAAACTACAGCCATTCCAAAATACGGGCGAAGTACTTCCCAAAGTTATTAAAAAAATAAGTTTTTCAACTCCTCATCTATGCAAACATCATGGAAAGAATGAAAAAGGTTTATTTAACGAGTGAAAGACTATTTACAATAATAAAATAATAATTGTAAAATAAATTCTTGAAACAGTTACCCGTTTTAATGTAGCAGGTCTTCAAACTGTTCACCTTCGGCTGTTTGACAGTGTGCTAGCCGTGTGTAAAAAGCTGAGACAGCGTTCAAGAAAAATTTTCTAGGAATGGTTTGAGACAAGTGTAAAATTCTCTCAGTTAAGTCATGAACGTCAGTTGGCTTTGTTTGGTACACCGGGTATTTCATGTAGCCCCAAAAGAAGTAGTCTAGTAGATTAAGGTCAGGAGCCTTGCTGGCCATTCCACAGCGTCCCTTCGGCCTATCCACCTTCTTGGGAAGACATTGTTTAAATACTGTCGTACTTCACGGCCATAATGTGGTGGTGCTCAATCTTGTTTTAACCAAATTAATGTTCTGTGCTTTTCTTCCAAACACATTTTGAAGTGCAGGCACAATCTGGTTTTGAAGCATCTCTAAATACTTCACAGAATTTAAATTTCCATCAATTATAAATGGACCGACCAAGCGGTTATCGACTATTCCTGCCTAAAGATTGTGTCCGGCGTTGTGTATGAGCCTAAACATACCAATTTGGATTTGTATCTGTCCGGTAAGCGTCAGGTTCAGCGTCTACTTTGCCCATAATTACACCACAAAATTCAACCCTACGGTCATAGTCGTCTTCACTAAGCTCTTGTACAAGATGAACTTTAAAATATTTGAATTGGTTAACGCTAAGAATTTTCCTTACCGAAGATTGGCTGATGTCGTGCTTCTCGTTGATAAGTGGGGATTTTCAACAAAGGACTGCGTAACATCTAATGATTTCTCTTCATCAATTGAAGGAGCCCTTCCTGGCTTGGGTCTGTCTTTTACAGAATGTGTCTCATTAAACCGTTGAATAATTCTTGCCACCGTAAACCTCGTTAAGGGATTGATTCGGTTCGGAAACTCCTCATTGAATAAGTCTGCTACTTCACTGTATGATCTCTTACGGTCCCCATCTCTTACACAGTAATACTTTCAAACTCAGAACCTGCCATAATAGAAATAAAATAACTAACACTATTCGCCAGAAGAGTAAATTTGAACTGAAATTGTTGATGGCAACCTAAGCTATGAACTGATAAAGTGCAAGTGATCACAAGAGAAAGTCCTAAGTAGATTGTTGAAACTGGTAAGATAAGAACATGGGAAATTCCAAAGCATGTTGACTTAATGTAACTAACAACAGAACAAGGAAATAAATTCTTTCATTATTGTAAATAGTATTTTACTCTGTTAAATGAACCTTTTCATTCTTTCCATGATGTTTGCATTAGATAAGGATTTGAAAACTTATTTTTTTAAATAACTTTGGGAAGTACTTCGCCCGTATTTTGGAGTGGCTGTAGTTTTTGATAGGGGCAACATGGAGACCTCTAGTTTGCGCCATTTGATTTCTTTTTTTATGCCCTTTAAAATGAGGGGTCACATGATGTGGGTTTGCATTTGAAAATTTTAAGTTGCCCCCCTTTACACCCCTTTAGAATAGGAGGGCGAAATGTTTAACCACCTAAAAAAGTAAAAGAAATGTTATAATATTTATGGTCCAAGTCTCACATTGATATCTCAAGTCGTTTAAATTATATCCAGCTGTGCCAGGACATAAAACTCACCCTGTATATGTATACTTTTACTCATTTTTATAATATGGAAAGAACAAATTTACTTTCGTTAGAAGAATACAGACATATACATTAGTCTGTGAATCAGTCTTATTTAAACAATACAATTTTGTTCAGTAT
The DNA here is from genome assembly GCA_018207615.1 of Philaenus spumarius. Taxonomy (NCBI): domain Eukaryota; kingdom Metazoa; phylum Arthropoda; class Insecta; order Hemiptera; family Aphrophoridae; genus Philaenus; species Philaenus spumarius. The sequence continues at coordinate 237,395 of JAGFPH010000113.1, read as the reverse complement.
TTATGAAATAACTGATTTTACACTTACCAACACGACACCGACACAACATTGTTTTGACACCGACCCGATACAGCAATTAATAGTACGGATATCGGCAGAAGTCTTTCACATTTACCGTCTCGACGCCGATACCAACACGAAACGAACGAGCGTTCTTTTTGGGTGGAACGAGGGAAGGTGTACCTCGTGGCTTCTTCCGGTCAGCCCGTGTCGCCCCGACGTACACCTTCGCTCGTTCCACCCAAAAAGCCTCGTGTCGAATTTAGTTACCTCTATTTAACATCTCTGTCCCCACTCAGTTTTACTCGGCTAGCTCGGTCGTTGGCTTACTACAAAATGCAACTATGCGATTTGACTTCATCGCGTGTTGCACCGTAGGCTACCACTAAAATTCTACTTCTAATATAGTTAAAATATAAATTAATACTCTCCCTCATCTCACTTTGTAAGATGTTAAGGTGATGACCCAACCTCCTGAAACGTTGTCCCAACGTTAGACTATTTCTTGGGGGTGGATAAATGCTACGTTCACATTCACACGCACACTCAAATACAAACACAGGCATTCCTCAAACCATTTTTTTTTTACAATTGAGGGTAATTTACCAATATATACATATCTTAAGTGCTAAGTACATAATTATACAAGTAGGAATAAATATACAGTGACAGCCTCTTCGTTTGCGTCTAGAGGATGTAGCTCTGCACTCGTAGTCGTTCCACATCAGTTGAGAGGATCGCTAATGCCTGTTATGGGTCTGTCTATGCAGTCTCGCCCAATGTTGGAAATGTGTAAACTCGCCACTCTGCGACGTACATCCATAGTGTTCTCTTCTACTGTAGATAGCTACTGTAATGCCTTGACTGTCTTACATTAATTTTTGCTTGCTGAAAATAAGCATTGAGGGTGCGATATGGATCATGGAACATGATAATGGGGTTCAAAGGAAATACGTTTTATAAGTGATTTGAAGCTTCATGAACAGAGATTATAGGAAAGGGTTTAAATAGGAATCAAGTGAAATTTGTATAGGGATGTCAGTAATAAGGGTGGATATGTTAATGTGGTGATAAATCTTCTGTTCCTGGACCTTCTTGATCGTCGGAAGAGTCGCTATTTGTTTCATCTGAGGAGACATTTTGTGAATATTTTAGTTTGGAATTAAATTAAATATTTTCCCTTCCCAGAAAATTGATCCGTTAAATTAAATTTGTTAAGTAAAATCTTGAACTCAGTTTTTATCAGAACCATAGAATTAATTTAAGCCTACAAAACATATCTACTCATACCTGTTCTCTGACACTAAATAATTGATGAACGTATAATAACGCATGATTTTTAATACATCCATATACTAAATAAAACTCCCAACTACATAAAAAGTTCGCGAAAACGAAAAAAATTGCTACGATATCTTATTTTAAATTATATATTACACATAGTTAAAAATCATGGAATAAAATAATATTTTATATCTATATCTCGTTACTTATAGTCGTCAGGAATGTAACAAGTTATCCAAAATGCTAAGTAAACACACACAATGTAAATAAACTTAAAACTAACAATTCCTATATTTCTACAAAAACTTGACTTATTTATTTATTTTATAACAACAAATATATTCCTAGAATTACAATCTACTGCTATACTTTTTTAATCGGCTTACGTGAATGATATCGCTGCGTAATCTACCTGCCGTAGTAATCTCTAGCTCGTAATTCAATGGTGTTAATTTTCTTAATATTCTAATCGCACCAATAAATTTTTTCATAAGTTTATTCTTTTTAGCAAAATCCTTAACTAATACTAAGTCTCCTGCCTGGTATTCCCGCTCTACGTGCGTTGCATCATGTCGATTACATTGCTGTTCTTGTGTACGCTGCATTATCAAAGGAATGTCCTTTCCTGGGAATTGTTTTGATTGACTCAAGAACATCGTGGTCCGGAATTTTTGGTAACAATGCTACGTCAATAGGTTGCGTGGGTTCAAATCCGTGTAACAGATAGAATGGCGAGTAACCCGTCGATTCATGCTTACTGGAGTTGTTCGCTAAAGTAACCAGCTTTATATATTTGTGCCAATCACTCTGACTCTCGTTTACATAAAATCTTAACATTGTTATTAAGGTTGAGTTATAACTCTCCGTTTTCCCTTGACTTTGAGGCCTGTAAGCTGTAGAAGTTCGCTGTTGTATTCCTAAAGCATTATAGAGTTGTTTTAAAGCGTCAGCAACGAAGTGTGAACCTCTGTCTGTTTGAATTTCATGAGGTAGCCCATAATTTGGTAATATGTCTTCCAGGACAAACTTAGCTGTTGTGTGTGCATCTGCTTTTTCCGTTGCCTTGACTATCGCGTATCTCGTGGTACTGTCGGTGGCTACCAAAATATATAATTTTTATTAGCTCTGGGTAGTGGGCCTAAATAGTCTAACACCAATTTCGAAAACGGACGTATTTGGGGAATAATAGGCTGCAATAACCCAGCTGGTTTCTGTCGAGAAGGTTTCATGATTTGGCAAGCATGACATGCCTTCACATATGCTACTACGTCTGCTGTCATAGACTTCCAAAAGTATTTTTGTTTAATTTTTGATAATGTCTTAGCCACGCCTGCATGAGCGCCAGCTGTTGCAAATAACTGGCAGGACGATAAAAAAGTTATTTTCTTTCCAATGTATTTAGATGAGGTTGCCTTATCATATTTTGAAAACTTTGAGAGAAAAAATTTAAATATCAGGTGGGGAGATGTCAAAAGCGCTTTTCTCCAAGCTTTTGCACCTACAGAGAGTAAAGAATTGTTATTAATGCAATTGAATAGTAGGATACAATTAACATCTGAATCCGTAATAAAATATAAAACCGACGTCGAGACATTGTGTGCTAGGATTGAACCGGATATGCCAGAAGAAAAATTGTGTAATCATATTTTGAAAGGGTTGAATCCAGCAATTTTGCAGCAAATAGCAATGTTAGACAATTCAACATTGCAAAAATTAGAAAGTAACATTCAAAATTTTGAAAGAGCTAGCTTTATGATGCGTACACGGCTAGGTTTAAATGGTCAGAGCATGGATAGTACAGAAAGCAAGGGGAAGGAAATGGAGAACAAAATAGATATAATTATGGGAATGATGAATAGGTTAGGAATACGAAACGACAGATCTAGGAGTAAAGAGAATTTCAGGGAAAGTCCCGATAGTAGGAACTTAAGCCCTGACTACAGGCGAAAAAGAAATACAAGTTTTAGTAGAGAACGGAAAGTTTCACCTCGTTATAAATCTCATAGGGATCGACCAAGAGCAGATAGTAGAGAAAGAAAGTTATATTTTCAAGAAAGGGAATCAAATCACAGCCGAGACAGTAAAGAGTATGGCGGAAGTAATAGGGTGTCGTCTTACACAAAACGATGTTTTATTTGTAACAGAGAGGGACATTTTGCTCGAGATTGTAGAATTAGATATTCAAAAAACTAGTAACGCCTGGAGTACAATATAAGTGCTCTGGAAGGCAAAACGAATATCGGAAACACGAAATAAATCTTGTAGGCAATCATAACAGAAACCAAGACATAAATGATTGTAAATTAAGGCTAGATAACATAAGGGATAGGCTCATACAGCGAGAAGCTCAGAGGGAGCATATTAGGTTTATGAAAGAATTTCACGCAGCAGATTCAAAAATTGTAACCGATAAACAGATTCTTAAAACAGTTATTTTTAAGAATCAAGAAAATAAATCTATACAGGCCGATATAAAGGGACATTTAAACGCCACAATAAATGTTCCTACCTTAATTTGTCCTCGTGGCTTCTTCCGGTCAGCCCGTGTCGCCCCGACGTACACCTACACACGTTCCACCCAAAAAGCCTCGTGTCGAATTTAGTTAACTCTATTTAACATCTTTGTCCCCACTCAGTTTTACTCGTCTAGCTCGGTCGTTGGCTTACTACAAAATGCAACTATGCGATTTGACTTCATCGCGTGTTGCACCGTAGGCTACCACTAAAATTCTACTTCTAATATAGTTAAAATATAAATTAATACTCTCCCTCATCTCACTTTGTAACACCAAGTACCCATATTTGTATCGTCTAGGTTATCGTATCCATCTTCTAAGTAGGAAAATATCTCTTTCCAGCTCTTATCTCTAAGAATTTTATTTTTGTCATCGTCATTGAACCTATCCCACAAACAGGGCTTACTTTCCACAAGTTCAATTAATGCCACGACATCATATTTAAAATGAGACATATATTTATTATTTAGCTAACAGAAAAAAATATTTAACGAGGCCAAATGATTATTGATTAATTACCATAGCAACCAGTAAACAAACTGAAACGATATCGTACCGATGAAGAAGGGAGCCCAGCAGCTCGCCGACATGTCGGCACCTGCAACGACACGACACCGAAATGTCGGTGAGTGTGAAAGCTACTCTTGAGTTTAAGTTAGTTTTCATGACCGACAACATCGTGCCGACATTGGGTCGGTGTCGTGCCAGTAAGTGTGTAAAACAGTCATTGAATCTAGCCTTCTGCTATAACAAACAATCAGCTGATCTAAGCTTTTCAAACAAGCAGCTGTTTGAAGCGTGATGTAATATGTAACTTATTGACTCTTTAAATCATTAGAGGTGGAAAGTAGATCAGTAAATTACTTCTGGGATAGGACAGTTTTACACATGGTGTTAGGTAAATGTTTCAAGAAATTAATAGGCTCTATCCTATTACTTTAAATGAGCAATTCTTGAATCTATCTTTGTATCTGTCGCGGATCTCGAAAACGCCTCTAACGATTTTGATGAAAATTTGCATACAGGGGTTATTTATGTCAGGAATTGAATGCGGTAGGTTTTAAGTCCTGAAAAACGCGCATAAAATTTAAAATCTGAACTTCTTTTTATACCACCTTTCAATTCACTTAGAAAGTGAATAGGTACAGCTTGTTTGTATACCTCCTTCAAAGTCACTAAATATTTGAATAGATACATTATAGATACAATTCAGATGTTAAAAATACTGAACGATGCTCGTTCACCCAGGTACAAACGAGCCAAAGATTAGCGAGAGCCTTTAGAAAGTTTTCCAACTGCGAGCGAAGCGAAGCAGCCATCTGAGGCGGGGTTGAGATGCGAAGCGTCTCTGCCCCTAGTTAGTCTAAATCATCATAAGCATTTGTAGACATTAAAATGAATGCTTAACAAACAAATTATTACAGTACTACATAAGGTTTGATTGTTTCAAATAAACAGCTGATTACTAACACATGTTAAATGTAATCACAGTTGGTTGATAAATCATTCATTCAACAATCAATTTACTTTGGTTTTTGTTATTAACAACACATTTTTCAAAATGGAAATTTGAACAAAATTTATGTAAAGTTAATATCTATATACTAATATTATAAAGAGGTAAAATTTGTTTGTTTGTTTGTGTGTAGGTTGTAATCTCTGGAACTACTGAACCGATTGAAAAAATAGTTTTACTAATAAAAAGCTGCACTATCCCTGCGTAAAATAGGCTATAATTCATTTCGATAAAAACATTTTTTTTTTATTTCAATGTTTGTAAATTTAGTTGGAAAAAATCTTAGTCTAGGCCTAGACTGATGTATCATCACATGTATTTACATTTATTACGATAGCAACCAATTTAATAAAATAACTGATAAAACAGCTGATTTCAAACTTTGAAGCAATTATTTAAATTTCTAACTTTTAGGTTAGGTTTTTATTAAAGTGTAGACCTGAGCCCTGCTGGTTCTTTTAACCTTTATTATAACTGCTGTTATAAAATATGCAAAATAATTTGATTTGAACATTTAACATTATTTACCATCTTAGCTTTGGGGTTATTATTAATATCATAAATAGGTAAAACATTTTTGTTTGTTTGTATGTATGGGGTAATCTCTGGAACTACTGAACCGATTGAAAAAATAGTTTTACTAATAAAAAGCTACACTATCCCTGAGTAACATAGGCTAGAATTAATTTTGATTTAAGGGTTAAAACAACCCCTAGAACAATAAATATTAATTGTTATACTTTCCTTAAAGCTAGAGAGCTGAAATTTTGTACATTTATTTCTTGCAAAAGATACATAGAAAAAGTAAACTAGATTTGTATTTTATCGCGAGCTACTAAGGGGTGAAAATGTGATAACAACTACTAAAACAATACAAATTAGTAATGTTATATTTTCCTTAAAGTTAGTGAGCTGAAAATTTGTGCATTTATTTCTTACAACATTCATAAAAAAAGTCAAGTATCATAGTATCATTTTGTCGCGTGCTGCTGAGGGGTGAAAATGTAGTAAAAATGTTGATTGTTATACTTTCCTTAAAACTAGAGAATAAACACTTAATAAATTAAGGAATTCAAAAATAAGAAACCACTATGTTAATGTTACACCCGAATTTAAATGAATAAGACATATTAGAATTTAATAGTAGGGCCTATTTATATAAAATAACCTGTTTGCATTTGCTTCGACGCGAGTAACCGCGGGGGTTGGCGAGCAGGGGGCGGAGCCCTCTAGTAAGAAATAAAAGTGAATTAAGATGAGTCCATCTTAAATATAATAACACCTTTACACTTGGCTGCATTCTTGTTCTCGGTTGATATAGATGTATAATGTAAGAGGAGTTTTGTAAATTATCCGTGATGTCTATATTTAGTGACTAGGCTATATCCCAGACAGTTGGGGTGACGTGATCGCTCAGAGCGGTGTCGCTGCGCTGCAGTCGCCCGATACTTTCGTGGCAAGGCAGTCGTGTCAACTTCGTTTCCGTAATGAAATTACCGAAGATGTGGTTCTGTTCATCGTCGAAGTTTACAAGATTAAAATAAAAGTGACAACGTATTATATGCTTTGAGATTACATCGACGTATATTCGTTTCGGGAGCTCCTGATGCAGGATGTTTTTACAAGTACGTAGTCAGCACTACTGCCCAAACGACAATGATTTTTGCTAAAATTTCGGTCCGAGGTCTTACGCTTAAAATACGTGCACTTTACTAAAAATTCTTGAGCTCCAACGCATTATCTCTCCATGAGAGAGAAAAACACAAAGTGATGAAGATTAGGCCTACTTCCATAGTAGCCTAAGAGAAATTTGTTAATCAACTCTTTTGGCAATTTAAAAACATCACAGGCGTTCGCGAAAACAAAATAGCGAAATCTGTCAGAATCGAACAGTTTTGAAAATACGTTCCCTCGGGCGGATGACACAGCTGAACTAATATGTTTAGGAACTTAATTAGGGTTACCAATTGCGTCCACGGAGCACTAAATAAGAATAGAGTAGACATCCCAATACGAATGGCATTGAGGCAGTTGAGGCTAGATCGGCCATCTTAGCTGAGGCAAGTTCTCCCGTCGCCGCATTTTCATCTGTACTCGAGTTAGAGAAAGCGATTTTCTTAAACTAAGATTTCAATTATTTCTGATCATTCAATCAACTTGAAACTTTTCAGGTTATACTGTACTAGCTGACCCGTACGACGTTGCCCGTGGTGGTTGGTATTTTCAGTCTTTTTAACGTAATTGTATTATTTTTAAGTGTTCAGTCAGTGAGTGGTATTTGGCTTTTATATATATAGATCTTAAATAATAAAAGCACTATTATCATAATAATAAAAGATCTGAAATTATGATTTCAGTAACTTTGATCCCCCAAACCCCTCCTAAAATTTCGAAATTTTTCACATTCTTTTTTAGTAAGCACCTATGGCCCTAGAGGAAGCTACATACCAAATTTCATTCCAATACGTTCGGTAGTTTTGAAGAAAACGTGATTTAATAACTTTTACCCCCCCCCCCCCCCCCCCCCCCCCTAAAATTTTGAATTTTTTCAAACCCTTTCTTAGTAAGCACCTGTGGCCCTAGAGGAAGCTACATACCAAATTTCATTTCAATCCGTTAGGCAGTTTTTGAGAAATCGTGGTGAGTGAGTCAGTGAGTGAGTGGTATTTCGCTTTTATATATATAGATTGATTCATGACAGGATGTGAAACCAAAAATATTTATTTATTTTTATATTAACGTTAAAACCAGTTTTCAACATGAATTAACTAAGTAAATAATTAAAATGACATGAAAAAGTTAGTAAGAGACAACTTTTTTATTTTTCGGTCAGAGAAGTTTCGCCTGCGTAAAAGTTGGAGTCAATGAGTTGAAATTTTACATTCTGTAATTTTTTTTTTTTTGAAAAGGACATATATTTTTGTAGTTTCGACATTAAATGTAAACCATTTTTTATCTGTGAGCTGCGCAACTGCCAGTGTGGCTAGTGCGCTTGTCAGTCAGTGGTTATGGTAACTATATACTTAATTTTAAACGTGTTAAACTGTTTATACAAAATAACTTAAGTATACAAAGACTATTCAGATTTAACAACTGTAAATATATTTGTACTATTGCATCAGCGCAGTAGCATGAGGAGAGCCGCCATCTTGGCTGTGGCGGCCGGCTTCACCGCCGGCCGCAGCTTGCATGCCCGCTCTATTCACGATCTAACGTAAAATGTGGTATAAGAATAAACTATTTTGTAATATGTTATCTAATTTTTACAACAGTTTTAGTGTAAACGTTACGTGCGCTCGAATCAAACAATGTCGACGGGGGTCACAGCGTGACGTCATCAGCCTCAATCTCGTTGTGTGTAAAATCTGGAAATCGACCATACCTTGTAGCTCTAGACACCTTGGTGCTTACTACGACATGTTTCGGAGCAGTAACTCCATCATCAGGTCATTATCACAGAAGAGCTCGTCGCACATTTTAATATATAAACTCTAGACATAAAATTTAAACATGAAATTAGCAATAGCATCCACGATGGGATGCGAACCGTTTCCAGTGACTCGCGCGCTATAATTTTACAAGTAGCACTTGTTAGCGAATTTCCATAGGATTTCACCCCGATGTTTTACTGCTATCAGGTGACTCGACTAAAAATCGTGTTTTTCTTATTATGAGCAAAATATCTCTAGTTAAAATGTATAATTAGCGAATTTCCATAGGAAAAATGAACTATTGCAGTGGCCCTTATGGTAAGACCCAAGGTCGGGAGTAGCAAATGAGCACCGATCATGGTCCCCAGAACACGTATATGTGTTCGCACTCTAGCGGCCGCATTTTCAGTCTGATTTGGTTAAAATTTGATACACATGTTGGTCGTCTACGTCGCTCGGACGAGTTCGTTAGCCAAAAAAATCCAAAAATCGGAAGCACGTTTTTTGCCCGGAAGTAAATATTTTTTAAGATTTTTTCTACGAGAATGAATTTGTTTTTGAGTTTTTTCTACAAATGTAGGATGTTATTCTGCACATTTTGTTTTTTTACTCGACCTTATAGCTTGCTTGGTTCCCCCAAAATCGATCAAAACGTAAAATACCGTAAAAGTTCCCGGTTCGAAGCCATGTGGTGGATCCTACCGTGGGATTGGTGTGCGAAGCACGCAATGCATTGTGTATTGAAGATACTCCCAATATGCGGAATGGCGTGCGAACCATTTTGCAGCTTTTCAGCACCGTCGTGAATAATCATATTTCCCAAATTGTTGGTTGAAATCGTAAAACATAGGCCTATAAACTTAATTTTGGAAATTTTCTCAACTCACTTCAGCGGTTCAGCTGCGTGGTAGAATTATTTACATTTATTGTGTCACCTACGAATTATTATTTAGATGTTCATGAATGATATCCTGCAAATTACAAAAGATTATCTTCAAAATTAGACGAAAGAAAAGTTATATTGAAGAAGTCTGTATGGGACTGTTTCGTCCTGGTAGCCTATTGCACACCCAACGTCATCAATCCTTGTTTATCCTAATGGATTACCGGTTTCAACAATACACCATCATCTTCAGACCCGGAATTTCTGTTTCTTATTTCGTTTCCTTGAGGACTTCGTCAAAGAATTGCATTTTATTTATTTTAGTCAAATCATAAGCAGCTTAAAACTTAAACAGATTATGAATACAATTAAACGACACTACAGACACATGTAAAGACACTTAGAAACATAAAAAAAACGAATTCAGAAAAATGATGTCCCACAATTTAATATGACGGTATACCGTTAATACAAGTAACCCACTAGGACAAACAAGAATTGTTGGGTAATAAGTAAACTAACTGATAGAATGTTCAAAATTTTAAATTTATGGTTTTATTAATGCAGAAATTCTGGCACAGTTGGTAGTGTTACAGGTAATGCTGTGATATATCCCCCTTTATTTAAGCCTATATAAATCCAAGTACAGCGGAATACACAGTAACTTGACTATTATAGTCAATATGCATATCTATACCTAGTATTATAAAGAGGTAAAGTTTGTTTTTCTGTTTGTTTGTATGTAGGGGGTAATCTCTGGCACTACTGAACCGATTGAAAAAATAGTTTTACTAATAAAAAGCTACACTATCCCTGAGTAACATAGGCTATAATTCATTCCGATAAAAACCTTTTTTTATTTTAATATTTGTAAATTTAGTCCGAAAAAATTCTTAGGTTAGGCCTAGAATGATAAACCAACACATGTATTTAAATTTATTACCATAGCAACCAATTGAATAAAATAGCAGGTAATATAGCTCCAATATTTCCATTAACAGCTGATTTCAAAATTTGAAGCAATTATTTTTGTATTTCTAGCTTTTAGGTTAGGGTTTTAAAGTGTAGACGTGAGCCTTGCTGGTTCTTTTAACCATTATTATATTTATATCTGCTGTTATAAAATATAAGAAATAATTTAATTTTAACATTTAACATTATTTGCCATCTTAGTTTTGAGGTTATTATTAATCCTACACCTTTATTATATTTATAAATAAAACATAATATATGTTTTTAGAAGGTTCCATTGGGGGTTGGCGTGCGGAGCACGCAGGGGTCTCCCCTAGTATTAAATAATTTAGCATCTTGAGTTTAGACTTCAGTGAAGTGTAAAAAATAGGGAAAATGCGGTAGGTAAGAGTAACCTATACAGGAGTAGTAGATACACTATTAGAAATATTCTGAGTAGGCTGTTTGTATTTATTTGATAACTCAGATTAACTTATTACTAGCCTACACAAATTAAGTAGTTAGGCCTGCAACGCAGTCCAAGATTCTAGACAACGGAAGTTGACTCGTCCTCACAGCAGGAAAATAGCGGTTTATCAAACGAGTTGTCAACCTGGTTAATTCAGACGCTAGAGGAAAAAATATGTCTAGACTTGGCATAGCAGTAGGAGGGGGGTTTTTATCGAAGTAGCTTAGTAGCATTGCAAACAAAATGCTCGGAAGGCCTAGTATTTAAAAATGATTTTCGGAGTCCAAGTCGTAATTTGTCCGTTTTTGCTATAATTGTAAACAAACTGTAATTATGCATTTGATGAAATATCAATTGGTTGGATTAAATCAAATTTAGAAGACCGATATCATTCGTAAAAATAATTTAATCTAGCTGAGAGAGATTATACAGTGTTGTGTTCCTCAAGGATCAATTTTGGGACTCTTACTTTTTCTTATTTATATCAACAGCTGTTAGTACTGAGACGCAACGGCAATTCTCAAAGCCAGGTCAGTTGATGAATTGGCTGAAAAAAAAAAATGAGTAGCCAGAAAGTCAATGAATTACCAGTTTATTGGGATTATTTTACTATTCGGTGCTATAAAACTGATTTTACTTTTTCACTTTACAGAAAGTATAGAAAAAGTATAGTGATTGCAAAAAAATCGATGTTGAGATTTTTGTGGAAATATCCGTTTTGGGACCCCCTGAGTCCAAAAAGTGGTTTTTACAAAATGTGTGTCTGTATGTATACAAAGCTAGAGCGAAAACTATTCGATCGATTTCAAACAAATTTGCACCAGACATGTCAAGTAGGCCTGTATAGATGCACTAAAAACGGTTTTGAAATTTTTTCAAAAACAACCCCCTTTTTGGCAAAAAAAAACCCCAAAAAATCAGTTATTATTTTTTTATAAAAAAAACGGCTCTAACGATTTTGATAAAATTTGGGTTATTTGTAGCCCTTAATGTACCCTACCATATGCAAAAAACCGCATATTTCTAAAAATTCTCGTTTAGCTAATAATAATAACTGATTTTGGGGAATTTTTGGCCGAAAGGGGGTTGTTTTTCAAAATTTTTCGAAACCTTTTTTCGTGCATCTGTACAGGCCTAATTTATGTGTTTGGTACAAATTTTATCTCTAGCTAATAATATTTTATTAGTTAATCTCCTAGTTCAAAATCACCTCTCCTCTACCCCTCCTACAATATTATGATGTCACTGTGAATCTGTTTAATGATTTAAATATGTTTGTGAGAAAGTGTGTGCCAGTTTCTGGTACCGTTTATTTTAAATGTCTTTGTAAATAGAAACATATTTATATAGTGAACATAATTAATTTATAATTGACCGAGCGAAGCGAGTTCTCCGTTTTAGCTCGACCGTTTGGCATGTCGTCTGTCTGTCTCACGATTACGGCCAAACGCCTTGACCGATTGTCATGATTTTTTCAGACCGAGCGATGTACGGTTTTTCCATTTTTCATTTTTAACCCCTTAAATAAAATAAAAATGGTGGCCGCACCGTTTCTCTCAGTGTAAGCTTTTTTCTAAAGCCAGTTTGTGGCTTAACCGTAAGTCGAATTGAAAAACTAATAACATTTTGCGCGTAGCAAATTTGATGTTCTACAAGATGGGTTCCTTAATTTTTTCCGTATCTCTAACGGTAAGCTCACAAAATGGCCGCAAACATCAAATTTATTAAAAATCGTCCAAGCTTTTGTATTTTAACAATATTTTTATACGTTTATTGTTTATATATTTTCATAAAACCTTGCAATTTTATGGAGAGGGAGAGAGAAAGAGAGCGCAACCTGCTGTCTTGCTCTTTCCTGCGCTACGTCAGTGTGGCCGCTGTGACTGTGATTGAGTGAAGGAGCCCGATTGGCGTTGCGTCGCATTTACTGAGTTGTAGTCCTTTAAAACCACGTCTGTTATTTCAACGAGTGAGGTCTACTTACTGTTCACAGAACTACTAGTTATGTATAAACATATAAAGAAAGCAAATGTCTTAAGCACGGCCGGGGCGGCGGCTGAAAGTTGGACATTTCTGGCATTTATTTAAATGCCAGGAGGACATTAATAAAAAAGAAGGGCATGTCCTCCAAAATCCGGATGTCTTTAGTCCTTGTTCGTAACGCCAATAAGAGAAAAAACAGTAGCCATGTTGTAGGCCTATCCGTATAATTTCCAAATATCAAACATTTAATAGTATATTACGTTACAAGACCGGTAAATAGGGGTTTTCCGTGCGATGATAGTTCCCGCGCGAAACGCAGCCGAGTGCGAAATTTTCATGCAAGCACGAAAGCCTAGAGGGCGAGTTACTTACGATACCTTTTCATTATACTAGACCGAAAAAGTAACATACTTTCAATCATTACACCTTTCTTTTAAGCATTTTGTTGTGTTATTTTCGTGAAAAAACGAAAGCTGTAGGGTATTTTTTTTCTTAAAGTAAAATAGATTGTGGGTGTTGATTGCTAGGTTTTTTGCAATATCTCTTTTTGCAATTGAGTAAAACATTAATAAAGTTTACTATTTATATCTTACATTTATGAAAACAATACAACGGTTTTAAAAATTCATTCGGCAATCAACATCCGCATATAACAGTACTTCAATATGAAAGCAAATATTTAAATTTATTCCACGAATTAACGGAAAAAAATGACTTATTCTGTAGCATTGATCTAATGGGAATCAGATTCAATATGGCTATATGACTATAATAATAATAATGGCTATATTCAATATGGATTCAGTACAATTCTAGGACATGCAAAGTATTTTTTTTTAAATTCTTAAAAATAGGTTAACATTGTTCAAAAGTTTTCAAATACTAAGTACTCAATTTAAGCTCTTTAAAAATATGACTTTTTGTTAATGGAACCTAAAGTTCTTGTTTTTAACAACCCATGGGGTCACAAAGTCTCAGTAAGTCAAATTTCATCCTTTTATAGCCTTTGTTAGCCGAATTTTGAAGAAAATAAGGGCTATTACACTCGACCCAATCTGAAAATTACTTTATATATATATTATATATATATAGGCCTATATCTGTTTTATTCCCGGATTGATAAGTGGTAGTAAATATGCTTCAAAATTGCTGATTTTTTGGTGAAAGGGTCCTAGTAGGATTCTTCAGATACACTTTTTTTTGTTTTTCGATCGGATTCAAAATGGTGGAGTTATACTGATTAATCGTTTTTGGGTAGGGATTTAACAGTATATATAAGTATATGGGTTTTTCCCACCTTGATAAAATGGTAGTAAATATGCTTCAAAATAGCTGAAATTTTAGTGGAAGGGTTCTTGTAGGATGTCCCAGACACTGATATTTTCATTTTTCGATTTTACACAAAATGGCGGGTCGTTTGATTTAAACCAAAATGGCAAAGTTAGAGCGAGGAAAATGCATTATTTCTCCCACTCATAAGCCCTTGTGCAGATTTTGAGCTATATCGTTCGAAAGGTAATTAAATTTACTACAATCCTGTGCAAAGGTATTTCAGGTACAGTCCCCGGAACAAGCAACAAAATTGATAGAAAGCTCCTGATAAATGATTTTTTCATTATCCGTGTAAGGTTTTTGCACAATTTCTCCCACTCATAAGCACGTGTGCAATTTTTGAGCTATATCGTTCGAAAGGTAATTAAATTTACTACAATCCTGTGCAAAGGTATTTCAGGTACAGTCCCCGGAACAAGGAAGAAAATTGATAGAAAGCTCCCGGATAAATGATGTTTTCATTATAAATGTAAGGTTTTTGCACAATTTCCCCCACTCATAAGCCCGCGTGCAATTTTTGAGCTATATCGTTCGAAAGGTAATTACATTTACTACAATCCTGTGCAAAAGTAGTTCAAGTACAGTCCCCGGAACAAGGAACAAAATTGATAGGAAACTCCCGATAAATGATTTTTTAACTATCCATGTCAGGTTTTTGAACAATTTCTCCCACTCATAAGCCCGTGTGCAATTTTTGAGCTATATCGTTCGAAAGGTAATTAAATTTACTACGATCCTGTGTAAAAGTAATTCAGGTACA
>JAGFPH010000113.1:186697-204413 GCA_018207615.1 Philaenus spumarius | reverse complement strand
GAAAGTTTGCATTAGTTTGGGTTCAAACCGAAGTTGGTGTTGAAGGAAATGTTTGAGACATTAGGCAGGTAATGAGGCACTTGATCTGAATACAAGCTACCTCAAGTGAAATGTAGAGTTGCAATTGCCTACGTTAATTCCATAACAGTCAGTCCGTTAGGACAAAGGCGATTATATAATATATATAGAGAGAAAAGAAATAGCATTAAATGCAGTTTTTACAGCAAACGTAAAACAACAAGACATCTGAAAGTGTAACTTGATTTTGTGATTTTTAAGATTTTTTTTAAATGATACTGATGTCAAATTCCAAAAAATCATGCTAACATAGTTTTTGTCGATAAAAGTTGATTTTGGGCTCGGTCTCTTTGTCTTTCTGTCAAATGTTAGATTTTGCAAAAACTTCTAATTTTGTAAACAGACTTAAAAAACAATTTATTGATAAACATTGTAGAAGTTGTTCATAATAGTGGTACTCTCGACAAGGTTGTAGAGTCGGAATTAATTTTATTGCTTTTTCAACAAAGATCACTAATTTCCTCAAAAGACTCACCACGACCTTGGTTTTTAAAATTAATTTAATCCTGTCTTGATAATTCTTCAACCATATAGAAACTATATTTCCTATAATTGCGCTTAGCCAATATTTCATCATATATACTATTTAAATACTTGTTTATTAATGTTTGTGCGTTTAGTTTAAGCATATGGTACAGGTAAACCAGGGCTCCAAGAGCTCAAAATTATATATTAGACCTGATTTAGAAGCAATCTGAGTCAATCAGATTTTAAACCGAAATAATGGATTAAACCATTAAATAAAATATATCCAGACTATACAAAACGTGAACATTTTGTTCAACGAGTAACGAAAAGCAGTAAACCAGTTTCATAATTTATAAAATTTTTAGTTAACTTTTTCATTTCAGTTCACTATGAATATGAACTCATAAACTTGTTACGACGCAAACACAAAAAATCTAACCTAACACAGCGAGGAAAGAGTGCGGGAGGGAGAGAATAAGTCAGTCTACCTTTCCTCTACGCCAAGCAAGCTTAAGGGGACCTTACATGATTAGTAATACTGTCATTACATGTAATGGAATTACCTTCAATAGTATTTCATCACTACTTTTCAACCTTACAGGACCTTTTGGAATGACATTACTTTTTGTCAGTATACGTACTTTTTGTGTGCGTACGTTGACTCTACTGTGTTTAACAATGAACTGAGTAATGATCAAATACTCATGGCGTACCCTACATGATCATTATTTATGACATTACCCCCACAACAAGCCAGTATTGATGACTTGAAATCAGAAAATCCGGATCTCGTCATTGCTAGGCATCTTTCCAGTTTTGTCCCCCTTACACGGTCAGTATTAATGTAATTTTGATATCGTGTAAGGTCCCCTGTATGTTGATGATTTAGTGCTACTTGGCGCGGCTACCGTCTCTGTCAAGGTCACTCATGATCGAGCTACTGCCCACAAGTCGCATCAATGCAGCAGCAACGCACTGCAATACCCTCAACCTCATGGCATGTCTTGACTGATGTGGAATGCCTAAACTAATGTTTAGACATTAGACCAGTAAAGTGTTCTAAACATGTCTAATGTATGTTTAAGTAAAGTGCATTAGGTCAAGAAGCCAGGAAAACTTTTTGGGCGGGAGGGGGGGTCAAGTCAGGACCAGGGATTTGAATTTAAACCCTATGAACACGTTCAGTGCTAAGGACGCACAGTGTATTGCACACCAACCCCATATAGAGAATATTTTCAATACACAATGCATTGCATGCTTCGCTTGCCAACCCCCGTATTGGGAGTATTTTCAATACACAGTGCATTGAGTGCTTCGCACGCCAACTCCAGCATTGGAAGAATTTTCAATACACAGCATTGCGTGTTTCGCATGCCAACTCCCGTATTGGGAGTACTTTCAATACACAATGCATTGCGTGTTTTGGTAGAGTAAGTATTTTTGTTGAACCTTCATAGTTTTCTTATTTAATAAATAAGATCAAGCTCACAAGAGAGTAAGGCTGTAACCTACTGCATCCATGTGTATTGTACGTTGTAGTTTAATCAAGCAAATCTAAATATCAGTATGCATGCAATGATGTAAAATATGTTGCTGGATCCTCTGTTGTTGGGATTTCGGGAGGATTTTCCCCCCCCCCCCCCCCCCCAATGGCTACAAGCTTGCATTAGGTAGTACTCAGAAGGCAACAAAATCACTTTATATTTACTGGTTTTTAGAGGGTGAGGTAGAGGAACTGTCGCAGCGTTCCTCCTGAAATCGAGCCCTGTGTTTGAGTGTAGAGAGGTAAATGCTTGAAGTGTATTTCTGGGTGCGTGTGTATTCTTGAATTATTTTCTGTTTGTATCACTTTTGGGAGGAGGAATAAATAATAATAATTCTTTTTAAGAATTTTAAGTCATTTTATAAAGACAGGATTTGGACCGATATTGTAAAGAGGTGCATTTATATGAATGGATTAATAAATTCCAGCAAGTCATTTACCAGAGTGGTAAATTGTTTTATTTTTAGAAAGTAGAAATTATATTGATGTGTACAGGCTTTATTTAATTGTATGATATATCTGTGCCAATCATTTCTTATTCCCCCATTGTCCAAGTGGATGTCGTTTGGAGCAACTATCAGTAGCTTATAGACGGAGGATTTTTAAGGCACTAAATTGATTTCCAAACAAATTATTTCTGAATACCTGTCATTCATGGAATTGGGAGTAGCCAATTTTATTTAGTCATCACAAATGAGTTCATTACTAGATTTACATTTTTTGTATAATTTTTTTAGTGCAACTGATTTTGTTCTGGTACAAATTTGCACTGTTTAAATTTTGTGTAACGATGTTCAGGCCCGGACCCCGAGTGTGACAAGAAGTGTGCAAACAGAGGATGGTGTAACCACGAGAAAATTTGCCAGTGTCAAGAAGGCTACATGGGTCAGTACTGTCGCACAGCTCTTTGCTATCCTCAGTGCATGAATAACGGAAACTGTACAGCACCAGGCGTTTGTAGCTGCCCGGAAGGTTATCAAGGGCGACATTGCGAAGGAGGTATGTAACATCATGTTGTATTTTATACTGGCAAGTATTATACAAATAAAGATCAGTACATTATATGCCGGGTGTCCCACGAAGAGGTCCCTATTTTTGAATTGATATGACAGACGTATAGAGCGCACTACAGACTTGAAATTCTACAGTCGTGACTAACACATATGTAAAAGAAATACCCCTGAGTATCAGTTAATTCTGACTGATCCAAACAAAATGGCGGAAAAACAAAAAAAAAACAACAAAATCAGCAATCGTATTTTAAGGGTAAACTTACTTTTATTTAGAATAGGAACAGCTACAGCTGTTTAGACTATTTTAAATCTATCAGCTGACTGCGTTGTAAGTATTGGTAAGTAAACACCAACACTTAGAACCCAATGTCTTTAACATCAGCATCAACAAAATAATTATAATAATATATTATAAAATAAATTTTAAATAAATCCATAATAAATGAATCTACAGAAACAGGCCAGACTAGCTTTGTGAGTAAGATTATTTCAACAGGAAGTTACAACGGATGTACCAGCTTAAATTACTTAAGACACACTGCTTTGCGTTATTCTGTGTGAATCAACGAGTACAGACACGCGATAAATACTGCCAAATCTGTAAAACTGGAAAGCCAATCAAAACAATATAAAATTCAAACAGTCCAATCAAAAACAAATTAGAATGCGTGAAACTGTGTGGTGGGGAAATTTTGAAGAGAACACGAGGTCTGTCATCAACTAAAATTCAATCAATCAACACCTAGACCAAACCTTTCGAGATGCATCATTTTTATTTTACATAAATTATTTAATAAAGTAATTTCATCATTAGTAACCAAAGATAAATAATTCAAGTAATAAAGTAATAAAGTATTTTTATAATCACTAAACAAAGTTTTCAATCAAGTTACATACATCAAATGGATCCAGGAACCATCAAAACCAAGGAATAAAGTGCAGTAGTGAAGTGTAACATAAAATTAATAAAAGTCAATAAGGGAGTTTATAAAAATCAAATAAAAGTGCAAAGTGTGTGAGAGTGGGAACAAAAATTATGTAAGTAGCATTAATATTTCATTTCATTGTAAAGACAGATCTCGAGGGTTAAAATTAAATAACAAACGAAATCATATCCAGAGTATTGTGTATCAGAAGTAACATTAAAATAAATCAAAATAAATAAATAATCATTTATTAATAAATAATTGTATTGGGACTGGTTATTAGGATTAACTGAAGAGAGGGTTGTTTAAAACACCTCATAAGTAATCGAAATCACTCACCAAAGCAACTTAATGTCATTCAAATAAATTTATAAATAATATAATACATTTTCTAATATCAGATTTTATTATGTACTAGCAATTAGAAGAAATTTTAGATTCAATCATTAACATAAGATACATAGATTAAAGGTTAAGAGAGCAGGAGATTTAATGACCAGCACCGCCCTAATTAGGAGGGTGTAAACTTTCATTTTATTATTTTTGGATTTATAATTTGAGTAAATTTAACTGTATCACATTTATATGTATTTAAAAATTGTGCAAAATAATTACTGTAGGAACTGTTTTCAGAAATTTCAGAATATATTTAATAATTTTGTGAAAAGGTCTCTGTACTTATTTCTACCCAGTTCTTAGGAGTACGTCACATGCCAAGCTAAAATTTGATCCTTAAGAAGGATCTGGTGGAGCCCCCAAAACTTAAAAATATTACTATTCAAAACTTTCAAAGTAACTTTACAAACCTTACATAACTTACATAACCTTGCATGATAAAGTTGCCCATTCACAAGTCTTACAGCGTGTATCCATAGCAATGAACATATTTGGTAATAAACATTGGCATTTGTTATTTAGTTGCATTGTAAAGTGTCTTATGTACCATGCCGTTTTCAACTGAGCAAAAAGTGAAATGTTGTTCCTGGGCTATTGCCATTGAAAATGATTATGAAGCAATAAGGTGTTTTAGGGAAAGGTACCCAGGTCTACACCGTCAAGGAAATCTATTCGTAAGTGGAAGACTATCCTACTAGAAACGGGGTCAATACAAAAAAAATTACCATAGATCCTCCAACATAGAAAATTAAGAAATCGTATGTGCTGCTTTCATGGAATCTCCAAATACTACGCCTAATTCAGTAAGAAAGGTAGAATCTGCTACAGGGATACCGAAGTCATCTGTCCAAAGGTATGCCAAAAAGAACAAAATCAAACATTATAAAACTCATTTAGTTCACGGACTGCTTGAAGATGATCCTGACAGACGATTGGAATTTTGTTAAAAAATAATTGAAAAGACTGACGTAGATAGCAAATGGCATGAAGGAATCGTGTTTTCAGATGAAGCGACATTTTATCGGACAGGAACTGTAAACAGGCATAATTGTCATTACTATACACAAAAAATCCACATATCTTATAAGAAGAGAAATTAAAATCAACAGGTATAACAGTTTGGGCTGCTGTTACCAAGGATGGTGTTTTGTCGTATGACATATCCCGACAAACAATGACTGGATAAAGGTATGCATCAGTTTTAAGCAATCACATAGTTCCTCATCTTTCTCAGCCTGAGATGAAAGACGTTTTTTTCTAACAGGATGGAGCTCCTCCGCATTATGCTAATGTGGCCAAAGCAGTTTTGGACCAAAATATTCCTAACCGTAGGATAGGTCGTGGCAGCAGCTTCATGGACTGGCCCCCAAGGTCTCCAGACTTGATTGTTTGTGACTTTTTTCTGTGGGGCTTTTTGAAGGAGAAGGTTTACTGTCATAACATTGCGACAGACGATGAACTAATGAGGTTGATCGAAGAGGAACTGTTGTTGATACCTCGAGAGTTGTTCAGCAAAGCGTATGACTGTTTTCTATTTCGTTGTCATCAGTGCATTGCGATCGATGGACATCAGTTTGAATAAGGTTTATGGATCAAATAGATTTAATTTATTTATCAGTTACTTATATCTTTAATTCCCTAACGTTGTTTAGTGCTTAGTAACATCGTTAAAATTCAATAATTATGTTGTAACACTTAAGCAAATAAAACTATTTTAACGAAAAGGTACTATTTCTTTGATATCCCGCCATTTTGTCCTAATGTGTCAGAATTAACTGATACTCAGGTGTATTTCTTTTACATATGTGTATGTTAGGACTGTTGAGTTTCAGGTTTGTAGAGTGTTCGGTGCATCTAATATATTAATTCAAAAATAGGGACCTCTTTGTGGGACACCCGGTATATCAAACAGGGTGTCTAGTGACAGGGAAAACCTGGAAAAGTCAGGGAATTTTACTTTTCTGGAAAATCAGGGAAAAATAACATTTCTAAGAAAAATATTGTAATCCCTCGCTATTCGCAGGGAATAGGTTCCGACAAATTGCCGCGAATAACAAAACCGCGAATAGCGAAAACTAAATATTTATAGGAAAAGGGGGGTTATATTCTTGACATAGAAAATTTTAAACATTATGTACAAATACCTATAATTTATTTGTTTACATAAGATACAGGCAGTCGTTGTTATAAGCTGTCTGGTGATTTCGCTTTTACGCGGTATAAAAAGTCCTTGAAAGGTTTAGTATTTGAGCTGAGTTGTTTGGAGTGTAGACTACAGTTGATAATTTTATAAGTTATTGGAGCGTTGTTTGTCATCTCACTCTTTCCTCAAAGTCAGTGCTCTCATAATTACTGTAAATTTAATTAATTCTTTAAAATTAATTTGACTTGCTGTACACTAAATTGATGCCTCCTATTAAATCACAGTATGCCATTGACCTTCATTTGCACAAGTCCACTTGTATTCACGCAGAGGTGTATTGTAGGGAAATCCCATCTTGTATGTTTTGATGTATTTGCGAGTGTTTCGCCGATGTGGTATTTATGCAATGTTATTAAATTTGTACAATAATAATTACAGTGCTACACTATAATAATTTACGAATTTTGCATGTACTTCATTTAGATAAAATAAAACCTGAACACAAAATCTCACAATAATTATTAGTTCATTAGTTATTTATGTACTTTATTGCTATTTATACAGAATTGTTTTCTTTTTTTAGCGACTGCAAATAATCAAAACCGCGAATACCAAGTCCGCGAATGTTGAGGGATTACTGTAGTTAAAAACAACTATTTAAAATCATAGATTAATACAATTTTTAATTGAATGAAAATATAAACATTAAATAAGATGAACTTCTAAATTAATCAATAAGAAAACTACGTATTCCTGTACATGAAAACAATTATTGACAAGTTACGGGAATGATTGTGGCAGCTTGTTCCAATGCACTTGCCGTGATAAGACCTTGAAACCTTTCTCTAAAGTGCTGTTTCTAAAAATGTTAGTTTTATTATTAAATGTTTTCGAATTTGAGTATCTTTGTATCAATTAATTAAATATTTAATGCAAATCTGTACCGGTAGCCGTACAAAAATCAATTAGTTATTTCTTTTATTATAATAAAATAAAATATAATTTGAGTAATTCATTGTTTAACATAGATAGTATTAAATATTGAACTGTTAAGATTGGTCAGAGATTAGTCAGGGAAAAGTTAGGGAATTTCAAAAGGTCATATTACTAGCCACCCTGATCCAAGTCCTTAAACAAATTATTCATAAGGTTGGACTTTTGGATGTTACTAATGCAAACTTAAAAACATTGAATCATTTCACATGCTTTATTGATAGTATTTAACCAATCTCTCGTCCACGATAGAATAGTCATACGATGGTATTTCTGTTAAACGAAATAAAAGCTCAATAAAGGCAGTTTAGGACTAAAGTTTAAGGTAAAATAACTTTAGGCAATATGTAATATTATAAAAAGCTTTGAATAGAAATCTAACTACAGGATTTAATGACAAATACATTACTGCAAAATTTAATTATGTTTTGTTTAATAGTTTTTGGAATTATTACATTTATATTCCAGACTTTTGTCCAACCCTGTATCTGTACATAATTAATAGTGACTTGGTTACCACAAAATATGGAAATCAAAAAAAGTTACTTTACCATAATAATTTAACATTATAATAGTCAGGACTAACTTCAAAACCTTTTTTTGGGCTCAGGTAGAAATGTAACCTAGTCAGAGTACTTAATATTTACAAATTTATTTTTATGATCTACGAAAATATATATTTTTACATAACATATAAAACACCACCAAATAAAAAAAATACCGAAACACTTTGACACTATACTACTTTGGAAATAGAAATAGCAGTTTTACAACCGAGTTTGATGACATCTGTGAGAAGCTTATAGAACGGTGCTTGCTCGGCGCCGTGGTCCAGGCCTGTATCGTGATGTTCTTGTTCTTCATCTCTGAACTTTTGTATTACTTCTAAGAGTTCTTTGTTGGTCGTTGGATCGGACATTAGTGTTCGCAGTTGGTCGTTGTAATGATCGACGATAACTGATTCTACTGCAACTGTGCATGCCATCGCTCCTTGCGACCCAAGCAAAGCGGAACCTGAAAGTATAACAACGAGTTTGAGACTAGTACGAAATAAATTATAAGTCAGTAAGGATTATGCTCTTAAGGAATGTTTTGAAGAAACATGAAAGGATTTCATATTTTAGAGAAGCTTTTTATTTCCATAGGTAGTTTTCTCTTGTAGAAAATAATTAGACTTCCACACATTTTTAATTTCCGCAGTTTTAAAGTGTTTCTGTGCTTTCTTCTTGAATTGCTACAAAGTTGAAAACTTTTAGTTTATATATAATTATATACATTTAAAAAATCGTTTGTTAAAGCTCTTGGTATTGCGACTTTGTACCTAATTGTTAATGTAATAATACAAAAAATACAAACACTTCCTTTAAATTTTCTCAACATATTCTTTTGTGGCGGGTACCCCTCACCTCGTAAATAGTTATAAATAATAAATAATAATAAAGGGTCCACTAACAACGGACATAGTATATTGTTGGCTAAAGGTACATTCGCTGAGAAGACGATTCCTAGTTAACCAAGGGAGGGGGACGCTAGATGAAAGCATCCAGAGATGCAGTAGTTAGTCTGTAAGTGAACGCGTCCGCGAGTAGAAGAACCTTCTCACCACCAATCATCTTGACTATGCCCGCACGAGGACAGAAAGGTACAACCCGACCAAGGAAAGCGCCGCTTTGAGGAGCCGGACACAGGCGAGCCGAGCCCACGGAAACGGGCCCCGTTACACTTTTAAACCCTTTAACATTTTTCCAATGTTTTTGAAGTTTGTCTTAAAAAAGTTTACTTTTTTATGGGAGGATCTGCATACAAATTAAATTATTTTTATTTGCTCCAATAATTTGATTAATAGGTTTTTGTGCAAATGAATAAAGTCACTTTGGTAGTTAAAGTTTGAAATTTTTTTAAATGTATAGATTAATTATTTAAAAAATGTTTCTGTCTTATTTAACCATTTCTTAATAGAACCATTGATTTACTCATCTAAGTGGTATTTTTATTATATTAATTCTGTATCTGCCAATTAGAGATTCTCTTTTTATTAATTATCGAGGGGAAACCCCTGCGTGCTCCGCACGCCAACCCTGTTGGAACCTTCTATACACATAAACATGTTATGTTTTCTTTAAAATAAAGTTGTAGGATTAATAATAACCCCAAAGCTAAGATGGTAAATAATGTTAAATGTTCAAATCAAATTATTTCGTATATTTTATAACAGCAGTTGTAATAAAGGTTAAAAGAGCCAGGAAGGCTCAGGTCTACACTTTAATAAAAACCTAACCTAAAAGTTAGAAATACAAATAATTGCTTCAAAGATTGAAATCAGCTGTTAATGGAAATATTGGAGCAAACAGCTGTTTTATCTGTTATTTTATTCAGTTGGTTGCTATGGTAATAAATTTAATTATATGTGTTGGTTCATCAGTCTAGGCCTAACCTAAGATTTTTTTCCGACTAAATTTACAAACATTGAAATAAAAAATGTTTTTATCAAAATGAATTACAGCCTATGTTACTCAGGGATAGCGAAGCTTTTTCAATCGGTTCAGTATTTCCAGAGATTACCCCCTACATACAAACAAACAAATTTTACCTCTTTATAATTTTAGTATAGATGACCATTGGTAACACAAAAAACAATTATGCTGGTATCAAAAAGTTCAAATAGATCACAAAAAGATACACAGTCTCTAGCAGTATCAAAATGACAATAAAATCTACATTAACACAGCATAAAGTTGAGAACAAATTAACATATCAGTGGTGGTGGGGGATGATGTACAGCAAATGATATGTCTAATCAAACCTCTAGAAATACTTGCCTGCTCCGAGAACGAACCCAGCAACGTTCCAAATCGGGGTAAACGCAGTAGGACGGACTCTATGCTTCTTGATAAGTTCTTCGAATTTTGCTTTATGTGCCTTCTCTTGCTCCCACATTTCTTTTATTTTGGGACCGACACTTGAATTTCCTGTTCAAACAAGGCAATGCAAATATTGTTGAAAACTGTACAGTAGGCCACCAGCAATATGTCAATGAAGAGTAAAACCTTAAACGTACAGACAATAATATTGACATTTGAATACCATATGAGATTGCAAATAACTTCATGTGTAACAAAAAAATGGCAGCATATAAAATTAACTCTGAAATCACAAACACTACAAAAATCAATTTAAAACTGTACTTTCTCTTCTGCAAGATGGGTGTGCCCACGTCATCGACTGGCGGGTTTTAAATGCTGTAGAAGGCACACAAAAATGTAATAACACCATTTAATCGTATAAAATAAATTGTATTTAATGACATTTATGAAATGCTCAACTTCATTATTACTGACTAAAAACTATTAGCCATACAAATTTTTCTTTTTCGAGCAATTAGTACAGTGTGTGTGTTAATGTTATTTAAAAAATTCAGATCTTATATTTATGGAGTTATTGATTGTTGTTTTAAATTTCAATATGAACGGCTTTTATCAAATGAAGTACACAGTCATTTTTAGCAAGCATAACTTGTTGATATGTATCAAATATACAAATCTAGGATGAGCATGTATTCTAGAATAAATACATTTTTGAAATATATATTAAGGGTCGGTTCTAGCTGTCGGCCATGTTGGCTGACACTCCATAAGACCAATGTTAAATTAAAATCCAAATTTTTCCTTAAAACCTAAGAAAAATATTTTGTTTAATATTTATTAACAATTTAAAACATTGATTTTTAATATTTTTTTATGTTGTCACTATTAATTATAGCGAAAAACTACCAAGCCATTCGCCTGAAGAATTTCGTCCCCAAGATTTTGGTATTTTTTTAAAACGCTATTTGAACAATTGCGGGTTTTAAATGGATTTAGGCTGAGCAATGTCCGTGTAACCTACCGCCGCTATAGGGTGATTTTTAATATTTTTTACGTTGTAACTATTAATTATAGCGAAAAATTACCAACCCATTCGGATGAAGAATTTTGTCCCCAAGAGTTTGGTATTTATTAAAAAACGCTATTTGAATAATTGCGGGTTTTAAATGGATTTAGGATGAGCAATGTCCGCGTAACCTACCGCCGCTATAGGGAGCCACAGCTTGCTTTCTGTTTTACTAGAGCCGACCCTTAAGAGGCGAATTTAGGACCATATGTCTGAGTTGACGCGCAAGCCAAGGCCGTTTAAACTAAGTTCGACTGCAATTGGGAAACATATTGTAATTAGGGATCCAATCCCGGGCCGATTTACCCCGATGACAATCCCGGGATTGTAAAATGACAGTCCCAGTATTTCGGGATTAGAAAATTTATACGTTTTAAGTTATTTTGACTTGTACAAGTACTATTTAATCAAGAGAATAATAGATTTTATAAATAAATAACATCATTTATTTATTTATAAGTAGTGAACTTATAACATTAAGTGTTATAAAAATAAAAATTTGTGAATACTTGTTAAAATAAACGGTACCAGGAACTGGCAAATACTTTCTCACAAACATATTTAAATTATTAAACAGATTCACTGTGACTTGTAGGGTGGGGTAGGAGTGGTGATTTTTTATTAAAGTTGTTTTCCCATAAAAATCCGTAAAATAATGGGAAAACCAACTTTTCTCAAAAACGGCTCGAACGATTTTGATTAAAATTTTATAGTTTATAGTACTTTAGGTCCCTAATAAACTATACAGTTTTAATCAAAATCGTTAGAACCGTTTTTGATAAAAGTTGATTTTTCCGTTATTTTAAGGGTTTTTATGGGAAAATTACCCTTAAAAATAAAAAATTCACAAAAATGAAAAAAACGCCTGGAGATACCGTGGATTAGTACCTCCATACCAAATTTCATGAAAATCGGACAACTGGTTTAGGCTCTAGGTCTGATAACATCCACACACACAGACATCACTCCGAAAACCACTTTTTTAGGTTCAGGGGGACCCAAAACGGATATTTCCACTAAAAACTCAAACTCGAAAATTTTGACGAATACAATACTTTCTCCATATAGTATGGTATAGGGGGAGAAAGTAAAAAAATGATAAAGTTGAGAAATTTCTAATAAAATAAAAAAATTGTTCAAATTAATAAAAAGATTATATGTGGATTATTATTTGCTTAACTCAATTTACTATGCACTTCCAATCAAAAACAATCTCTATTCAATCTAACTTACTTTCAAATTAAAAATGAACACTTATCTCAAAAAAAAACTTTCTTTGTTTACTTTTGAAAATCCATTAATATTCCACAGATAATTCAACCTATGCGTTATGACGTGTCATCTGTGACTATATTGCACTCTCCCGCCAACCTATCTCATGGTGCAAAGTTTATAGTAAAGATTGCATCATGAATGGCAAGCGTCCTTCCCGCAATATAGTCTCATATGCGTCATAGTTTAATAATTAGGCATATCTTGATTTATAAAAACATTCTAATCCAATTTAATTCACCGGGGTGTGTTTCTTGCTGCAAAAGTACTCGCTATGGGACATCGTGGGTATCAATGAAATTCAAAGCATTGTGACGAATAACCAAGTTCTTTACTTACACATCCTTAATAAATCTTCATACAAGAAAAAATCTATCAACAACATATGAGTTACAAAGCATAATCTTGTAATCTACAACATACAATTTGAAATAAAAAAAATGAGACGCAGATTGAATTTAGATTGAAAGCTGTTTAAAGAAATTGAAATTAAATTGCAGACTGAAAATTATTAAATATTATGGCCATCAACGTTTAAAATTGTCCAAAAAGTTTGATATATACCTAGGCTTTCTTTGATAATTAAAGATTACTTGCGTAACACAAGAAGTTCTACGCTGCGAAGATTGAAGTCACATGGTCACCAACAGATAAGTTCCAAAAACTTGATAGTTACTCGATGAATTATAACGCCGAAGCTTACACTAACGGTACACAATTAGAAGTTTACATTACTTCACAATTCAACACCCTTTTCAACAAAAAATCCACAATCTCAATGGATGTACAATTCACACCAAGCTAGCTACACTTGTTCAACGACCATCTTGAAGAGAAGTCTCTAGAACCAAGACGTCCAACGCCTTCTGCAATTATTCGTCATTTACTATTGCTGCGATCAAGTTCAAGTTTATGTTCTGTATCACCATAGACGCTTATTGTTATAATTTTTATATGTGATATAGTTCTTTTCACAATTATTTCTCTTTTAATATGTTATGTGACCTTAACACTATTTTAGACTGTTCTTTTTATACGCACTGCTGTTTTTGTCCATGTTCAAATTTTTTACACAAGTATATAACGCACTTTTGTTTACCAATGTTTTTTCTCTGTCCATTAAAATTTAAGTCTGCTCTTTTAATTTTATATTATAGTCTGCTTATTTTTAATTTTATATTTATTACGTTATTAAAATCTACTTGTTTTGCGTCTCTAATTAATTTATATATGTATATACAATTCATTAAATTTTGATTACTGAATCTTGCGTCTCTTTAGTTGCTAGACCATCACTCTTTGTTTTAGACGTTATGGGAATTTACTCATTTCATTTTAATCTTCTGTCACACGGACTGTGTATGTCACAAACTAAATAAGCAATCAAACAAATGACTTGAATAAACAATAATATTAATCGGGTAGTCGGATACACTTAGTAGCATAGTAAGAGTATGTAAGATAGACAGACATCTGTGATTATTGTTTACGCTAACTTAATTTAGAATACACCTTTCAGGTACGTTTTGTTCTTAGGCTATATTTAGTTATTTACAATGGTTATACTTAATTGTATACAGCTTTTCAGAACAATTTTTAAACAATTGCATTATAATATTATTTTAATACTTGTTTAAATTTTGTACATTGCTATCAATCAGAGACCAATGCCCATTTGCAAAACTAGGTTAAACTAAATATTACTGCTTAAAACCATTCTATCCAGCAGATAGATGGATTCTCAGCTCTTTTAACATTTCCATACTTGTGACTTTTACAATTTATTAAACTTTTCCTTACCCAAGACAGCCATCTGTCCTGCGTAGATCCTGTCGGCTCCCAATTCTCCAGCATGATCTACTCGTATTATACTATCCAACTCTTTTGAGGCTCGATGGACACCTCTTCGACCTAAAGTCCGAACAGTACGACTTCGCAATGTCAGCATAATTATTCCTGCAAAAATAAATTTACAATTTTCATTTACAGGTATTTGTGCAGAAAAATGTCAAAATGGAGGAAAATGTGTTCAGAAAGACAGTTGCGAATGTCCCAAAGGATATTACGGGTTGCGTTGTGAATTTTGTAAGTAAAAAAAATTAATGTTTGGTTTTAAATTTTTTATAGAGGAAATAATCCGCACTATACTTTTACGTTTCTGACGTCATAATTAAATATATACCACTTACTGAGATTACATAGATTTGTTCGAACTTAAAACCTTATTAATTTAAATAAATGAAAAAGCTCTAACAAATTTAGTTAAATTATACAGTTTTGAGTTAGAAAGCGGGCCTACTGTACATATATATTCAATGTAGGCGTGTTTGTACATATCTCCTAATGTGTAAAATTGTTTTTGTTTTTTAAATTTGCACTGTTTTTTACAATCATTGATGAAGGACAGTTATCCTAATACTTGAAAATGGCTGAATAGCCGAAACGGCCGTTATGAATTATGCAACAAAACTAACTGTAAGTAATTATTTGTAATGCGTTCTTTGTTTAAATTCTTATTTATATAAAATGTATACTTCCAATCACAATTCACCATTAATCGATTTCTTGACAAGTTTGAAAAAAGCCATGTATAAAAATGTGCCATTTCAGTTGCTGACAAATTGTATTTTTGTAAATTTTACTATTGTGTTATTCCATTAGTGATCACTAACATTAATAACACACTAAACAATTACATTGAAGATGTCCTTTGCAAAGTTAATTATAACTAATACAAACGTTTGAAAAGGAATTTCTGCTTTCAGCAAAGTGTAGCATCGCATGTTTAAACGGTGGACGCTGTAGAGGTGTAAATAAATGCAGATGTCCTCAAGGCTTTAGAGGAGATCATTGTGAAATAGGAAGACGTGTTGTTCCACAAAGAAGTGCCTGCACAAGACCCTGCGGCCATGGCACGTGTAGTGCTGAAAACACTTGTATATGTGATCCAGGATGGTACGGGCGTCTATGTCATCAAAGTAAGTTAACTACAAGCTTAAATGGTGTACATGTATTTGGTATGTATATAGGGATCAGGTATGTAGTGGGCTTTGTTGTGAACCATATTAACCATGCCTGATAATAAGATCAGGTACAGAACAAAATGATGGCTTCATTTTACTTAAGTTAGGCTAATAAAGGCGGAGGAATGGGGCGTAGCACAGGTAACTAGCTCTCGGCTACCTTGCTTCCTATTTTTAAACAATTGTTGATGTGCTTTCCATGGAGCTGTAAAGTACAGGAGGTGTAATAAAAGATCCTTTGTATGAGGCCTTGTATTAGTTGGTGAACACTTTTCTCTATAGGTATATTGTTATACTATAACACCTATACTCTATGGGTAACTTTAACTTAACTACTATCCTTCATCCGATTGGTTTGATAGTTACACCATCAGATAGAGAATTAAAATGGCTACAAAAACGGTGTCTTGACATTTTTTTGTTAAGCTGTACGGTTTTTGGGTAATTTAGGTTTGAAATTGTCAAACAGTCGCCATTTTGAAACGCATGATTGGATATAATCGCTTATTTTACTTAAAATAGATCATTGTTCCGTCAAGTTTGAACTCAATCGGTCAAACCGTTCTCTAGATATAAATTATTTTGTAAAAAACATATACAGGCAGACGAAAAAGTAAGCACCGTAGACCCATGTTTATATTGTGAAATATGTTTGTCTCGATCCCAGGAACAAATCCATAAAAGGGGACCAGAGAATTCGAGGACACAATGTATAATAAACTGACACAAAATAAAAATCCCCAGAGATAGGAATTTCCTGAAACAAAGGCCTGTAAAGTCACAAAAAAAGTGTAACTTTTATTCATTTTAAATGAAATGTATAAATTTAAGTAATCTGTATAAATCTTCTCTTAATTTAAGATAAAAAGCTGAGACATTAAAAAAAAAAGTTTAGACGTTTAAACGGGAACGAAACGTAAAAAATGAAATCAGAGGTCTTTCTGAGGGGGAGGGACCAAAACCACTACTTGTTCGACAAGGCTAAAGGTTCTACCTTATTTGCCAATAACGCATACCTTGCGTCTAACGCCAAATAGAAGGCTCCGCCACAGAGTCTTCCACACTAAACATGTTAACACATTCACTGCTATGCAAATTTTGTATTTCCTAGGAGCTAGGAGCTGACCTTTTTTTATATTTATAGTCTAAATGAGTAGAAATTACTTTATTTTTATTTTTGAACCTTTCTCTGTAATAATCACTAATATTTTAATTAATTAAAAGCGGACGCACATAGGCTTAAAATTGGCGTGCGAAGCACACAATGTAATCTGTATTAAAAATA
Source organism: Philaenus spumarius (assembly GCA_018207615.1). Lineage (NCBI taxonomy): Eukaryota > Metazoa > Arthropoda > Insecta > Hemiptera > Aphrophoridae > Philaenus > Philaenus spumarius. The sequence continues at coordinate 187,343 of JAGFPH010000113.1, read as the reverse complement.
CTCCCAATACGGGGGTTATCTTGCAATGCACTGTGCGTCGGCTGCTTTTTATAGTGTTCAGGTCAAGCTCACATGTGCGTCCTTAGCAGTGAACGTGTTAAGGGTGTGCAATACCACTCTAGTAAATGTATCAGACTCAGTCAGAGTTGTCAACCTTGAGAAGCCTGGCCTTAGTTATTGCATTAGTAAGGCGCTCGAGCTTGACCTGGATATCGTTTGTAAGCACTTATATTTTTACTAACGGTGTCGTCATTTGTTATTTTCACCATTCGCACACATCAGTTAGTTTTGCAAACATCTTTTATGTATGGTATTAAGCAGTAGATAACAAAGTCGTCTTGATGTTTTCCTCTTTCCAAGTAATTTAACTGAAAATCATGTTAAGTCTTGTTTATTAAACAAATATATTTAAGGAAAAATTATAATTTATTGTTTCCAGCATCTATAAACTACAGTTTAAATGTCCATGAACAACTTCCTGCAAATTATAACAGCTTATGTTCAAAATTCAGTCAGATACTGAAAATCTATTTTTTAAATATACTAGTCAATTAATTCTAAACAGGTACATTGTTTTCCTTGCAATTTTTGTAGTTTGTCAGAAACTGTAAATAATAACATCGTCATTGTATAATTTCTTAAATGT
>JAGFPH010000113.1:150168-171697 GCA_018207615.1 Philaenus spumarius | reverse complement strand
TTTCTAGGAGCAATACCTCTTCGTGATGGCCTACCTTTGCGAGGTGGTCTTCCAGCGTTATTCATTACAGTAAAAAAGTACAGTTGAAATAATTTTATAATGTATTTAATCATATAGCCTAAGTTTTGATTTTAATTCTCACTTTGAAACAAAATCACAGCTACAATAACAAAACACATCACAAAACTGCACATTCAGGTGTTGTGAGCTGAATTTTCCAATTTATATACAATCACCTGTATTCCCATGCTATTTAAATGGTAATTATTTTATTCTGTAACAAATTTTCGTGACACAATTAACAAAAATTAATATTTGTCCCCAAAACTTCATGCCCAGACCTCTAAAATGAGACTTCTCCCAGCTTTCTACGTCCTACCATTCGCTCACAATTTCATTTGCAAATTTGGGCTTACGGAATTAGACATAGTGCTATATATTTCCATTAGGCAAGCTAGAATGCGAAATTTTGAGATGTAAAATTTTGAGAACCAAAAAATGTTGAGAGGTAGAATTTTAAAGAGTTTATAAAAACCTTTATTTCTCTACAACCGTTGTCTGTTACTTAACCACACTCCTAATCCTCGTTCAGTAGGCTACGTAATTGATAAGATCTATTATTGATGATTATAACATTAAAAAAGTTATTGTAAAAAAAAGTAGGTAATCAAAATGACAACAAGAAAATCAATTTTAAATTGTAAAAATTTTTTAGTTTAATATATACTGAAGTTAAGACAAAAATATATACAGAGTTTTTGTTTGCAAACGCATAACAACATCAGGGCCTATGAGCAGTATGATTTCTATAATTTAACTTTCAAGGTTCCATTATACAAAGAGATGTATGTAGATATAGCTTCCCAGTGTAATGGAATTATAAATTTGTATGAAATTTAAGAAAATATTTTTTTTTAAATCTAGCAAAAAATTCTGATGATAAAATAAATGATTTCACAAAAGTTATTTGTTTGTCTAAAATACGTTTTGTTAATGTTAAGAGCGTTTTCATTGGTTCAAAACGTTTCCATACAAAAATAACTTTATACCCTTCTAACTTTTAAATGGTTAGTCCTATATAAAGAAAAAACACCAAGAATAAAAAAGTCTTAAAATAACTTGTAAAATCCAAAATCATCATAAAATACTGGGTGTTCCATAAAATAAATTCGACCGACATTTTGGAAAATGAATTATTTTTCAAAAAAACAAGGAAAGGTTTCCCATTTCAAGTTTTTTGTCAGATTTATTACAGTTTACAAGATACCAATGGTGGCCCATTAAAAAAAAAACTCCCTTTATAGGCCTACATTGTATATTATACGCAGGGTATGCATAATTATGTAAATATATATTACATGCATGCATGTATGTATTGTATGCAAATTGTAACAAGTGGAAATTAATTTCTTACTTTTAAGTACATTTCTAAATAAAATCAATTTTTTTTAAAAACTTTGTAAGTATTTATTTTTAGAGTTAATCTATACGGTATATTAAATTTCATTGATTCTTTTGAATGTTTCTAATTGTCAAATATAATGTTTTTCAGTTTTCTGCTCCGCATATCTCTCTCCAAGACTACGTTTGGGTTTTGTTGGCTGATCCGCATCCTCATTGGTGATTTCATTTTTCTTATATATTCCCACACTTTACCACAATTTTGCATTAACAATTCAAATGATCATTCTTTACAGCGTGATTCTGTATTGTGTGAAGATAATTTAGGGGGTGGTCACAGAAGTGTAAAAATAAAGAAAAAACTCCCCACAAACATATGTCTGGAAACGCTTGTTTCACCAGCTATCCTCCATTTTGTTTTTTACCAAATAATTTATGTCTGTAGAATGACTGAACCGATTCAAAATGCTGGCCACTTTAAACGAGAATAACTCAAGAACAGTAAATTTTTATAAAAAATGTCAAGAGTACATTTTTGTAGACCATAACATTTAGCAACCAATGGTACAGCTGTGAAAACTACCAAAGGGTAATCCATTAGTTTGACAGGTTCACCATCTGTAGAAACAAATTGTAGGCAATAATTAATTTGCAAGAACGATTAATTAAGTTGGACACTGTTTTACTGTTACCCTTTGTTCTGTAGTTTTGAAAGTTATACTCATCGATAGGAAATTAAATGTACAAAATTTAACTTTTGATGTTTTTTATAGAAATGTATAGTTATATAATTTAAAACTAGGAGCTCTGCCCCTGGACGCTTCGCTCGCAGTTGGAAAATTCGCTAAAGAATCTCGTTAATCTTTGGCTCGTTTGTACATAGGTGACCGAGCATAAATCAGCTGTTTTATTTGGCAGCTGACTCAAACTCATTAAACATTATCTGAATAAGATTAACATGGGAAATTTGAAGGATTGTGTGCTGGAGCTCCTTCTAGCGGCTAAACGGATGATTGGATCTTAAATCTGATGGAAAATCGTTAGTTTGAAATAAAATTTTCTACAACTTTTGTATTTAACATTTTTTGCTATCTCTTACCGTTTTCTTACAAAACGCGCTCAAAGTGAAAAAATCTTTCCCGCCCTTAAGGTGCTTCCAAAATTAATAAATGTTAAATTCTGAGAATTTTCCTAAAAGTTTCTCGTCAAGAGCTTTAATTCAAGTATAAGGTTGAGGGGGGGTCAGATTACGGGAAGGGCCTCATAATTAATGTCAGTGAATCAGTGTTACCGTCTAGCTTTATATAAGTAGATGTTTAAATGTCCACCATTATAAAAAGTTGGAACAAGTTGATTATTTTTTTCAAACTAGGTCTTCACAGTGATTAGTAGTGGCAAAATTTCAAGTTAAACCGTTCTACAGATGTAAATTATTTAGTAAAAAAAAAAATGGCCGATAGCTGGTAAAAGAAGTGTTTCCGTATGTACGTTTACAGGAAGTTTTCCCTTTATTTTGACATAACTCCTTAATTACCATCTAAAACATGATTGAAATTTATTTTTATCAGCCTTTAGAGTAAAGTAATTTTCCACAAAATATTGTTCATGCGCAAGTACAAACACGCACCAATAGTATCAGTTACAGACTGTAGGCGATGGGGTAGCCATGGCAGCGGTTCTATTGTTATTCTGGTAATGCCTGAATTACTCAGTTTGTGATTGTAAAAAATTAATCAAAAATTAATTTACGTTTTTACAGTAAGTGTAATAGTGAAATTTTGTACATCTAGGCTATCATAGCTTAGCACTTTAAATTTCTTTAATCCATTATACAGTCGTAAATATTTAGAAAACATGATAAAACCTGCCGTTTCTGGCCTTCTGATAAATCAATACTTTTTTCCAAGAAACTAAAACACGACTTATGAGTTATGAGGCGAAGGAATGCCACAAGGGCACGCTCGTTCACTTTCTCCCGTCCTTTGTTTCCGCAAATTACTGATTTCCTTTCCTGCACTGTGGTGTCGGTTATTTAAAATGTATCAGGAATATTTTTGTTGCAGTGGCGGCCGTAGTGGTCTGCATTTATATAACGTATTTTAAGAAATCAGGTTCGAACTAGTGTCAGTGGGGTTAAAATTTCTGAAAAAAGAAAGAAAACCATTGAAGAGAAACTTTATGCACTTAAAAGAATGGACGAAGGGAAATTTATTAATGTGCAGTACTGTAAACACATGGCAACATTAGTTTAACCTTAAATGTTTAAAATGGGTAAACGTTTCTTGGAATTTCACGGATAACTATCTGAGCGCAGTACTGTACCAATGCTCGTGAAATTGCAGAGTGGCTCTTATCCTACATTTTTTTTGTTAAAAGTTGTCTACTTTATATCTTTTGTATCCGGCTTTTTCGTTTTTCTGGCACCACATTAGGCCGGATTTGACAGGTTTTACTGAATTTTAAGATGTGACAGCAACGATCAACCATAGTTATATCCTAGCCTAAATCATTATATTCAATCAGTTTTAGCAAAACATATTGGAAATTTGAAACCAATTCAACTTGAAGGCTTTTTGAGACCAGGAGGAATTTGCTCTGTTTTGACGAAAAGTATACTTTCAATAAGATCAATTGATCAGTTTTTATATGTGATTATTTTCAAATATAATTTCTCGAAAACTAGGCTATTTTAAACTGATATCAATGTATTATACAGTCAAATGATTTCCTGCTATGTTTAAACAAGTCAATTGAATTGATAAATAGAAACAAGTCTACAAATAATCAATATTATTCAATAAATAACTATGCTTCTATATAACTTTTTGCCATAACTTTGTAATTATTAGTGCCATAACAAATATGACTGTAAACTCAAAATAAATACTTAACCTTTTGAGTGCCACTGTGACGATCTATCGTCACCATTAGTTCGTACTAGAAATTCCACGGTGACGATCTATTGTCCGCGTTATTTCGTATTTTATTTCTCATTTGTCTTTTTTTAAATATGTCGTCGGTTGGTTTTTTTAAAATAAAATATATATGTACAGAAATACTATAGTAAAATTATGCAAAACATCCCAAGCCTTTAGACCAGGTAACTAATCATATCCCGTCAGCTTGGAAGAGAGCCAACCACCGTTTGCTTTACTTCCGCCCTCCTTCCCTCAAACCAGATATGAAAAGCTACTTGTTCTCGCGAGATTCGAACCCAGTATCTTCTGATCAGGAAGATCCCACGCTACCACTAGGCTAAGGCTTGCAAAGAATAAAACTGATAAATTAACCGCTCTTAGTTCCTTTACAAGGCAACCATACTGCCTATCTCGCCCTTTCAGGTTATCTCACCGTCGTTATAAGTGAATGGTTTAAAACTTTCTTATTATAAATACAGTTTTTTTTTATGAAATCCTTACAAATTCGCTGAATCAGGTCGGCACTTTTGGGTACACTAAGGGAGAAAATGCCTGGCACTTTTGGGTAGTGCATGCAAAAAATGCCTGGCACTGAAAGGGTTAAACTGAGTGTTTGTTTTTGTGTTGTTAATTATTGTATATATATAAAATTCAAAGTGATTATATTTAACATATATTTTATGCTTAATAGAGTAAAACGTCATGAAGCGGTTAGTCTATATTATAAAATATTCTCAAAAAAGAATATATTAGAGCAAAGTTAAAAAGGTATTTATGAGTTTTATCACCTTATGTATATATGTGTTGTTTATGTGTACCTTCTTAGGTCATAAAATTCTTAACTGATTTTAATAAATATGTGTTAGTTAGTAATGTGGAAGTTACAGGCTTTGTTGAAACCTAGAAAAACAAAATGATACTGAACATGTACAATTATTAAACATAAAGTATACATTTTATATTGTATTTTAAGAGTGACAAGTTCAAGATCTAAGACTTGATCTTGAACCGGGTCACTATTTCGTTTCTTTTTTAATCTGTGACGCCTACAGCTGTTTGTAGCAAATCGATCGGTACGCACTGGCAATCCAAGAGTTCAGTTAGTGCTACGGTAGAAATAGGTTGTTCTACCGAGTGCGGTGTAATTATTCATCAAACTGTTAGTCTATTTTGACTAGTAACTCGGATGCCAAACTGCGAGTCATGACCAGTCCATAAATTAATAATTACGAGAAAATTAGGTCGATTGATTCTTGATGGTTCCCAAACCTTTCTGGCCCAAAGTTAAGTTTTTTATATTTTCCGGTCTAGCGAATCAATTTAATTAGTTCCTGATTACTTAGCTTAATAAATAAGAGTTGTCAAAGCCGTTTCTCCGAGTGTGAATTATTAGATGTAGTATTATTGATTGAGTTAAAGACAGCTGTTAACTGGAAACAGTGACTTAACCCTGGAACTGGCAGAAGGTCATGCATAACCCTCTCTCAGGTGCAGAACGCAACAATTTCGAAAATTTGCATACATTTGCATAATCGATAATTTAGCCCACTTAGAATCATCCAATCGTAATAAAACTGGCACCATTGGAAAGGAAATTATTAAACTTTAATTTTTGTATTCACAACTTTTTCGTAAAACGTATATTTACATACGTAATCATCGTTTTAAAATATGCACATCGGTCTACAGCTTCCCACTTTTTCAACGTTCAAGACCATCTACACAAATATTTCTTTTGCTATTATAACGATACCATTGGATTCGTCAAGATTTTATCTTTCTGTTGGTGCCTTCTAATCAGATGTCACTATAAAAATAGTATTTTTTCCAAGAATTACTGTAAACCCTTGCGATTGAACAGTTTTTCAACCAATGAAACAGCCCATTTGTCAAGTGATTTTACGCCTACCGTATCAAATGTTTTGACAGATTTCTTTACACCATTTTGTACATCAAAGTCTGAATTTTGTAACGGTGGGAAATAATCCAGAAATAACCGGTTTTTTGTCTGTCTAGACGACAATTGAAATGTACATAATTATTACGTTCTAGTGAGAAAGTCTAGCGCTTGGGTTCCCATGGTATTCAAATGTCCCGTTCTCTTACGCAGCGTGTAGACTGGCGACTTTTCATTAGATTGATGTCATTTTGTTATTCAAATAAATATAACTGAAACACTTTTGTGAACTAAGGAAAGACAAGTATACCGTTCTTTTCTTTGATTTGTCCTCTACACTTTGTTATAATAATATTTCATTTTTGGGCAAAGCATATATTAGTAAATGACGTTACAATCTAGGCCTAGGTTTGTTACCAGTCGTGTACTTGGAACATAAAAACTGTTTTTTTCAAAATAAAAAATTTGAAATTGATAAATGTTTTTATACAGTTCTATTTAGAACTAAATTACAAAACTTTTTTACGCTTACGAAAAAAATACAAAAACATTTTTACTACTTGTTATGTAGGCCTAAAGTTGAACTTTTTCCTTTCGTTACTGAACATTTTTTGTTATTGAGCTAATAATTTTTACAATTTCAAAATAAACTAATTTTTAGTGGCATATTTGAATTCTTTGAAGTTTCTTCTACAAAAAAGCTATTGAACACTTTTGGATTTTGGGGTTCATTTACTATTTTTGGCGAATTTTTAAAAATATGCTTGCAAAACGCTAAAAACGAGCTGGCCAACTTTAGCTTTAACCATGTTAAAAAATTCTAGGGTCTTAGCACTTCTAGGGTTAAAAAATTTAACGAACTGCCTATTCAAAGCAGGATGTACGGCCACCCTAGCCTTGTCTGTTGCATTATCTCTTGTGCTAGCGATTAATTGAACCAATAATTCAATCTCAAAGATGATTTAAATCAAGGATTTTTAACATTGCCTCCGCTTTTAAAAAGGCCTAGTAAGTGGTATCGAAGATCTCGACTTCAATGCAGATATGGGAGAATATAAAAACCTTTAAATTCTCTTTAAAGCGATCCTTTTCGTGATGGCACGGCACACAGAAATACTTTAACATAGGCGCTGTTGAAAATTAAAAAACAAAAACATTTATGTTCTTCTCATTTTCAGTTTAATAAACACATTCAATACTTTTAACAGAAGTTTTTTTTGTCTTCTAGGTGGTTTTTAACCCCCGATGCAAACAGAGAAATGTTATAAGTTTAACGTGTGTATCGTAGCTCCCAAACGGATGAACCAATTTTGATATTTTTTTGTTTGTTTGAAAGGTGGCTTGATCTAGAGTGTTCTTAGTTATCATTCAAGGAAATCTGTTCAACCATTTGAAGATTATCAGCTCTTTTCTAGTTTACTTTTTAGAAATTTTTTTGTGTCGGGAGGTTTTTAAAATTTTTGTAATTATAGTTGTAATTAATGTGTATGCTGCACAATGGTACATACTTGGGTAATACTTATTTCTCTCTGAACATTTTAGTGAAAGTCTACTATTCATTTACTTTGTTTAATTAGTTTGATAGCGAACTCTTATGAAACAGGGAAAACAATTATACTTTTCCTTGAAAATTACTTTTCATTGAAATTTTTATGAAATACCTTTACTTATAAATTACCGCATACAGTCCTGTAAAAGATATTTGGATAAATATACAGAATAGTTACTTCAGCTCTTTGTTGAAACTGCTTAAAACTTTACAATAGCCTCCAAGAAACTTGTATTACAGATGTTAATATTCGAATAGTTTATTTTATTGTTGTCTTTCATAGTTAGCTTTTATTGTTTAAAGTGTGCTAGTATTTGATTTATTGTAGATAATTAATTCACAGTTTGTACAGCGAGTGTTTACAGTTAAGCCTACTACTGGTGACACGAGCAACCCTGCTTGACATTTTAAAAGTCTAAAAAAATGTATGCTACATTTAGTCCTAGGCAGGGTTCCTAAACAGAATTTTTGTAACCTATTTCTCTGACTTTTTCCTGACCAAGTCGCACCATATTTTGAAAATATTTTACTACAACATTTCCATTACGTTTAGCCTTCCTACAGCCGTTCTCCTTGTCTACTATACACAGATGACAAAACAAAATCAGTTGTACCGGGTGTTTCAAAAAGAATGTCAGGGTTTTAAGACGTTGTATTTATTACATTTAACTTACAATTATAGATAATACATCAAATGAAAGAGCAGCTCAAACGGTTTTTCCTACAAGTGTTCAATGTGAGCACCGTTTATCACATGGAACACATCGAGTCGATAGACGAGTTCGTCCTACACCTTGTGCCCAGAGTATCTGTTGCAACAGCTGCTTCAATCCTGTTTGCTAAGACAGGTCAGTCAGTTGGTAGCGGAGTCGTATACACATTATCCTTTATTAACTTTGAAAGTTAAAAATCACGCCGTCAGATCGGGTGAATGTAGAGGCGAAAAAGCTCTGTCATCCGGCTCACCTACAACATTGTTTAACCAATGTACTGAGTTATATATTGCTGACAAATAAATTTATGTGGTTCAGCTTCTTCCAATTGAGGAAAGAGCCTTAGTTGTAGCGCATCAAGATAAGAAACACCAGTTACAGTTGTTTCAGCAAAAACAAGAAAGGTCCATAAACTTTCCGCTCGGGATATGACAAAAAAAACATTCAATTTAGGAGAGTCTCGTTGCAACTGTACCATCCCGTGGGGATTAGCAGACCCCCAGACGCGTTCACATGTCCATTTAGGTGAAATTTCTATTCGTCGCCGAAGATAACACGTTCCAGAAAATCTTCATCATCATGCATCAACCGTAATCTGCTGGCTTTAGAGCTTGTATCAACTGCAAACGATAAGGACGTAGTTGTAAACGTCTCCTTAAAACGCTCCACACAGACATCACTGGAATTGCTAATTCACGACGTGAAAGACTCGTTCAACATGTTCTTCGGTCTTGGTCGTCCCGTACTCCCTTTGCAAAGACAGCTGGTGTCTTCAAACTGATGATACCATCTACGGATGTTATTATCACTTGGAGTATTAAGTTTGAACTTTATACGGATCGTAGCACTGTAACTACAGATTCAGTCCACACTGTAAAACACAAAAAGCTTTCTGTTCACTAGTCGCCATCTTTGCTAGTAGCGCTTTCTAGCGGAAAACAGGGAAATCAGTGCAACAAAACTGTTTCAGCTGCTCTTTCATTTGATGCATTACTTATAATTGTTAAGTTAAATGTTATAAATACTACACTGTTTTAAACACCGATATTAATTTTGAAACATCCCTTATTTTAGCATATTACCCCCGTCCAATTAGATTCAATTATAAAGGAACATTTTGGTAGCTAATGTGCTGGGTGTAAATTTATTTTTTATAACCTTGAGTTTCTAGCGTTGATAGTATGAAAATTAATTTTAGGTCAGATTATAGTGCTAAATAATGAAACGGTACATATTCAGTAAATAGATCCACTGAGTACACTTAAAGTACACAACAATTAAAAAATGTAGATCTTACCCCAAATTAGTCTTACACACAGGACATTTTATCACAAAAATGAAAAATTCAAATTTATCTTAAAGATGCTTAAAAAATCGTTTATTTTTAATAATTTGTTTGATTGTAAACAACACAATTATGACACATCAAAGTTATTTGGATTTTTACTGTATGTTTATTAAAATATAGGGAAAATTGGGTAGTTGTTTAGTACTTTTAGATCTATTTTTTTTTTTTTATTTAAAAAAAATACTTTTTAGACTTTCAACATTTTGATGTCCTTTGGGGGAAAAAATGCTTCTTGTGTTACAGCAAGCTGGAGCATAGAGGCCCTCGGTTTTTTGCATCAACGGAGGGTCAATAATATGAAAAATTCTCCCTGACATTTACAAATTCCCTGCCCTTAGGAACCCTGCTACATAAATTATGTACAATTTTAGATCTCCTTTGGCTCTTAGCCTTTGATCAAGTGACATTTCCTCTAGTAGGAGAAGCTTTACTGCAAACCTTTGCTGAACAGACTGCAGTTATGTTATCAAATTCATGTAAGAGTAAATACATGTGTGAGAAATAGGGTAGCAGGTTAAGATAGTATAGAATGTATAATTTGTTTACTTGTAATTGTGTATATTTGTATTTTTAAATATATTTTAATTTGTGCCATTATTATTTATAATTTTTTACATACCTCTTTACATGTTTTTCACCAATGGAAAAATAAAAATCGCAATTGCATGTGGATTTAATTACAACGTAGCAGTTACACTATCGAAATCGTACCTACATAGGTTGGTTACCCATTCAACCTATATGGATATGCAGGGTGAGTTAGAACATAGGCCCGAAAACAGATATCCGCGCCATTTTGTTTTTTTTTACAAAATAATTCATATTATTGATTCAGTTCAAACTTGGCACGAAGTTTAACATAACAATGATCTATCTCAAGAAAAATAAGCGATTATTTTCAATCATGCTTTTCAAAATGGCGGATGTTTGAAAATTTCAAACCTAAATTATTCAAAAACAGTACAATTTAACAAAAAATGTCGACTTCTTTTTGGCTTGACTTTGGCTTTATTTTTTGGTGGCAAGGTTAGGACTACTTGAAGCGTGTAAAAGCAAAAACCGATAAGTGACATTTTTTTACAAATATACTTTTTACGTCATTTTGTTTGTCTATTCTTACCACATCCATCTATTGTATTAGAAAGAAGCAAAAACTTACATTTTAAATGCTATTCTTGTTTAAAATCCAGCTTTAGAAGCAAAAAACGATAAAAGTGTACGTCGGTGAGATTCAACAACCGATATTTGCCAACGGCCAATCAGAGCGCCAGGATTGTACCACATGAGCGCCAGGATTGGAACCACGTGACTGTTAGTCGTCTACCATGCCCTGTAAGCTTTCTTCATTAATTTCTCTGTTGTTTATATCGTGCAGTAATTTTGTTTTGAATATTAATATTCCTTTTACACTCTATAATTAAATAAGAAACATAATGGACATTACTTTAGGAGTTAGGCCTACACACGGCAAACGCAGAAAACGGATAAGAGATCCTTCAACATGGGATCAAGTGCCCGAACTTAAATTTTATAAAGACATTATAAATATTGTAAATAATGAGTCACTACAAAATGTATATAATGAAAAAAATACTGATTTGTGTTCGCCTCCTTGTGAGGAAAATATCTTGTGTATTTAAATACCATCAGAAAATCAAATGTTTCTTTTGTTTTATAAGTACAGGTTCTAAAAAAACTATTTTGTGATTTTATTATCAAAATTAAAAGTTTTTTAATGTGTTAAAAAGAGTGTTTATTTCCAAAATTCAGAAGCAAAAACCGACATTTAGATCAAGGTGAGATGCAAAAACCGATATTTACCAAGGTGAGATACAAAAACCGACATCTGTATATTTAAAAGTTAATTTACAACTTTGTTTATTATTTCTCAATTCCAGGCTTTGTTTTAACAGGGGAAAAATGTACACAGCTTTATGTGAAAAAAATACATTAAAAAAATAATGATGACTTAAGTTGTGTCAGTTTTTTCCAATTCCTGAAAAATCTACTGTGATGGAGACATCTGTTTTTGCTTCTAAACGCCTCACTTAGTCCTCTGTTCCATCTAACCCCGATACAAAATTACAAACATTTACAAAATAACATTCTTAAAACATTCACAATAAACATTTCTAATATACGACTCAAAACTGGGATGCTTCATCCACTTTGTACAATAAACACGACAACAACAGCTTTGAAAACTGGACACGGCCATCGGCAGACCTAATTGCATCTGGTAGTGAATTTTGTAGCCCTTTTGATTCCCTATCGGATGGTCTCGCTGTCAAAACAATCGGATGAAGGATAATAGTCAAGTTGAAGATAATAACAGCATATTATGTGCATACAATATTGTTGTTTACTGTGTTGCTGCATGATGCCGGGGCGAACAAACCAATTATTACACATAACTTATCTAGGAGCTTACGTTGCCTGGTATTCTGAGATCCGGAGGTTAGAAAATTTCACTGGCTGTAAGGAAAAGAAAAAGAGACATGCCGTCCCAGCAAATAAGTAGGGAGTCGATGCAGATGCTTTCTGCTGGCTGCACTTGACTGTTAAGAATTATTTATATTTAATAATGATTGTTAAATGAAATGTAACTACTTACCAAAGACTTACCTAACCATCAATGTTTTTACACAAATTTTCATCTTTTATTCTATATTAAGTTTTGTGGTGAGATTTGACAGAAGAATTAGTACAGAGAAAGTGTTGTTAAAAACGTTTAATAATTCCTGACTTTGTACACAAAATACAACCCAAAAGGAAGGACACCGTACTGTATGAGACACTATATACCATACATGTTTAAGAACAATTTTTTTAAATTTCTCTGTGGGCTTGCTTATTATTTTCTAATGAAAGATAACTCTAGTTGATAGCACGCAGACTCCACAAAACCAGCTTCAGAAGGTGTGGTGCCCATGTACATTGCACTGCTGTAACTGTCGCGTCAAAAACTATGCCAAAAAAATTGTTTTGTTTTTACTGTAGGCTGTAAATATTTTGCATAAAGTTTCTTTATTGAAATTGGACACTGAGCATCTACTATATTACTGCATTGGTTAACGTATGGCTGCAGCCCTACAGCATACATATTGGTCCTCCACTTGCATTATTTTGCATACATGAATATATTTTCTTCCTCCGTTGCGCTTCTAAGAATTAATATTGGATTCACTCCTGCACCAATTGAATTAAAAATGCTTTTCAATATTGAAAAATTATAAAGAAAGTAGAAGTTGTTAAAAAAAAGTATGCCAATTTACAAATTACATGTATATAGATGGAAATCATTCTGATATATGAATAAAACGCAGAACAAACCATCTTGAGACGTCAGGTTTACTGAATAGATTTTGGGGGTAAAGCGCCCCTATTGTCGCCGAGATAGATCAACTCCATTATCTAGTTATTTTAAAACACTTAACATCATACACATAACACTTCATCCCAACACACCTTTAGTGACACATACTGGTAACTATTTAAATCAAGCATAGACAGAGTGCAACCATACAGTGAATTATTGGTCCTTGTTTCAATCTTATCAAAAAGACTCCCCGTGGTCAGACAGACATGTTAAGAAGTACACAGGCCTTAAATTAATCTTGAGAATCACTCTTACTCTTTCTCTGACAGTTTCTGTAGATAAAATTGGTTTCTTCGGATTGCTCTTACTCTTGCTGTCAGTTTCTTTTGGAAAAAGAATCTTCTCTAAACCCAAGAGAAATAAGAAGAATAAGAGAATCAACACATAAGATCAACAATGCGTCGAGAGCTCAGTCAATAGTTGGTCGGAATTAATATCAAATAAATATAACATAGTAAGAAAATTAATTTAGATGAAACGATAAAAGATTTAGCGGAAACAATTGCATGTAAAGTGCTACTGTAGTTATAATAGCCTACATAGTAACTAGGTAAGTGGTGGAGGAGCATCCCTGGATTGAGGATGAGCAAACTTTCACTTCTTGGTCCATCAAGACAAATTGCATTCGACATTCTGTCATTAAGTAGGTGCAAGGTAAAGGAGTTGGTCACTCTAATCACAGGACATGGCCACCCTAGGAAACACACGAAGAACAAGGGAAAATCCTAAATGCAGAAAATGTGGCCTGCAGGAGAAAACCACAGAACACCGAATCTATGAGTGCGAGAGGCTGGAACAGATCAGTTACGTAACCTTTGGTAAATTGAACAAAGGACAAACCATACCTCAAGACAACCTTGTTAAAAGGATTCTTAAGTTCAATGGGCTTGTGGATCTTGACAAGGGTAATTGAGGGATCAACATCCTTACATGTTGATAAGCCCTAGAGGCTGACGTGCATACGGTTCTGGACCGGCCACAGAAGAAAAAGAAGAACTAGGTAAGTTTAAGTCTGAAATAAAAATAATCATAGGCTTGTTTGGTTAAAAATTTTTGTTTATTCCATTTTAATGGGTTTTATTTAAAATATATAAGATCCAATTTATATTTATATATATTTTTTTGTAACAACAGTACCGTAACTTACTTGACACCAAATAACTTCTGATTTTTATTCAAATCATTATTCTACTTTTCAATAAATGTGATATTATTTTGAAAATGAGTGTACAAAACTAAACAATAGTCCAAGAAAAACAGAATATTTTTTTAAACCTAATATTAAAATAATATGTTAAATATAAATCTACAATTAACAATGCAACCTGAAATTATTATATAGTAGGTACTTTGGGTAAAGTACATTATTGACACAGGTACATGCAAGTTATTGGTAGCAGAAAATTATGCAACATGTATTTTATTGGAAGTTTGACTCTGTTCAATGTATGAACGGCCTGAAGTGAAAAGTAAATTCGGAAAGGAGTGATGCCAAAAAGATTTTTTGACTGGTTATGACTTTGGTCTCGGACCTCTCCTGTGCTTGAGGAGAAAATTTATTATGCTCCCATCAAGTTGAATTAGAGGTATAACTTTAGTTAATTCATAAAATATATGAAAACCACAGCAAATTTTTTAAGGTAGATGTAAATGAATACGTTGGTTTAGGGCTGTGGAGCTTCTGGAAGAGGTATAAAGAAAAGTCAACACCAGTAGCAAGGTACGAATAAGAAAAATATGGGTGAACTTAAAATAGGCCTACTGTACCACTACGGTACTTATTGAAATATTCTACGAGTAGTTTCAGCTGAAGACGTTTTTATAGGAAGTAAGAAGTGCTACCTACTAATTTATATGATTTTACAAACTGGAACCATACTGTGACTCAAAACTGTAATTAGTTTAGTTTGTTTTAGGATTGCAAACCAGTTGTGATAAAAGAAGTAGTGCTATATAAAAAAGTTGCCCAAATATTCTTCAATACAAATGTTTAGGTAACTGAATTAAATTGTATTATTAATATGATTAAACCATTCACTAATAATTTTAAAAGTCTCGGTTAATTACTTCCCGCTACTATAGTTTTATTCTGAAATAAATGTTTTCAAATATCCTAGGATTTATGATTGGCTCACGCAATTAAAAAACAAAGTAGCAGTTGTCAATAAAATAGAAATTTTAAAACATGGCACTTCTTTAAAATCCAGTATGAAGACCAGCCATGGGCCTATTACTAGACTGAAATTTATTTAAAATTATATTGTATTTTCTTATCCAAAATAGTTTTCTTAAGGTTTTGTTCTAAGTCATACTATTTTGACAAATAGCAATAGGCCTACTTAAATATAACATTAATATTTGTTTACAAGCAATCACTTTATAATTGCTAGATTGATGTAAGTAAATGAGGAAAGTAGAGGAAAATAAATATCTATATACTGTATATATAAAATAAAGTCGGGTTTATTACACCACTTATAACTCAAGAACAGCTGAACCAGATTTTATAATCTTTGATTTGTTGGATTTGTCTCTGCCCCGAATTTAGCAGAATATCTATTAAAATATAGGAAAAATACATAAATAAAATTTAAAATACAAAATAATTTTAGGTTAGGTCTAGACTGATGAACTAACACAGCCATGTTATTTAAATGTAGTACAGTATTTACATTCATTACCATAGCAACCTATAAAATAAAATAACCAATACAACATCTCAGTTGATTCAAAATATATAATAAAAATGAAATGCTGTTTGTTGGTAAGCCCATCACTTGTGAACAGCTGGACTAATTTTTCTATTTTTTGTTTAAAATGTTCGTAATAGTCCGAATTAAGTTTTTATGATAAGAAAAGTTTCCCCGAAAATTTTCAAATTCGGGAAAAACTTAACATACTTTTTTCCATGAACTCAAGACCAACTCACGAAACAGCTGTTTTAATGAAATGTTTAGCAACACATGTTTCTTTACATTCATTACCATAGCAACTTTAATCAGCACATATAATCAGTTTATTATTCTTCAAAACCAACAGATTTTTTAGGTTAGATTGACCAACTTAAGGCAAATAAAAACAAAAATGAACTAAAAATGCTTACTATATTTTAATTCAATTCAAACATTGGTTGTTACATTTTATACATAAAACAACTGATTTGGATCAAAAACTGAACATAATTTTAGGTTAGGCCTACAATGAACCAAAACATGTTTATTTGCAACCAATTGGGCTAATTTAGAATCAGTTTTTTTACAATTCTTCACAAATACACACTTTTTTAGGTTAGGTAAAAGCAAACAAAAGGTTTACTGTATTATCTATAAAGGTTTACAAACTATATATAAATTTGTGTAGTATATTCTTAAGCGGCATAAAAACCATTTTGTAATTTGATTACTTAAGTCAATGTAATGAAATGGAATAACTACCCTTTAAATTAAATCAAGCATAGCGAAGCATTGCTGGGTCCACTAGTATACAATAAAATAAAGTTTATTAATTTACTAGAAATTTGAGATCAAAAATGGAATGCTATAATCATTATTTTTAGATACAGTAATATTTTAAAATATAAATTGATTTGGGATAAATTGTAATGAATGTTTTAGTCTAAAGCCGTGTTACTTTAGGAAACAAAATGTGTTGCCTAACATTGTTTAAAAAAAATAAAATAAAAATAACATCAAGTTGTCGGTAATTATCAAAGAATGTTAGCAACATTTTTGCTAGAATACAGATGAACTTTTAAGACAAGAAACTGAACCAGAATGCGCAGTGGAATACTGCACAGTGCAGATGCACTATCTACGGCCACTGCTCAATCCACCAACTCCTCAACAATACTCCACTGGCAATCCTCCTTCGATGTGCAAACAGTTTCATGTTTTAAAAATTCATCTGTACCAATGATAAATTTAAGTTTGGCCTACTTTTTAAGCTGTGTTTGCACAAGGTTATTCAGCTGTGTATAAAATGTATTTGTACGTATTAAAATTTTTTTGAAACCAACTTTTACTATTAACAAAAAATATTGCTAACATTGTTATTTGTTACTTATTGTAAATGTAGCTCTAGTAAAGCCAAATTTTGTCCTTTTCTCATTTTCGAGGGGCTAGGAGTAAAAAGCTTTAAGTTGGGATTACAGTACTTTTGTGACATTTATTTTTAAAAATTATTATGTTCAAAAAGCAACATCGCCAGTAGAGAAACTTAAAATCCATATAGGCCTAGAAGAAAAGAATAGTAGCAATAATCAAATTTACCCTAACTACCCTCTAGTTTATATTTTGGTTCTTTAAGCTATAGCCTATTACTTACTTTATAATGTTACCTGCATTTAATAGACACAATTAAGTAATTAATAACCATAATAACTGCGCTAAATCACTATGTTTGAAGTAGCACTGATTTCAAAATCAAAAATTATATCAACATAAATAATATTTTAATTTTTAAACTACGTAGCATTACCTATGTTATGCGTTACTGTATTGTGATAGGAGGTTATTTTATCTTTAACCAATAGCCAACGAGATTTCGTAAGCGGGTGTGGTTTGATTAGAGTTTCTTCCTTTTTCCACTAGGGGGAAGTAAAACAAACCAATTGACCAATCACAGAACGTTATTTTCTCTATAACAAAGCTCTATACATTATCAAGAAGATGAATTCATGACTCCACTGAAGCAGGATATCATTTTCAACAAGGTAAGATAAATTTAAAACGTAAAACACATAAGAAATTTATTATAGGAATTGAATTATTTAATTAAGTGCAACAAATGAAAGTTACCGGCAAATACAAATTAGTATCGTCTGCTAAAAACGCTATCGCGCAGACTCGGGCAAAATGGCGACTTTAGTTAACATAGTTCCCATTCCCTTGCATTGCAAGGAATCGATCGATAATCATGGATGACAGGGTGCTTTAATAGTTAGAAGTGTTAAACATACCTGGTGAAGAATCTTGAGTTCCCAAGGTGTAGTTGAACTTCACAGTGGTCACAATGGATCCTATAATTGTAGAACAACTAGCTGAGACATGATTTCGTGTTGAAATGGCCCTCTCTTCACGCAGGTGCGTACGCAGCCGTAGTCTCTATTTTAACTGGGCCTGCTCAGAGCACAGACAGGAGCCGCGCGATTCTCTCTGTGCCCGATTACTTCCTAAAATTATAGTAAAAACTTTTTATTGTAGCGTAGATAGTCAGTCCCTGAACATGTCAAAAGTCCTATACTATTAGTGAAATGGTGCAATAAGCTATTTTTGGACTAGAGAATGATTTAAGTATGGAAGCCATTATTCCCAATTCTTAATGATAAACAGATAAAAGGGGTGTGTTTTGATATTTAATTAAAATCCCAGTTGTTATTTTCTATTTCTTCCTATGTTCTCTCATTTTAAATAACATTAATTTTCATAATATAACAAATATTTTAATGGTATTTACTTGGTAACCTTTGTAGGCTAGGGTTAAATTATAGCAATCTCCCCCTTCCATCAGGCTGTATACACTTGACAACCCCATGATTCCATAGTGCCTTGCCAATGGATGTTTCCAATTATTGATTTTCTTTTTGAGGGCACTGATATTAAAGAGGCAATCACATCACTTACCTCCCACTTCTTATTTTATAAATAAATCCAAATTTATTAATTATAATAAATAAGCCAAAATGTAAAGAAGCCTATTGAATACAAATATTTGCCTATAGTTTAACATAAGTTATACAAATATAACTTGGACTAAAATATTGTAGCCTATACTTTAGCTTATAAAGTTATACCAGTATATTAAGTCATGAAATGTTTTATCAATTAAATTGTTTATCTAAGTCAATATTAGCTATACTACTCGGAAGATAAAAAATATTGCTAATTTTACCTTTTTTTTGTTGACAAAAAAATAAACTGGAATGATTTCACCCTTTGAAAACCATTTAAACAATAATAAATTATCAGAATTTTGACAGATAAAATGCAATAAACATTAATGAAAATAGGTAAATTCCTTCTTCATGTCATCAAAGGCCTAATTATTCTTAAATAAAGTTGCTTTTTATTAATATTATCATACATTTTTAATTGGTTGTATTTAACACAAATTTTGAGATCAATAATTACAGTAACAATATAATAATATGTTTGCCATTATTGCAATACTATAACACAAATTTAGGCATATCTTATCTTCTAAAGCGAGAGATAATTGTCTGTCTGCTAAATGGATCTGGAATCTCCGTCTAAGGATTTTTGATTTTTTGATTTTATATGGGGCTTTTGGCCACGAGAAATCGATTGGAAATGGTCACCAGTCTGGGAAAATTCATTTTCTACGTCTTTTTATTAAATTAAAAAGTGAAATTTGTCCATTTTAAACAATACAAAGCACAGCTGATGCAAATGTTTTCAATGTCATTACAATAATCATCTGTTTTCTTTTAAACGAAGCACAGCTGATGCAAATGTTTTCAATGCCATTACAATAATCATCTGTTTTCTTTTAAACTGTATTTTATTAGAGGTAGGGCCTAAGCCTAATGTTGTATCTATTTATAGTTACCATGACAACGAATACTTCTGCTAAATAAACATATACCCTTTATTTAGTTGTTTAATGTTATAGGCCTAACCTAAACGATGTTCACGGAAATTTGCAATAATAGTTATTGACGTGAGCGAACTAGGCCCTGCTTATAATCGAGCTTTAGTTCGGTCTCCTGGTACTAAATACTAAAATAGCCTACTATATGGAGACCATTTTATAAAACTATACTGTAGTGAGTATGGTACACCCTACCTCAAAACTGTCAACTGAAAATCATTTATTCATTTGACATTACAGGCTAAATGTATTGCTGAAATTTTATTTCCCTCGTTAGAAATACTATTTCAGTAAGTTAATTATTCAAACTATGCATTAGGAAGGCCTATCACATAACCTTTATTCATATTAATAAACTGTAAAGACATAAGGAACACTGTCATGTAAAAGTAAACATATTAGTGGTAGGCCCCAATATTTTAGTATCCCCAAATTTTAAATACTGTGGCACATATTATATTATGCTCTATACAAAAAACTGATATTTTGAAAGTAAATAATATGGCCTAACTTTGAAAATGTTTAATGAACCGTATATATAAATATTATTAGTCTCAATTAAAATAAGTTTATTTTTGTTACAGATATATAGACGTATCCATCAAATCAGTGCATATGGATCCTCATAGTTTTTCCAGTTGAAGTTTTATCTTTTTAATTAAATGGAGCCATTACACTTTAAATTAGCAGAGCCGATTTGGAGACTTCTACTAAACATTTTCTGAAACGATATTTTCTGAGTGACTCATATTTGAAAAAGGCTTTTTTTTAAGGTACTTAAGTTGTTTTATTCAAAGATAGATTTAATTTATTCCTAGAGATGGCAGTCAGTTACTTCGATTGTCCGCGGAATTGGGTGTTGCGGTAAATCCGAAAAAGGACAAAAATCAACACAATAACGCTTTCAAGATGTTTTATTTATTTAAAAATGGCAATACATACAGTTACATATGTATATTATATTATAAACAATAATTTTATTTTACTTTCATTTTTTAACAAAAACATTGGTTGTCTTTGTTTTTTCGTTTTTGAAGGACATCCTAAATTGTCTTCTCTTACTTTTTTAGCCTCTTTGATTGTTTACCTTATTCTAAATAAAAAAAATGAATTCCATAATTAATTGTAAAAAGAGAGGTCCACGGATAACCCACAAAATAAAGTTTAATCGGAAGTTTACTGTATTTGTAGGGCTTCTACAGTTGAATGGAATCGTACAGGTTATTCGTACTGTCAACAAGGTGACGTGTGAAGTTGGACTTGGTGATATTGGAGATTCACTTTGTAATTCTTACTGTACATTCTCCCTGTCTCCTATAGTATAATTATTGTAAAAACAAAGACTTAAAGTCACATGACGGACCAACAAAGTTAGGTTTAGTATCTAAACAATAGGCCTAGTGTCTTTTTGTTACCACAAAAATGCAAAAACTAAGTCATGGTTCCAGAAAATGTTTTAGCACAAAATTTCCCCAGAAAAAGTTTTTTCACAAAGAAATTTCCCAATCACACTTTGTGATATTATCCCCATTCATATAGCTAATATTGTCACACTGTGATATTATCCCCAACCATTCATGTTGCTAATATTGTATAATACGTTATGAATACATTATATAAACTTAGGCATCACAATAATAAACAATCGCCTAATCTACTTGCTTCTCATAATGATGGGTTCAAAGAGGGTACCGTATAACTCCCCCCCCCCCCCC
>JAGFPH010000113.1:132577-150068 GCA_018207615.1 Philaenus spumarius | reverse complement strand
TAACCCCCCCCCCCCCCCCATTTACACAATGAAAATGTAAACAAACAAATGAGTCATCACATTGTACTTATTTTACTGGTAAAGGCCGATTTTGAATTTCATTAAGTTGTTTAAAGTTAAGAAATGGAAAACATCAGTAGTACCTTTATATAGTATGGTTTAGTGGGATTTAGTTGTTATCGCTTAAATAATATCGTTTGTATGAAGCTATCAGAATTTATATTCCAGTACCATAATAATTATTGATACGTAAAGAAAGTATTAGAACACCGGCTGTTTGTAGCCAATCAGGAATCTGCCATTCATACTCAAAAATATCGTATCGCTGGCTCGATTGTACAATATTTTGTGCGGTAAAGATTAAATAGGAACCCTGCCCGACTTGTAGCAGAAAGCATTCAAAACACTTTGTGTGTGTGTATATATATTGTAAACTCTAACAACTAGGCTGACCTATGTTTCCATTCATTTCTTATTTATTTCCCCCAAAATAATTAACTTTCCTTTTTTTATAGATTTTTTGGCTAAAATTTCCTCTGCCTTGCCTCAGTTTTTCCTGAACCTTGTTCGGGCTTTCGGACATATAATGCACCCCTGCAATAGGCCTACATATCAACTACAATAGTTTTGCATACGTGCAGCCAATACAAAACTAGCTAAAATACGTAAGATATAATGGTGATTGCCAATTTTAAGATTAACAAAGTAGTAAAAGAAAAAGTACAAAGAGGACTTCAAAATAAAATTGTAATAAATTGAAAGTCATCTAGAAATTCTATTAGAACATGAAGTAAATTCTGAATTACAACTCTTACAATAAATTCTACATTGGCAGTTTCTAAAAAGAAAATGTTTTTGTTTTATATTTATTTGTATAAAGTTATTTATTATGATTTTGATTAACATGTAAACAATGTGAACAACACTAATTAATTCTTTACTCTTTATGTTGTAGAATGAACATGTATTTATTCTACAAAACATATTAACCTCATCATTGAGCAGAAAGGTTATGTTTAAGGTAAGAAGAGTTTCAATGGTGACCATGATGGACACTTCAGCACCGGAGTCGCTGAGCCTCGCTGTCCAATCGGATGATGACGACGGATGCATGTCGACGCAGAGTTCAGAGTTTGGCGATGGCGCTGACCTCATGGCAGCCGCTATGGGCGATGAGGTCACAGCCCAGCTGGCTGCTGCAGGTTGGCAAAAACAACAAATTAATGGTGATTTCCTTTGCTTTCGTTATGATTTATTTTTAGTTTTCCTATTCCCTTTCCCGCCCATTTCCTGCACAGGTTGTGTGCTCGCATGGTCAATGTTTTGCTTTTGTGTTGCTAGATGTGTTTTGATACCACTGTTATTAGATGCTGGCACTCATCTAACTTGCATCATCAGATAATACCATAGTTGTGTTTATTCAGGCAACGTTGTAAATGTTAATTTTCAAGTCAAATGACAATAAATATACATATACCATCATAAGGAAAGTACAAGACATACATACAACGCCTCTGTTTAGTTGTTATTGTTGTAGGCCTAAAGTTTTTAGCTTATTTAGGAAGGCATTCCTTTTGTTTCTTATTAGATAACGTACACAGAAACCGTTTGGAAAAGGCAGTTGGTAAATTGTAAATTATTATTATATATTCCTTTTAATTGTGTTTCCAGACTACATCTAATAATTTCTTACTCTCTCCAACATATACTCATTTTTACGTATAACTTTAAACTCTAAAGTATTAGTTTCCATTCACCTTTTTTTTAAACATCTTCCCAACTATTGTTAACAAGCTTTAATTCGGTCAAAAAGGCATTGTTTTCATTTCTCTTCAAATTTTTTGATTGTTTTATGTAGTACCGTCATAAATTATACGCAACAATTACTGGAATAACCAAAAGTTTCCTTTCCTGGTCAAAATTAACGCTCCCATTATCAAAGTGCACATTGTCAAAGGGTATTGTCAAGGGTTTATTCACATTTTGGTATTGTAAAATACCGTAGGCCTACTGTAATCTTATTTTTTTTACTGCTTACTTTTGGTACACACACTTGCTATTAGCGAAATTCAAAATAGAAGCCATTAACTTTATAAGAAACTATGCGGAGGGTTGGCTCCGCACGCCAACCCCCAATGGAACCTCCTAAAAACATTGTTATGTTCTATTTATAATAAAGGTGTAGGATTAATAATAACCTCAAAACTAAGATGGTAAATAATGTTAAATGTTCAAATCAAATTATTTCTTATGTTTTATAACAGCAGTTATAATAATGGTAAAAGAACCAGCAAGGCTCAGGTCTGCACTTTAAAACCCTAACCTAAAAGCTAGAAATACAAAAATAATTGCTTCAAATTTTGAAATCAGCTGTTAATGGTGGAGCAAACAGCTATATTATGTTATTCAATTGGATGCTACGGTAATAAATGTAAATACATGTGTTGGTTTATCATTCTAGGCCTAACCTAAGAATTTTTTCCGGCTAAATTTACAAATATTGAAATAAAAAAAGTTTTTATCGAAATGAATTATAGCCTATGTTACTCAAGGATATTGTAGCTTTTTATTAGTGAAACTATTTTTTCAATCGGTTCAGTAGTGCCAGAGATACAAAAAAATAACCCAAAAAACTAACTTTACCTCTTTATAATATTAGTATAGATATAATATCTGTGTAAATGTTTAAATAATTTTTGAATTAACAAGCGACACATAAAGCAATGATTTCCGTCCAAATTAAAATGAGAGCAGGATTGCAGAAATTCGGGAAAGTAACTGAGGGAATAAAATCAATTTTAAATTTACAATAAAATATGACACTCGTAGACTCAGTTTTAGAGTTTTGAGCAATGAATCACTTTTATAATGGCCTAAATGAATTTGTCAAAATCTAAATTATTTGTTTCATAGCGTATTTTATTATAATGACGGATATTAAAATATAAATAAAGTAGACCTAAGTATTGCACGACTTACAGACCCGTTAAGTTCCAAGAGCTTACTATATTTTAAATAAGTAGCATGAGTCATAAAATTGGGTATTTTGTGTTGTTGACTGTAAAAAGGAAATCACCAATAAACTTTGCAATTTTTTTTTTGTAGATTATAGTTTTTAAACTAATTGCATTGCAAAATAAAGTATAATTAACAATTTGAATGAGTAGTTTACTTTGAATAATTACTTATACATAAGAACAGTTCTCTGCCTACATGCACAGGTCTATTTTGAAGTTACCATTTACTTTGAAGTACCCATAGGTCAAGCATTTGAAAAATGTATGTATGCCCCTTGCGCTAATAATTGTGGGTATCAAACAAAAAGTACCAGTCAAATTGTCATATTTTTAATTAATAACATACGGTATGCTATTTTCAAAAAAATGCTCTAAACCTATAGTTTAGAGGTGGTGGCAAATCCTCTTCATCATCAACGTCAGACAATTCTTCAATTAATAATCGACTGATGTGCGACAGGTTCAGTTGACCACTAGTTTGGGCCATTACTAAGTAAATAAAATAAAACTATCATGTAAACAATCGTAGGCCTGAAAGAAGCGTTACACAATATTAGTCTTATAAAAACAAACGTAGCGGTAGACCTACAAATATGGGAAATTTTCAGTCTTATACATAAAAACAAACTATTTACAAGTTGACTACAACTACTATAAAGCACATAACACTAAATAATACAATTCTCATTTTGACACTTCGAACAAAAACAAAACAAATCATCCGAGTGTTTAACAACATAGTACTGGGAAAGCGTGATACGATACAGGTTAGCCTATGACAGAACTGAAACAGCTGACTCAATGTAGGTTAGTGATTTGTTTTACAGATGGTTTGTTCGCCACATAGAACAAATAAAAAGAACTCAAAATAGTTCAGAGAAGACTCACTAGGTTCCACTACTATACAGTACACATGTTTTATGCGTAGAAGAATGCAACCAAATAAAAACAAATGATCCATTGCCGCTCCAGACGCAGGCTGTGAGCCGTACCTATATTTTGCCAACCCACGCTGGCTGCGAGCGGAAACGGTTATTGGAGTAATGCATTTTTTATTTTTGTTACCATTTGTGTTAAGGGTTGGGCGTACAAAAAATAGTTCTTTACAAAAGTTTTTAGATAATAGAAGGTTAATAATAACTTTTAACACATTTGATACAGTGCCTACTTAAGTGACATTTTGGGTTTGTCACCCCTTGAGCTAATGAATGGTGTTATATAAAAAAAATTCAAAATACTTTTAGAAGGTGTATAAAAACTTTAAACGAAGTTTTTCATAGAACACTTTTTCATTTCCACACTCTTGGCCCAATTTTGCCCATTATCGAAGTTGACCGAGATTTTCCTTGTGTATATTTTATGTACCAGACAAGATGTAATTTGTGTAAAGGTACGGCTGTTATGTCCATAAAAAAGGATATGTAGATAGATATATAATTATATATACGGTATACATTTTTCAGTTGACTATGCTTTTGGAAACGAAAAACAAGGTAGAAATTTTCTGGGCGAGTACCATGATAATGACTGATATAGATTTCTTTGAAATCGACTTTAATAAGAATGGGCCAGGTTGTGTTCTAAATCTATTTTTGGTGTCATTATACTTTCAAAACACATTAAATTAATTATTAAAATTTTTTAGAATGATGAAATAGGTAAAATCATATAAAGTATGTCATTTGTTTGGGCTGAATTGGTCAACACCTGCAGAATTGTAGCTGATTGGTCATTGTACGTAACGCCAAATTGTTAACCGAAAATGATTCAGATCCGGGTGAAGACCATAGATGTTTGTGAAGTTGGAAAGGTGATGTACAGGCGATAATAGCCTGTCTGAGATGTTCGCTCTAAAAGCACAAACATACACACAAAAATGTCAGTTACCTATCAAATTTAATTAACCGATTCCAAAAATAATTACAAGAATTTTGTCACTGTTCAGAATTAAATTAAAAGAAAGTAAAAGTATTGATTTGAAAATAGAAATTGTCTATTTGATTGCTAAGCTAAATTAATTATCTTGATAAAACATTTATAAAATACAGTTGTCCTTGAATATATTCAACTATGGTTTTTGTTTATTAATAGCTATTGCACACCACAGCATTTTCACAATTTGTTACGTTTTGTTGTTTTTGTCTTATCCTCAAAGTTCCATCCTCATGTCATTTTCTTTTTTCTATGTTTAATGTTTTTAGTTATGATTTATTTATTGTAAAATTTTGTTTGTAAAAAAGAATGTGTGTTTAGAAAATGTATGTGTTTATGTTTTAGCATAGAAATAGAGAATGTTTTAAAACTAGAAGAACTTTTTAAATCTTGAATTTAAACTCAAACTGAACTTTTTAAATCTTGCATTTAAATACAAATTGAAGTTTTTGATTATTTATTGCTAAATTGAACATAGTATATCTTGTAATTTACATTTAAATATATATTTGGAAACAAACTTAACTAAATTGTATTTAAAAAATTCGAGTCCTTAAAAACTATAATAAACTCCAATACAAACCAATTTTAAATTACAAAAATGATGACCAATTATTTGTCTGGTGTTAACAAATTTGGTTAATTAGAGCTATAAGTAATATTTTACTGTAATTTAATTATAATTATTGTAATTGATCTTCCTGAGCGATTTGAAGTATAATATGTTTGTATCATGAAATATGCTTTACAGTAATGTGAATCAAAAGCTAAGGGGCTTTTGGAATTTATTATTAAAATTATTATGTTAAGTTTGTTTTTGTACTTAAAATTTTAAAAACACTTAGTAATAATCAAAATGTCTGATTGCCAAATAGAATTGCAATGACTATAACGAGTGAAAATTAGGCATATGCTTATTTGCAATAATTAACTAAAAGCATAAGATAGTCTAGTATCTGCTTTAAGAATAAGGTTATGCTAAAATATGCTGTGAATAAAAATGTCAAAATGTCAGACATCTGCTAGTTGTTACAGTCTTTAAGGATTTGCTTGCTGAGGCTCTTGTCAACTGATTTTGATTTTATAGGTTATATCAGTGTTTTAAATGCAGTTTCAATTAATTGTATGTGTTTGATTTATGGGCTTAATCTAAAAATTATTTAACTGTTTTTTAGACACCAAATATTGAAGTTGATTTCAAATAACTCACAATCGTAGAACAATAAATCTACAAGATGTCCAACTCAATGTTAAATTTCATTACAGTTACATTGCAGCTAGCGCTATAACTCAATTAACCCTAGAACCGGCAATGTTAACAAAAATTGTTTTTTTTTTGGCGTGTGCAAGTATTTTTTCAAAAATTCACCAAAAATAGTAAATGAACCCCAATCCAAAAAGTGTTCCACACCTTTTTTGTAGAGAAAGGTTCAAGGAATTTATAAATGCCAGTAAAAAAATGATAGATGTAAAATTTACAAAAGTTATTAGCTCAAAAAACAAAAAATGTTCAGTTATGAAAAATAAAAGTTCAACTTTAGGTCTACATAAAAAGTAGTAAACATTTTTTGTAATTTTTTTCATAAATGTAAAAAAGTTTTGTAATTTAGTTCTAAATAGAACTGTATAAAAACATTTATCAAATTTCTTATTTTGAAAACACCAGTTTTTATGTTCCAGCTACAAGGGTGCTAACAAAACTAGGCCTGGTTTGAAATGTAATTTAGGAATATTTGCTTTGCCCAAAAATTAAATATTATTATAACAAAGTGTAGAGAATAAATCAAAGAAAAGAACTGTATTCTTGTATATTACCTTATCATAAAAGTGTTTTACCTAGAATCAATTGAATTACTAAAGTGAGATGAAACAAATGAAACCTCGTGCGGACAAAGGAAATTCAAAAAATTTCTGTTGAAAACAATGGAAACAGCCTTGTTTTGCAAGCTCAAGCGGTAGTATGAAACTGCGCAAATATGTACTTTCAACTGCTGTTTGAATAACATCTAACCAGTCAAATATAGTTTTCTTTACACCAAACGAAAGAGTGAACTTTGGCCTGTAAATAGATATAAAAAAAGTCTATTGAAATAATTCGCATTATAAGAGATATCTCGAACGCAAAATGTGCTGTTTTATTGGTTGAAATCTGACCAATTGCAAGGGTCTACAAAATCCCCCCTAGCTTTAGAACTGTTTGACTGAATTTTGATTGGATGACAGTTTCAGATAGTGGAAGGTGTAATGAATTAAAC
The DNA here is from genome assembly GCA_018207615.1 of Philaenus spumarius. NCBI lineage: Eukaryota > Metazoa > Arthropoda > Insecta > Hemiptera > Aphrophoridae > Philaenus > Philaenus spumarius. The sequence goes on along the minus strand of JAGFPH010000113.1, from coordinate 142,864 downwards.
CTTATATAGGTTTAACTCAGAAAAAATATTGGGCGGGCTGTAGGGAGGGACAAAGAAACTGGAATTCCGCCCTTATAGGCGTGTTACGTCACAGTTGTTCTGACAACACGTAAACTGAAACGATGATGACACAATAAATATACGTTTTAGAAAGAAATTGAAAATACAAAAATTAAAGTTAGAAACATTACCTTTCCAATGGTGTTTGTCTTTTTGAGATTGGAAGATTTTTGGTGGGTCAGATATTCATTACTATCACTCGTTACAAATGTGTTGAAGTGACAGCACGTTCCGTTCTAGGGTTAAAGCAAATAGATGAACCTAAAATGGATGCACCATGAGTAGGTCCAGTTTTATCCATGGATTACTAATTACTTTGTTTTTTTTTTATTAGGGATAGAGTCCAAGGCCTCTCCACCACTGTGACCCAGTAGGATCTATTGTGGTGTGTTTTTCCCTTTAGTGATCATCCCAGATCCTTCCCAATCCCCTTATGAAACGAAGGAAAGTGAACACCACTGAACTCTTCCGGGCTAACATCAGCACTTCTGAGTACCATGAATCTCCTGCACACTCAAACGGCAGGTGTTGAGCCGATTCAATCCCAAGAGAACAGAATCGACAGGAGGCTTCTTAAACCAGCCCCAGTTTTTTGAGGTGGTACTTGGCCGGGCAATGACCAGTAAAGATTCCTACAATGTGTCTAAGATTGTTTCTGCCCATCAATAGAAGCTTTTGAGCTTTCGACAGATGAACATTTTTTCTGCTTAATCCCAGGAGCATCGTTCCCGTGTGAGGACCAATTTTTCTTCGTCTAGATTTCAACATACATCTTTGGTGGCCCTTGAACAGAAACTCTGCTCCAACTCCGCTGTTCATTTTGGAGCCTTCCGTATACCATTCTTGTGTGCTTTACCTGGTCCAGATCCAGTATCTCCTGCCACCTGGAGATCATCGATTTTTTATTCATCCAATCGGATAGCTGGACTTTATGACCAATCAAACTGCAAGAAACATTTTCATCAACTAGTTGTGGTGAATTGCCTTTTCTAAACACAATTTTAATTAATCTAATCAGATAATAAAAACTTGATTAATGGTTTTTGTGACCAATCGGACTATGAGATACATTTGCAGAATCATGGGCTACATTATTTAATGTAAATAAATGAACTACAGATCCGTCAACAGAAGTTGCATTTAAGTTAACCAACCCTGCTCGCATCGCTCATAAAATAAATAGCCTACTAGTTCAACTTTATAGTTTATTGTCTACAGTTATTATATCATCATTTTAACAAATCACAACTTTGGTTTTAGGTTTGTACTATACATTTATAATTTATAATCTATCCCTTCAATTCCATTTTTAGAAGAAATCAGAATCGTAACATAATGGAAGAAAAAAAACGGATAGCGTAAACCTACACACTAAGGCGAGGTCAAGATCATTCGCCGCGTCTATGTGTGATATGAGTTCAGTTTGAACTTTCATCTCCTCCTCGTTTGCCTCCGAGTCGATCATCTTTGTATAAAACTGATTCTAGCAGATGTCCCTGCACTTAATTTACGCCTTAACAAGTTAATACATTGATATTATTCATGAAATCCGCCTATTCCGAATTCCCGAACAGTGTTTGGTCCCAATTAGTTTGGAATAGCGGGAATCTACTGTAGTTTAAATTTTTAGCACATTTTACCCTCTGTAGGCATTCCAGAAGAATAAGCATTTGTTTTTTTGTCTATTCGATAGTAAAAAATATCCTTAAATTTATTAAGCATTTCTAAGTTTTTATTCATTATCACTAGAATTGGTAGAAAATACAGATTTTGAAGACATATTTTTGTCAAAGTGAAATTCTGGTTATTCTGACCACAAATCTGATGCGCAATACTTGTGAAGTTTTTGCTTTATAATGGGTCTGGAGACTGAAAGAATGCTGTAGAGTATTTTTATGACCATAATTTTGATTAATATAATATAGATAATTTTTTGTTAGTGGATATTCTTATTATTTAATTTATTTGTAAATTTTGTATCTTTAAAAAAATGTATATTCAGAATTATTTTATGGAATAACTTTGGATAGTGTGGTCCAAAAGTTCACCCACTTCCTCATTGTGACAAATTGTAAATTACTTGTCTTAATGAAGTTTGATATCAACTAAGTGTTGTTGTATCAACAGAAGGTTGCCAAGCTTGTGATTCATCATAAACATTGAACAATTATGACCCATTTATGCACTTTGCTGTCACTCATTGCATTGGGACTGTACACTCCTCAAATTTGGTGATAAAGGTCTGCTGTTGACATTTCTTACTTTAAAAAATAAAAACCTAGACCGTATTTCACTGTCTGAGGACCGTTCTGTGGTCTTTTTAACCTCACAGTGTCACCTGTAAAACCAGGCACCAGACATAGGGCAAAATAAAACGCTAATTTTGTTATTAAATTTAACAGCATGCGACATCCACAGTGATTTTAAGGTTGCACATAGGTATGTAAAATACAAAGACCATCAGGCAATGAGCTTTTGCACATTTTTTATAAACAATAAATTATAACTTTTTTGGGGTTTTTCGTTGATATAAAATATTATGAATGGATCATGATACTTCCAATTGGACATTTTTAGAGTATTAAAAACCTACAAAATCTTTTTTATAGACTTCCCCAAAACGCTTAAAAATTACTACTTTTCAAAAATTCATATCGTTGTTAATTTACAATATTAAGGGCAGATCTTTCGGAAAATTATTGTTTATTATGTGTATTTCAAACAGGCGGAAGATGAAATTTGTCGCATTAATAGTTTTCCACAATTACAGTCTGAACAAATTAGGTCACTATCTTGCGCAATGCGTTCTGAAAGTAGACATTAAAACCTACAATTTGCATATCTTCAAAAAATGCTTCCGAACATAGCGCGAAACTTGTAAATTTGCGACCGAAGGCAAGAGAGGCAGTGGTAATGGGGGGGACTAACTGTGGAGGAGAAGAGTACGGTATCAGGCTTTACTCCGCTGCTTATTATTATTATTTATGTACTTAAAAATATATTTATTTTTGTCATTGCAAAATTCTAAACTTTCTTTTTTTCCATAGGACTAATGCAAAAATAAATACATTTGAATATTTTCTATTTAATTCGTGTATTTTCAAAATACACTCTTTTAGCCACAGTTTAAAAATAATAAAGACAATTACTACCTAATACAGTAACATTAAAAATTATATATGTTCAAATTCTTTTACTTAAAAAAACATTCTCTATTGCCTGTTTTAGTTTCAGTGTTTTAGTTGTAATTGTGTGTAGCTTGTGCTTATTGTGTTTTGCACTGTAGGGGGTCTGTCATTTTCCCTGATTAACAGTAAGTTTTGTCTAGGACCCGTGGGAATGGCCGCAGCAGCTGCTATAGTGTCGGCCAAGAAAAGAAAACGTCCTCATTCCTTTGAAACTAATCCTTCCATTAGAAAACGCCAACAGAATAGGTTGCTCCGAAAACTAAGGGTAAGTTTAAATAGAAACAGTATTAAATTAAAGAACGATTTCTAAAAAAATATCGTGTTTTGGTACCAACAAATACATTTTCTACAGCTAATTTTCTTGCACTTGATGCTTTCAAGAATAAAAATCACCTCTGTGATGGACAATAGGATTTGAGATAGTTGTGTCCAGATCGAGATTCTGGTTTTAAAGTTGGTTTTTAATAATGGATTGGCCATATTTAAATCAACTCTAGACATCAAATTAACAACTAAAGCTAACAAAAAAGAAAAACTAAAGAGAAAAAAACATAAACCTATGTTTGATGTTAAACCAAAAACATTTCTTCAGACAATAGAATATACATACATATTTGTTATCGCCATTCCGATTATTGATTAATAATAATATATTAATAAAACTTACCGTCACAATAGTCAATTTTTCTTTTCTTTTACTGTCGCACTATGGCCGTTTCGGCTATTTGTTAACAATGTATTTTTAAACATTGACAATGGGAACTACCTAGCAAGCACTTGTTAATGGCTGAATAGCCGAAACGGCTGTAGTGCAATAGTAAAAGAAAAGAAATATTGACTATTGTGACGGTAAGTCATATTAATATATTAATAGAATATACATAAATTCAAAATACTAATAAACTTTTTATCAACATGAAATATGTGAATTTATAAGTGAGTGCAAGACTCAAAGAAGCTATATTAATTCTAAATGGAATTTATAAGAAAAAGTAAAATTAAATATTTTCTAGGTACCAACTATCCACATACAGGGTCATCAAAAAAAAATACCCATATTTGAGAAATTAACTACTTCAAGTAGCATGAACATATTGAGGCGAATATGGTCTTAAATTAAAGAGGAGGTTGGGAGTTTTTGTTTTTACAGTTGGTAGTAGTAGTTGCATTGTGATGATGGGTCAGACCTTAGTGCTAAAAATAGCATTGTGCGTAGCTGTCCCTTTCTAGCCAGTACAATGTTGACCACGCAGCAGAAAGCTCAGTGTGTGCTTTGGTTCGCGGAGCTAAAATCACTTGTGTGACCATAAAGCCATTTATCGTTGGTATAATCAATTTAAAACCGCAGAAAGTGTAGACAAATAAAAATCACCAGGTCGGCCAAGAACATCGGATGAAAATGTTGAGCGTATTCGATTGTCTTGTGTTAGAAGTCCAAAAAAATCTATTGCTCGTTGAAATTTGGAAGTAGGAATACCTAAGACTACCATTCAAAACGTTCTCCATAAAAAATTAAGATTGTACGCCTACAAAATTCAACTTAGGTATGAAATTAAACCAAACGACCGGTTTCCAAACGGTTTGGTTGGTAGAGGTGGCTCTATTTCCTGGCCGCCCAAATCTCACACCAATGGATCTTTTTCTGGGGATACATAAAAACATTGTGAATACTGAAAAAATGTGTGACACCGTGCACCTCAGAGAGAAGATAGTTACTGCCATCTCTACTGTCACTCCAGACATGCTCCAGCATACAGGGCGAAAAATCGATTATCGATTCGATGTCTATCGTGTTACTAATGGGGATCATATCGAAACTTATTAAGGTACGTAAAAAAACTCAAAACCTTCCTCTTGATTTTGACACCATATTCACCTCAATATGTTCATCCTACTCGAAATAGTTAATTTCTCAAATATATGGGTATTCTTTCTCGATGACCCTGTATAGGTGAGTCAATCTTGCAATCTGTACAGAATCTGCGGTTAATGAGTAAAGATTGTGAATTTAAAAGTGTCACAGTTGCTGAACAAAAAGATCAGTATGTTTGCGATGCTTTTATCAGTGGACTACTATCTCCGCACATTCGACAGCGTATTTTGGCGAGTAATGTTACTCCACTAGAGGATGCTATAAAACAAGCAGAATCTCTAGAAACTGCCTCTTTTCAATCAGAACATACTTAGTGACCCGTTTACAGTAGGCCTACAGCTAGTTCTACATTAATAGACATAAGTCATTCAAATAGCTGCAAACCTAAATTTGAATTGAGAGCTGGTCCTATTCCTATATTAGAATCAAACCAAGTAAATTGCCCACAGAACTCTAATGACCTATTAACAGCTTCTATACTTAAATATTTAAATAAATGCTATTTCTGTGGATATAACAAGGATCCTAGAACTAAGTGCCCAGTTAGAAAAGCTGTTTGCAGCAAGTGTAATAAGATAGGCTACTATGCTCTCTAGCCCAAGAAAGCCAATTCAAGATGCTATAAACAAAACTATCACTAATAATTTATAAAATATAAGCAGCTCTACTGGCTGCTTGGAAGAAACTCTGAGTTGTCTGTCCATAACAAACTCCTAATATATAAGCAAGTACTACAGCCAGTACGGACCTACGGCATTCAAGTTTGGGGAAGCACAAAGGTAACAGACATTAATATCATTCAAAAGTTACAAAATAAAGTCCTGAGAGATATAGTTCAAGCTCCATGGTACATCCGAAACATTGATTTAACGGCCTAGCTGAACACTACAATTGGCGCTAAATGTCAGATTGCTCTAAAACAGAAAATTCCATTTCGCTCGTGTTGTGCAGTTAGCGAGAAATCTCGTTATTCGTCTGCAAAGAGTTAAAATGTTTTTTGAAAACACCAGCCATTACCTCAAGGGATGGAAAAATAGGGTTTAAGAACCAAAAAAATCTTAACTCCCTTACTAGGCACAGTATCAAATCCCATTGTCAAAACTTTTGTACTAAATCATTTTTGATACAACCATTCCTCACTGCAAAGGGGGACCCAAATGAGGTTGAATAAACAATTCATTACTACCTTGGTAGACACAATATTGAGACCAAAATCAAAAATTTTCTAAATCTTCTAAATATTCTCCAAATCACTTTTTTTATAACTGCAATTCTTAGTAAAGGGGCCAATAATTTTATTTACTATTTAGCTTTATGGAGGTAAATAGGTTGAACTTTGAATTTTAACCGCGTCTGTAGGTTGAAAGGAATTATTCCACAACAGTTTAGTACTTTCCCATGCAGCTCATGAAAATGATATTAAAACTAATGTTTTATTTAAGTCTGTATAAAAAGCATAAACTAATATTGATGCCAAACTATAAAACTACAACAATACAGTTTTACCCATAGCAGTCAATATATTATGTCTTGTAATGCTTGTCTTTGTTTCTAGCAAACTATCGATGAGTTTGCAACTAGAGTTGGGCAGCAAGCTGTTGTGTTGGTAGCTACACCTGGAAAGCCTACTACAAGTTTTAAGTGTTTTGGTGCAAAGCCTTTAGAAGATGTGGTAAGTAAGCTGAAAATGTCACATAATCTCAGTACTCAAAATACTTGAGTTGTTACAACATTCTATGCCCGTAGTGCGGTAAATTGCCGTGTAGACCGACGATGGGCGTAGCTTACAGTCGCTTTAAGATGGGTTTAGATTTATTACCAAGGGTAACACTTATTGCTGGACATGACAGAATGGTATTTTGAAATATTTAGTTCATATTTCTACTGCTTGAGTTAATTTAGTACAGGATGAATATGGACAATTTATTAAACTGTGACATAGTACACACAATTCAACCACACAATCATTTTACTGCTACAAAATGATGGCTCCACTAACTATTCTTTTTTGATTTACAAATGTTGATTAGGACTGAAAGTTAGGGATAATTTTAATTCTGATGAAGAAATAAAAACAACTAGAAAGTAATTGAAAAATGGTACAACACTTCCTGCGATGTTGGTTTCAGAGTTTGAAGTTTGTTTTAAGAAATCAAATTATTTCAATATAAAAAACGAAATTATACTTATGTATTTGATAGCATTCTCTATAACGTCTTTATTGCAATAGGCCACATATTTGTTCGTAATACAGTAGTTGCCGCTTATTGTTATCACAATGGGACAAACCCAAACTGATAACAATACCCGATTGATAACAGTAACAGAATATCAATATTTAAAAACCATTAAAATCATAAAGAGAACATACAACTGCTTTTTAAACAACATCAACCTTTATGTTCTAAAATAGGTAAATTATTGGAATAAAGTTCCTTAACGCGAGTTGCGGTAGGAGTTAACAAATAGAAAATGTAATGCGTAACAAAAAAAGTTTTATTAATTGGTTGCGATGGCATTGAGAAATATAAAATACGAGTAACGAAAAAGCGTTACAAAATTTGTTGCTATGGCAATGCATGAAATACATTCAAGAAACGTATTTTGTTCCGTCCGGCGTAGTTCAGATATTATCGTCAAGCGCTGAAATTTTAGGTTAGGCCTAGAAAGTCGTTTTATTCTAGGCCTAACCTAAAATTATTGTATGTATGTAGCCGTTAAGACAGGTAAAATAACTTAAACATATACACAATAATTTTAGGTTAGGCCTAGACGGATGAACCAACATTTTTGTTTATTGAATGTATTTACAATGAATGGACATTTAACTGTGTTTGCCATCTTAGCTTTGATGTTATAATAATTAATTCTACACCTTTATTATAATAACATTAAACGTATGGAAACAGTAAATATTTGTATAAAAAAACAGCAATTGAAAGATTAAAAATATGTGTGTATGTTACCGTTAGCGCTGGTAAAAGAATTGAAGAAAGCTGTGATGAACTTCGTTCCTGATGGGGGTCCCACGACCGCACACATTTACTTTTTTTTAGTACTAATATTATTATTTTCTTCGCATAAGTTTTAAAATAGTTAGGACTAAACATTTCATAAAATATAAACAGTAATAGCCAAAAATTATTACTTACCACATGATATTTATTTTGTTGTAATTTATCGAAACGCTTTAGAACTGAAAGTTTATTTTTTAAATTTAAATCATGAATGTTGTGAATCTGCCGTGATTACTTAATGTAATAATAGTGTAAGCCTATGCCACTCACACAAAAACTTTATTTTAGTGAATTAATGAGTTATATCCGTTTTATACAGATCGCTATACTCCTGATTAAGGTAGACTTTAGTAAATAATGATAACTTTTTGATTTGACGCAAACCTAAATTTCATTTGCATGCAAAACAATGATGTAGCACTAACCTCTATCAGTTTAGAAAGACAATTGAAAAATGAAATGATTACATAACAAAAACTACTATGTAGGTAAAAGTCTTTTAGTACAGTCAAATGGTACACAAACTGTCTGCAGACCACTCTTTCTATAATATTGCGTCAAGTTATTTTTTGTCACTCTGACAGAAAAAGTGGTAACAGTAAGTCAAAGATCTGATAATAATAAACGATTTATTTCCTTTCTGACAGGATAGGAATGATCGGGTCTTTAGATAAGTGATAACATAAACCGATTGATAACATTATCCGTGATTACAATAAATGCTTTCCACTGTATTTAATTAAAAAGGGACTCTTTTAAATAAAGTCAAGTTCGATGTTAGATATTTGGTTGCAAAATGTCTGGTTTAAACTTATTATTTTAATTCACACAAAAATATTACCATGTCTACTTGAATATAAACCTAGCTTTTACATTTTAATTTAAACTATCTATAAGCCTACAATCTTCTTTTTATTTTCTACAAAAACTAAAACGGGTAAAGTATTATTGCAATATGAGGGATTTATGGTGAATTCCATGTTAGGTTTTGTTAAAATATTAGAAAAGTCTTTATTGTAAACATTTATCAATCAATGTTTGAATTTGCTCAAAGTAAAGATATTTTAAATGTGTTGTTAAGGTAGTCTTCTGTAACTATTCTTTAATAAGATTAAATAAAATCAGGTTGTACTATTGTAGATCGTTTGAAAATTTCTATTTAATTGAACTGTCATCATTAGTGCGCCATTACACTGAGGTTGTAAGGTTTTTATTATTGTTCTTTATAAGCTATCATATGTTTTTAAAATTACATGTTTTATTTTTGTAGGTTAAAAATTTAAGAAGTATGATAATGGAAGAACTTGAAACAGCATTGGCTCAGCAAGCACCGCCTCCTGTACAAGAAGACCCTTCACTGTATGAGTTACCACCTTTAATTATAGACGGCATTCCAACACCCGTGGAGAAAATGACCCAAGCTCAGCTCAGGGCGTTCATTCCTCTGATGCTAAAATATTCCACCGGTTAGTATCTCGAGAAAACTTTGTAACCGAACGTACACAGTAGTGAAAATCTTTCTAGTCTGAGAAGTATGTATAAACTGTTTACAGGTAGAGGGAAGCCTGGCTGGGGTAGAGAATCAACGAGGCCACCGTGGTGGCCGAAAGAATTACCTTGGGCAAATGTTCGAATGGACGCTCGACCAGAAGAAGAAAAACAAAAGGTAGTTGAACTGTTGTGCAATTGTTTTAGATTAGTTGTTTAGGTGAAAACTTTAATTGGGAGTATTCCTGGTTGTTTTAAAATTCTTTAGGGCTTTGCTAGTTCGATTTTTTTAAATTAATATTGTTATTTTGCTCAAAAGTTTTTCATAAGGAAAGTCTTTTATTTGTAGTGAAAAATTTATTGAATTAAAATTGTGACTTGGCTTTAAAACATGGTAATTTTCTACATATTTGATATTTTAAAACCAAAAGGAACTGTTGTTAAAAGCAACGGAAAGGAATGCAGTGGAGTCCCGCTATTCCAAACAAAGTTCAGAAAAAATACTGATTTTTTAATATAAGAACAGGAGAAATTAAAAAGACATTTGTGAGAAAACGTACATTTATTGTTATACAAATAAGTTAAATAGAGGCATACATAGAGCATAAGCTTGATGAAAACCCCTGAAACCAAATTGGAATGAAAGCTGGTTTTGTTTCCT
>JAGFPH010000113.1:90109-132567 GCA_018207615.1 Philaenus spumarius | reverse complement strand
AGGTTGTTCGATCTGTCCGTTTTGTCATCCTGCAGTCTGTCCGTTAGTATCGCATTATCTTGAAAAAAGATTCCTTCGAGATAACAAAAACGAAGGAGAAAAATGGGTGAAAACAATTGACAGGTAGCAACAACACTACTAGTGCCTAGCTGTTGTATCTAATCTTTCCTTCTTTCTGGAGGACCCGGTATCCGTTTCACCGGACGCTTGTTGCCATAGCTTCCTTCCCGCAAAACAGATGGAAAACGTGAAGTAAAAAAAACCAGCTTTCATTCCAATTTGATTTCAGACGTTTTCATCAAGCTTAGGCTTGATGTATGTCTCTATTTAACTTATTTGTATAACAATAAATGTAAGTTTTTTCACAAACGTCTTTTTAATTTCTCCTGATTTTATGTTTAAAAAAATCTGTATTTTTTCTGAACTCTTTTCGGAATAGCGGGACTCTACTCTATATGTTTAATGTATACGAAGTTGATGGTGAGCTGATAATATTTACAGTGAATGAGTCTTAATTAACACAAACTATTGATTATTTACAAACAAGAAATAAAGACTGAATATATATTATTAGAATGTTTACTTATTAAATGTTAGCTTGAAAACTTCTGGAGGTCTGCTTGTAAGAAATGTCTTGAAATTATTTGTCCACCATGTAATTGTAAGAAATGTTAATTTCTTCTTCCTTTTAAATTTATTTTTCCTTCTAATATAACCCACTCAATGTTTTACTATTTTTAATCACTTATGAATCATCCTTGATATAATATTTAAAAAATTACCGATTTCTCATCTACTATTGTGCTGTAAATTTCTGAAATACGTTTCGGATTGTCTTGAAGGTGTGTCTTTTACTCAAAAGTTTTTCTGAAAAACTAAATTTACATCTAATGTTGCAAAGGGTTAATATATCTTTATATATTTGAGGTGTGTTAAAAAAATAAAAGAAATTTTCTTTTTTTGAAAAGGATTTTATTTATTTGTCTACATCAATGTTTTCCCCTTCAAAATAAGTATACACTTATACCAGTGATGGGCAAACTTTTTAAAAGGAGGGCCAGATGAAATTTAAAAATTTACAGGCGGGCCAAAAAAAAAAAAATACAAGTTATAGGCCTAAACCTTTTTATTGTTTAATTTTACATCATACACAACTTATATACTAAAATGGTAAAAACTTCCAAACAAGTCACAAAAAATGATTAATCTTTAGAAGAGCATGAAGGCTTATGAGACAGATGAAACTATGACTGAGATTCTAAAAGTTGATCATAATCTGGTAGAAACTGAGATGAGCTGATTCGCAGTAGTGAAGCTAAATTATGGTCAGTCAATCGGTTTCTAACACTGTTTTTGCGAAGCTTCATAGTAGAAAACACCTGTTCACAGATGTAAGAAGAGGAATACATCAAAATTATCTTCTGAGCGTGAGATTTCAGGTTTGGAAAAGTTGTTTTTGACAGGGCCTTGTAGAACTCAATCTTCGAAACATTGAGAAATAGTTGTTTCAATTCAGTGTTACATTGCAACTCAAATAGTTCGAGCTGCAGTTCTGGTTTAACTGATTCACAATCCAAATTAAATGGCATGCTAAAAATCTCCAGGTCCTGTTCAATAACTTTGAAGTCTTGGAATCTTCGTTCATATTCTTCATGAAGGCATTTTACGTTTTTCTCATAGCTCTTAACTTTGTCTTCTGTAACTGCAATGGATTTTAACCTTGGAAAATGAGTGAAGTCTTTCTTGAGTAGTTGTTTGGAAAATAGATTTAACTGCAGTTTGAAACCCCTGATATGACCCCAAGTATCATGAATCAATTGATTTCTTCCCTGGAGTTTAAGGTTCAATTTATTGATGTGGCTAAAAATATCTGTAAAAAATGCAAAGTCTGAAAGCCATAACATATCTTTCAAATGATCACACTCGTCCATTCCTTTTTCTTCCATAAAAGAGATAATTTCATCTTTTAGATCCCAAACTCGTTCAAAAACCCGCCCTGCACTGAGCCACCTTACTTTGGTGTAGTAAAGTACGTCAGAATATTCTGACTGCAATGAGTAAAGAAAATCTTGAAATTGCCTATGGTTGAGTGCTCCATGAACGAATGCTATTAACAATTTTAATAATAACATCAAGCACATGTTTCATTTCTAGAGCAGATTTACACAGAGTTTCTTGATGGATGATACAATGAAGAAACACCACTTCGTTCCCAGGAAATGATTCATTAAATTTGCCTACAAAACCAGATTTTGCCCCTGTCATATTTGGTGCTCCGTCAGTAGTAATGTTACAAATAGTGGTCAGAGGTACTTTCAAAGATGTGATAGTTTCTTGAAATTCTTCAAAAATGTCTGATCCTTTTGTCGTTCCCTTTAATGAACGCATGGAGGCTAATTCTTCAGTAACACCAAAGTTGTCATCTATACCTCTTATAAATATCAGTAACTGAGCTGTGTCAGTTATGTCGGTGCTTTCATCCAACGCAAAAGAACAGAATTTAAACGTGCTTATCTTTGATTCTAGTTGTGTTACAAACTGCTTGTTAATAGCTTCAATTCTAGACGTAATTGTTTTTCGGGACAAACTTACTGCTTCAAAATCCCTTGTTTTTTCAGGACACAAAATATCACTTACTTGAAGTAAACAAGTTTTTACAAATTCGCCATCAGAAAATGTTTTGTTACTTTTAGCAATATTGTATGCTACAATATAGCTGGCACGTGTAGCAAGCTTTTGAGAGCTGTTCTGCTTTTTAAAAATATTTTGCTGACCTGATATTTGCTTACGTAGAGCTCCTGATTTTTGCTTCCGTTCTTCTTCAGTCATCTTTTCATAAGTGGCGTTGTTATGTTTTGTCATGAAATGTCGAGAGAGGTTAAATTCCTTGAATACGGCTACAGCTTCATTGCAAATTAGGCACACAGGTTTATCCTTAATAGGTGTAAAAAAGTATTTCCAAGTCCACTCATCTTTAAAAACACAACATTCTGAATCAACTTTACGTTTTTTAGTTGCCATTGTACCGGTCAAAAAGCACACTACCGACAAACTCAACTATATAAATACAAGTCAGACTAAGAGTTGCAGAGGTGACGTGGCCTACGCGACTGTCTGAACTACACTGACCTTGAGAACAGCCGACGGACAAAACAATATTGCTAGCGCCGATTCATCCCGAACTTGACCGAGCAACACCGAACGATCTACAGGACAGGCCACACGCATCGCACTAAATCGCCATACTACCGATATACATACATTTTCTACGGAAAGAAAACACGCGATGCAAACTCAGTTAGTGTTAGATGCGATAATACCATACCTAAGGCTCCCGTTAACTATTAAAGCTGCACAAAAAAAATTATCACTTCCTATGTGCAATTAATTTTAGGGGTTAATCAAAATCGTGTCGCGGGCCGGATCAGACTAGCTCGAGGGCCGCACTTGGCCCGGGGGCCGTACTTTGCCCATGACTGACTTATACCAACGCTTTTTCCAATCCCCTAAACACTTCTGGAACTACGTCTTTTTGATAGCGTTTAGCTCTCTCAGAGACGCAGTTTAAATCTCATCTAAGTTTGCAAAACGACAGCCCTTTAAGGTTCTTTTTAGTTTTGGAAACGGAGAAAAGTCACACGAAGCCATATCTGGCGAATATGGAGGCTGGGTCAACATTACAGTGTTGTTTCTGGCCAGAAATTCCCGAACAAACAAATCCAGATGTTTTTTGTTTGTGAATTAACTAAATTGCTTCTAAATGTAAACATTTTCCATTTTAAAGATACTATCCATGGACCACCTAAGGTTTGGTGCCATCGCATTTTATCCAATATGCATTTCGCGCCATGAAGAGCCACACGGAGTTTGCTTCCGAGCGCTAAGAGTTAAATGGCGTGATAATTTTTATTTACACGACTAAGCACAGAACCAAATGACAATTTCTTTCAGTATTTGACAATTTTGATGTCTTCCACCGCAAAGTAAAGTCAGATGTCCATGGGCATTTCCAAGATGAAAAAGAATATATAAAGAAACAATGTATAAATATTATATATTTTTAAATATTTTGAATGAAAATAACAAAATATAGACACTTGCACCATGTGAAAAACGTTGAGGTCTTGGATCATAATCATAAACTAAAACTGCACAAAAACAAAATTCAGTTGGGCAGTCGGTGTCGTCAACAATTAGCTGAAGTGAACTGCTTTCTAAATATCATTTGCGGTGTAGAGTATACTTTGAATAATACATATTTTCATGGAACTCTCTGGAACCGCTTTGTAGAAATGTTTCTCAGGTAATAACATAAAAAGTCCCAATAAACATACGTACAAAAAATCGTTTTCAAATTAATTATCTGCTGTTTTTTACAAAAATCTTACTATCTTTGCAAGTAGATCAAATACTGAGTTTGCATTTGGTATACATTTTCGTCATACAACCTTTTACCAGAGTACAGAAAATCAGAATGTTCTGGTGCATATTTTCAAAATGGCGCTGTTAAAAATGTTAAGAGATATTAAACATTTTAAAAGGCCGTTATTTTAACAAATGAACAAGAGAAAATTCTCGGTTTTTTGCCCTAACAAAATGTTACATAATAAATTTGTATACCAAATTTGAACTCGATATCTACTATCGAAGATATTAATTAAATTATTATTAGATATTAATTATTACCATATGGCGGATAAATGGAAACGGAACGTTTTCGGACCTATGTTTATTGGAACTTTTTATCTTATTTTTACCTAAGAAACAATTCTATAAAGTAATTCCAGAGAATTCCGGGACTCTGTATATAAATGTATACGTAAAGTTTGAAATTTCAGCGTTTTTATGGTAAGTTTAAAAAAAAGACTGGATTATATTTTCTCCGATAAAAAGCAGATAAAGAGGTTGCTGTTTAATTTGTTGAAAATCAACAATTACCGATACAGCAACAGCTGAAATTCGTTGACAATCGAAGGGAGGGTTATAAAACATGTAATTTAAAATTTGTTATATGTTTTATTATTAATTTTATTTATTACGCTTGAAAGTGTTATGCCACTGTTGAATTTTTTGTGGATATTTCAACATAAAATAGAGTTTTATATTTATAGTTTTACTAAATGTCAATACTTTTAATACATACAATTTAAATTAATTCGATATCACCAATTTTGTTTTTGACATAATCTGTTTTCATCAGTAAAATATGATTTAAAAAAAAAAGAAAGAAAACATTTTAGTATGTTATAAATTTGTAATTATATGTATATATAAAAATATCAGTTTTGGGGATCCTGCGTCCAAAAATGTGGATTTAAAAAAACATGTGTTTGAATGCATTGATACAGGGCTAGTGCAAAAACTACTGGGCCGGTTTCGTTCAGATTCAAACAAAACTTGTCTTTCTGTAATTAGAGAATTGTAAAATAAATATTTTATTCTTGCTTTTGCTATTGTGCTATTGTTACATAGTGCCCTCTCATGCACTATCATTCCATCAATTGTTAAATTGAAAAAGCTGTTCCCTTCTGTTCACACCTTTGCAGACAGTAGTTGCTGGAGTTTGATTTTCACAGTCTTAATGGCAGGATGTAAAGATGTTAGGCAACAACAAAAATCTCTTTCGACAAACTTAATTTAGAAGGTAGAAATTTATTGATTATAATTAGTTCCTTCTTAAAGATTCTTTTCAGCCATGAAAGATTGACTTTTTTTGACTGAAGACAATTTTTACAAATATAAATTTTGATGTTTTCAATAATTGCATTGATTGTTGTCCATGTTGTAAGTGTGAACAGTTTGTATATGTGAGATGCAGTGCCGTAATTTGCAGATCTCATGGACCCACGCACTGAGGCAGATAGTGATAAACTGCTACAAATACCACGGGCGAGAAGACCTGTTACCAGCGTTCAGTGAAGACGAGGAGAAATCATCGGGAGCGGCTACGGTGGGCGTTCTCAAGTTTCACAAAGCGGCTAATCCGCCCACTCCCTCGCCCCTCACCTCGGCCACACAGGTTCCTTGTACTCCGTGTCGTCATGTTGTGTGCCTAGATCCGTCCTTTAGTTTAAGAGCTCATCCAATCTGCTTTAATCGTGTAGCAAAGTTGGAAGTTTCTGGGGCTAATTTTTGGAAATTTACTGATGGAGAAACTCCGGAAGATATTTTAAGTAGTCATAATAATATTATCGTTTTATGTACTGCAATATTTTATTAATTTTAAATTTTAAATCGTGACTTCTTATCATAGTATTAAGATGAAATGTTTCGGAGTTGTAACTCCATCATAAGATCTTTTTAACTCTGAAAAAAACGTTGCACTTTAAAATAAATATATTTTACATGTAAGTCTGACACATGAAATTGAAATTAAAACGAGCATGTCACTGCGATAGGGTATACTCTAACGTGAAGGATTAGTACTGCTCAGATTACAAAGGAAGACCTTCAGTACTTTCGGCCTAACAATTTTACAATAGAGATTATGATTTAAGCTGAAAAGATTAGGGACAATGCTTCCAACAACCATATAACTACCATTTTTTGTAATATATTTTTACTGCAAGAGCATCCTGTTAGCTGGTCCTTCACACAGTTATAAGTAAATTATAGCCTTCACCACACTATTCAAAATCACCCGTTTCACTGCCCCAACCTGTATGGTTAAACTGAATGGTAATGCTTAGTGAAACTTTGAAAATTCCTCTGATATTAGTTTGGTGTTAACAGTGCAGAATGATTTTTCCTAAGTATTTCTTGTTTTATTTACCAATTTTTTTTTTTTAAGAAAGAAAAATCTTTATTTTTTTTACAGAGATAAAAACAGAATATTATAATACAGGACATATATAATACAGTATCTATTAACATTTGAATAACTAAATTAAATTAAACTTACAAAAATAAAAATAAATTATACAATAATCTCTGTAAAAAATGTAGGAAACAGGCTCAGCCTGTTTTGGGCTCTCCAACAAAAGAACTAAAGCAAACTCCTAATCAATGACTATAATTTTAAAAAAATAAGGTGCTATTACATAAAATTAAAAGGTGGAATTTATGAAATGCATTATGTATTAAAAAAAAGAAATATTAAATAAAATTCAAAAAATTTCATGAATTTTTGCCAGTGCAGCCTACTGATAAAAAATTATCCTAAAAACTAACAACAGCAGCAAGGCTCAACGAATAACACAGATTTACACCAACATTAAACAAGCACTTTTAAAAAACACTCCACGTCATCCAGAGAAAATAACCAAGTTTTTAGTTGCGTTATAAATTTTGTTTTAGATTTTATGTCCTTTAAAAATGCGGGAATCTTATTAAAAATATTTGGTGAAGAATGCAAGTAGAATTTTACAAAAGCTTCTTTGAACGGACTAGGCAAATCTCTATTATTATATTTAGACCGCAGTCTTTGTCGGTATACATTCTCATCAGATAAATTCTGCCCACTTCTAAGATAAAAATAATAAATGTTTGTAAACTTAACGCCTTTCTAAAAGAAACAATTTGACCATGCAGCTGAACCGCTGACGTGAGTTGAGCGAAGTTCCAAAATTAAATTCATATGTTGTAGGGTTTCAACCAACTAGTTGGGAAATTGATCTACTCACAAAGATGCTGAATGGCTGCCTCTGTGTACGAAATATATTAGAATTTGTTTGCAGCTAAACCTCCAGCTTCGACTCGTGCGCTCCTTCAATCCACTCGCTTTGCGAGTTTACAGCTTCGGGTTATGGACTGCTTCGCCTCGATCGTAAGCCTCAGATCAGAAGATGCCCCCCTCCCACCGGTAAAATACCCCGCGTGGATTTGAACCGAGTACTTTTATGGTATTTTAAGTTTTGATTGATTTTGGGGGAAAGGAGCGAGCTATAAGGTCGTGTAAAAAAAAAGATGTGGAATAATATCCTACATTTATTTTTTAGATATAACCCCAAAAAATTTAATTTTAGTACAAACAATTTTAAAAAATAGTTTCTTTTGGACAAAAAACACGATTCTGGTAGTTGGATTTTTTTGGCTAACGAACTCATCCGAACATGTGTATCAAATTTGGACAAATTCGGACTTAAATTGTGGTCGATAGATTGTGAACACAAATATACACAACATTTTTAATGACACCCCTAAACATTTTGGGGACCACGATCGGTGCTCATTTACTACTCCCGACCTTAGGTCTCGCCATAACGTTCCCTGCAATAGCTCATCTTTCCTTTGTAAATTCGCTATTAAGTTACTCTTTTTGTTAGATATGACTTCATATTATTTCTTATATTTCTAGCTTACAATGAGTAGCTTTAATCACCTCTTTACATAAATCTATAAATATGGATTTTGATTTTAATAGTTGCAAATTTTCATCACAAAAAGAAATGTCTTTCATATTGGCCAAATGGCTATTTTTTCTTATTGAAATGTATTTTTTAATAAAAAAATGTTTACGTTATTATTGTACATGTTGTGAAATGTCATCATGCCGATTTCATTCGAAAAATTCAATATTAAGTCTTGAATTTATTTA
Source organism: Philaenus spumarius (assembly GCA_018207615.1). Taxonomy (NCBI): domain Eukaryota; kingdom Metazoa; phylum Arthropoda; class Insecta; order Hemiptera; family Aphrophoridae; genus Philaenus; species Philaenus spumarius. The sequence continues at coordinate 124,031 of JAGFPH010000113.1, read as the reverse complement.
GCTGCCCACAGTAGTAAAACAAATTTATATAGGATATGGATGAGCTCTATTCCTTCCAATAGAAAGCATGTTTTGTTGGCATGTTATCCTGTTCCTTTGCATGCCGTTCATTTTATGTTAGATTTAGTAATAGGGAGTCATAGTATGATTATCTTTAGGATCATTTTATTATTTTAAATTTAACTTACTAAAAAATATTTAAGTGACCCATAGACTGTCACAAAATATTTCCAATGGTGGCAGAAAAATTGTGAAACTTGCAACTACGATTACACCTAAGTGTTACTTTTATAATCTGGTAGCGTATTCAGTGTTGAATAAGAGGTATTTTTGCTTAGATGAAGAACTGTTTTTTAGAAATTCATAGAACTATTCAAGGCACGCACCAGGATTGGCATTCCGTACACAAGAAATTTTTGTTTAGTATTTTAGTTAATAGTCACTTGACTGTTAAAAGAATTTTGTTTTAATTTTGTTAATGTCTATTTAACTTTAGATGTTTACGAAGCATTGTTGAAATATTTCCTATACTTTGAAATATAATTCAGCATTTTTGCAGAAAAAAGAATTTAGAGCCTTACTCGGCCTATAAATCGTGTATTTATAATAAATAAGAGAAATAAATCAAGAAAATGAATTACCAAAATTATGTAGGAACCCTGATGTCTCACTTTGATAGTACACAGTTGCAAATATTCCGTGCCAATCTGTGGGAGCCTTTATATTTTTAAACATTTTTACACAATATAAGTTTCATTAATATCGGAACAGTAGTTTTTAAGTCTGATACAAACATGCACACTTTAGACAATAACATAGTATAAAACTGTATTGTAAATATTATTGGTGAGTATCTACCCTTACGTTAAAATTATTCTAAGTATACTATTGTTGTCTTCAAGTTTATTTTAAAACCCAATACTGTTTATTTTATAAGGTGTTTACCCAGTGGCAATTCTTTCATATATGTATCTTAGATATTCCTCAGGCGCCCATTGTTTTCAAAATGTTTGTTCTGAAATGAATTATTATTCTTTCTAAAAGAGGGTACTTGACCTAAAGAGTGCAAGCTGCAATGCTAGCAGCAATCATAGCAGATTAAAAAAAGGGCATTGTTTAAATGAAACATTATATAGAAGGAGCAGCGATGCTAACACCGAATCATAGCAGAGCAGAAAGAGGAAAACAAGCATGTTTGTTTCTTATTGCTAAACAGCTTGTGTTGCGCCCTTATGATTAGTTGGCAATACAATTCTCATATTGCCAGGTACGATGTCTTCTTTATCTTCAGTGCTTATCGTTTAATAAAATATGAAAAATATTTTAGTTTACATTTTTGTGAACGTTTGATTTCCGAAATGTTCAAGGAAATACAGTAAGAACTTACAGTGGGAGATTGGCCCACTTTAACCCGGATCTCCACATAATCCGGACCAGTTAAAAAAAAAAGTCAAAACTGTTTGCTGTATATATGAAAATGCAAAAAACAATACGGATTATGTTTGTAAGCTCACCAGCAGTCAAATACAAAACACATTATTATTGTAAGTGAACTGTGGAAAGTTAAGAAAGTCCTGTTATTTCTAAAAATACAACCTTGTCTGCCTGGTGACAGTGTTTCTCTCTTTCAGTTTTTATTTAGTTCTTAAGTTTTCTTGCCATCTCAGCTCTAGTATTTTAGTATTTTGATTCATCCTTATTCGTTGTTTTTTTAGAATAGACATCTAACTACCTTACATGTTTTGGTTTTAATTTTTTACTTGATCAAGGAATGATTTACACCCCCAAAACATCAGATCTTATTTTCTTGATACACAAATAAAGACAAATATTTGAACAAAAAATTGTAAAAATATTATAAGTATTTATAAAAGTTTGTAGTATTCAGACGCAGCCAATTTTTTCGCTGATCAGTTTTTACTAGATTGATATACAAAGTTTAAAATTTCCTCAAAGTTTTATAACATAAAGGCCTAACTACAAAAAATTTATAATTTTTCCAACCACCTAATTCAAAGTGGCAGTTTAAAATCGTTGATGTTAAATATTTTGAAAACCATTAACTTTAAAATATATTCACAAGAGACAAAAAAGTAGCCTTTTAAATGACATTTTTTTTCTTTTCTATTGCAAGGATAACGAGTTATGGACAACAAACTGAACAGTATTTTCTTTCTAGGCTACTCTTGTTTCTTGAAGCTGTGTTATTTGTCTATAACTCAATCCTTTGACCTATAGAAAAAATGTCAAAAAAACATTGTGTTAGTCATTAAAGAAGGAAACTTTTTTGTCTCTCTAAGTTGTTTAAAAATAAATGGTTTTCAGGATACTCCACATGAAATTGTTTGAACAGCTGCTATTGTTTGAACTGGGAAGTGAAAACCAAAATGGTTACTTTGTGAAATACTAGGGACTTTTAGACATTTTAATAATGATGTTAATAGTTTATGGTCCAGAAACAGAAGTATTTTGAAAAGAATATTATTTTACAAACAGAACTTTATATACAAAAACTGAAATACAATTTATTAAAAATTATGAAATCAGTTTTTAATAGAAATAGTTTAATTGTTAGTAGATTCAACAGCTGATCATAGCATCAATACTAAAAATCAGACGAGCTATTCTCCAAACACCCAATTATACATCATTTTTGTCCTTTAACAATTTCCTGCAAAGATGGGGCCTGCACCAATGGAAAAAAACATAAACATGAAATTTCATCAAAATTGTTTAAACTGTTTTTAAGAACACAAAATATGCCAGTGTAATAGTATATTCAATTTTAAGATTAATTAAAATTGCCACTGGGTTAGAAAATATCATTAATCTATGTATTTGTATTTAAATGTTTTCCAAAGTTAAATATTAGTTTGAAAATGAATTAAACTAATCTTAGTTGTAAATTATGCAGGTTACGACTCAGTATGCGCCCGCAGTTCTCCAAACAATAAGTAATCCTGATGGCACAGTGTCTATTATTCAAGTGGATCCTAACAACCCTATCATCACACTACCTGATGGAACGACGGCGCATGTACAAGGAGTTGCGACAGTGAGTGTAATTTTAACTTTCTTTTAGTTAAACATAATTTGAATTACCTATCAAACTGATTTCCTTGTTAGAAATTTAATCTTTCTGGGTTGTTGATAAAAATATTGTGAGCTTTTGGTTTTTTTTACTTAATAGTAGATTCTAATCAAGTTCCAAGGAACAGAGATGGGCAAACATTTGTAGGAGAGTGGCGGAGAGAAAAGAAAACTACCTAGGCGGGCCAACAGACTTTATTCAAAAGTAATACAACAGAGTCCCCTCTATTCCGAAAATCCGCCTTTTCCGAACATAGTTCAGAAAAAGTAGCCTACCGATTTTTCTTAACATAAAAACAGGAGAAATTGAAATACGTTCGTGAAAAAATATGCATTTATTGTTATACAAATAAGTTAAGTAGAGTTTACATAGAGCCTAAGCTTGATGAAAACACCTGAAAGCTGGTTTTGTTCCCTCCTTCACGTTTTCCATCCGTTTTGCGGCTTGGTAACGAGCGTCCAGTGAAAAGGATACCGGGTCCTTCAGAAAGAAGGAAGGATTATTTACAATAGCTAGGCGCTTGTTGCCACCTGCCAGTTGTTTTCATCTGTTTTTCTTCTTCGTTTTCGTTATCTTAAAGGAATTATATTTTTTCTCGATCGTTTTCAAGACGATGCGGTACTAACCGACAGACTGCGGGATGACAAAACGGACAGTTTTGAACAACCTATCCCTTCCCTTCCGTTTTTAGAAGAAAACGGAATTGTAACGCAACGGAAGGAAAAAAACGGTTTGTGTAAACCTACATTTAGACGAGGTCAAGAGCATTTGCCGCGTCTGCGTGTGATATGAGTTCAGTTTGAGCGTTCATCTCCTCCTCGTTTCCTCCGATCCGATCTACGCTGTATAGAACTGACACTAGCAGATGCACCCGCATTTAATTAAGTCCTTAACGTTGATATTATTAATGAAATCCGCCTAATCTGAATTCCCGCTAAACCGAACAGTTTTCGGTTCCGGTTAGTTCGGAATAGCGGGACTCTATTGTACATTGATCAATTATTTTTTGTTGAATGTTGACAAAATTCAATGAAAGAGAATGAAGAAATGTGCGATGAATGGAATTGTGACAGTGTTTCTAAAAATACGACGGATCCCATCAAAGTCTGTAGAGGGGAGGTCCACTACAAGCAACACTGCTAACTCTCCCACCCCTCCTGAGGAACAATATTCACACGGAATGCGGTGTCAGTTGTATGGTGTGTGTGTAACTAAACCCATGACCTTGCTGGGAAAGTGTTCTGACAATACAAAAGCGCAGCGAAACTCCATCGTATAGCCTGGTGAAAAATTTACACAGTTGTGATCAGACCGTTCTTCTCCCTCTCCTCCCCCCCCCTCACAGTAATGTCAACACTTTAAAATTGTTGCGTGTTTTTTAATACAGTAAGTTAATGTTTTAATACGTACTGTAATTTCAGTGTGTTTAATACAGTTTGTTAATACGCATTACATGTATTTACTCCTTAAAACTTTATACATTGACCAATGTAACCTAATTTATAATTGTAATTGACGTCAGCTACAATTAGCTCGTATTATCGGGACCCTACTGTACACTAAAAGAAAAGTATAGTGTTTTTCTTTTTAATAAATATCATGAATAATGTTGCCAATAATAGTAACACTGTATAGTTGTTTGTCCTTTCACTCAAGGTAACAAAAATACGATTTCCTGTAGGTACATTATTATAACGCCATTTGGACGTAGCGTCAACATTTGTTCCATCCCTTCGTTGACACTAAAACCAAGTTCAACTGTGTATCAAAATTACTATTAGAAAATTAAAACGTCAGGCAGTGTTTATACTTATATACAAGTATAAACATAAATTTGATTATGCTTTTTAGATTTTTTTTAATAGGAAATGACAAATTTATAATTAAAAGTCTTAAATCTTAGGGCTATCCAAAATATTTATTTTTTTATTTTTATGTAACCAAATTTTTCAATTTAACTCGTTTGTAAAAAGTCTTATCTTGGTTTGATGTTGAACTCGTAGGGTTGAACTGTGTTATTAAAACATACGCATTATTATAATTTAATTCATCATTTAATATTTTGTTTAGCTTTAATCTTATATTTGTAAATTTAAAATTGTTCCAACACGTTTATAATTTTCCCTTTCAATGCCTTATGTAGAACGTTTGTTTTCAGATTCATACGGGTCAAGGGGAACAAGGAACCGTTCATGCTGTTCATACGTTAGCAGAAGTAGCGGCCGGCGGAGGTGAAAGCGTGTCTGTAGACCTCAATAATGTGACGGAAGCTACCCTTAATCAAGACGGTCAACTTATACTTACCGGTGAAGATGGCCATGGTAAGATATATTTTCTTTAAATCCAATTCAGATATTATTAAGTCGGGGTACAAAATAGCAAAAAGGGAGCATTTCACAAATCATATTGAGCAACATATGTTTCAACGTTAGGCATTGTCAGGCTCCAGATGGATCAAGTAGCCTGAAGATGCCTAACGGTGAAAAATATGTTGCTCAATAAATTTGGTTTGTGAAATTTTACTATTTGGTTATTTTGCACCCTATTATGTAGTTTCGCCAAATACCAACGGACACAGAGTGATAAAAGTATCAGTGGATTCTTTAGATTTCCAAATAATTGTAAAATTGTCTGTTTTGTATTAAATCAACTGTTTAGTGATCTATACATATTTGCAAGATCCGACTCGCAGACTTGAGATTTGGTAGGTAGGCCTTAGGAGCTATATAGTGAATCAGGCACGTGCAAAGAAAGTATATGTGAAACTGTATGAACAAGAACCTTTTGAATATTTTATTAATACACACATTTAAAGAAATAAATACAAATATATAACATATTTTTTTAATGATGTAACAGTTGCAACATGCAAAATAAAGTTAAAACCCTTTCCCTATACACTTTTACTTTCACTGTTCCTTTTAATTTATAGAATCTAGTTGTCCAAGTGGAATCTAACAGAAACTTTATCTGATGATCTCTGGTTTATATTTGTATGCACATGTAACTAGACCAAGCTAGGCGTTAATTGATTATACTTTTATACAAAGACTAAAATTACGTCTTTCCATATTTTCGTATCAGCCCCTTGTACGGTGAACTGTATCACTCTGCGACCATTTGTTAGAAGCAAGAAGACTGCACTTCTTTCTGGAAACTTCTAGTTGGTCCGGAAGGAAGTCACTCTCTCTGTGCTGTCTGATAGATTGTTCATGTGTTATGTTATATAGTTGATTAATTGCCATTGCTGAGTTAACTTCACAATTTTGTGTCTCTGCTTTAAGTGTATAACTACTGCACTACTTTTTTATAAATTCAGTTCCAAACTGTGTTTCGTCTATGTATACTTTTTAAAGACTGTATATCGATTATTTGCTCTCACTTGAATCGAAAAAAGAAACCCTTGCATGCTCTCTTTTACTATTCATTTGTGGTATTGAGGTATAACTCTTAAAAAAAAAGCGTGCAAACTCACTTAGCCTATATATATCACTTATGTGATAAGTAGATGAGGTTTTTTAACAATAATCAAAGTAACCACACAAATCATGTCATTTTTCCTATCTATAAATATAAACTAACCAAATAATTACAAAATCTACCGAACTACATTACGTTTAGACTTGAAATTTAGTAGGAATGTCCCTTAAAGCCGTTATATAATCATTACATATCACATAAAAATAGTGCTCATATTATTAGCGAATTTCCATAGGAAAAATGAGCTATTGTAGTGGCCCTTATGGTAAGACCCAAGGTCGGGAGTAGCAAATGAGCACCGATCATGGTCCCCAGAACACGTTTTGGGGTGTCATTAAAATTCATATATATATATGTTAGCACTCTAGCGGTCGCATTTTAAGCCCGATTTGGTTCAAATTTGGTACACATGTTGGTTGTCTATGTCGCTCGGACGACTTCGTTAGCCAAAAAAATCCAACCACCAGAAGTACGTTTTTTGACCAGAAGTAACTATTTTTTGACATTTTTACTACGAGAATGAAATTTTTTAAAAGTTTTTTCTAAAAATATAAATGTAGGATGTTATTTTGCCCATTTTGTTTTTTACGCGACCTTATAGCTTGCTTGGTTCCCCCAAAATCGATCAAAACAAAAAATACCATAAAGTACTTGGTGGTACAAACTTGCGAGGCCACACTAGGCGCAAACAAGTTCTACTAATATATTGAGTACACACAAACAGCTGTTCAACGCCTTCGTGAGTAGACCTATTTCCCAAATTGTTGGTTGAAACCCTAAAACATAGGCATATAAACTTAATTTTGGAAATTTGCTCAACTCACATCAGCGGTCCAGCTGCGTGGTCGAATTATTTTTAGTAGTAGAAGTTTGTCATTTGTTTAGAAAATAATAAAATTATAAAGTGTATATTTTCAGGTTATCCAGTGTCAGTGTCAGGCATGATAACAGTTCCTGTGTCAGCTTCGATGTACCAAACGGTCGTAGCTAACATTCAACAAATCCACACGCAAGGGGATGGCACAGTACAAGTATTAGGACCTATAATGCATGTACCCAAGATAGAACCGGGTAGTGGTGGCGGTGGTGATGTCGAGCACATAGCTACGCATCAACTTGTTACGATGGGAGGCAACGGCGGCGAACCTCAAGTCTTACAAGTGTTATCATTAAAAGATACGGCAGCGTTAACGAAAGCATTATCACAACAACATCAGCAACAGATCTCAGAAGTCAAGGCCGAAGATAACGCTACGATTACAGGAGACTAGTAAATGCTGTAAGTTAATCTCTTTGATTTGGCTTTTTTTTAATCCTCTGTAGTACTACTTGGTAATACAGTAAAATGTAGATTAAGGCTGTAATTGTCAAGAGAATACATATATAATATTCTTTCTCTTCTTTATTGAATTTTCCAACTTCTTTGAATGATAATAAACATGGAATATTATTTAACCTTGTAGTATTTATATATGGGTCAAAGTCACAAAATGGGACAATTTCAAAAAAAAATTAAATTAAAATTAAGTATTTGATTTTATATAAATAAATAGCATATTAGGTAAATAACATGTTCAGGAACCTTATCTCATATGTAGCTGAGCTAAATTCTATGAATTTCTATTTTTTTATGGACTTTTAGTGTACCGAAGCATTAATGGATACAAATCGGTCACGCTTGCTTAATCGGCAAAATATTACTTTGAGATAGCTTAAAAGTATAATTAATAATATCTAATATACCCAATAACATTCATTTAATAATGCTGTATAAAAATTATACAATCAGATTTTGAATCAAACATATACTGCCGATTTCGAGTGTGTGACCGATTTGTGTGGTCGTGACCGGGTAGTAGCGATCGTGACCGAATGGTATCGATCGTGACCGCGCGGTAGCGATCGTTAACGCGCGGTAGCGATCGAGGCCGTTTTGATAATAATTTAAATTTGTGATTAGAAAATGCTGGAAGACAAGTAAAATAGTTGTTTTTATAATTAAAACAAACAATGGTTAGGGTAAGCAGCTTTTAGTGTTGAAATAAACAAAGCAACCGAAAAATCATAACAAAGTACTGATTGGCTATAATAATGTAATATTTAAAAAAAAAAAGTAACTTCTTGAGTTAATATGTATAACACCACAATCTTTAATAACAAATCTTTAATAATTCCAGATATAACACAAACAAAGGATATATAATTACTAAAAGTGGTAAATAAACAAAACGGTCACATAATACCATGGCGGTCACGCTACAGATTTGCACGTGACCGCTTTGTAATTTTCAAGTAAAACTCGGTGAATTAGCATTAATAGGTAACATAGGTTTGTCCTATTGAGTTTAGGATAAAGACAACGAATGCACAACTAACTAGGCACGTTGGTTACTGCAACATTTTAATATACACTTAAAATATTTACGTGACCGTTTTGTCATGCAATTAAGGTACTAAAATTAGTTTCCTTAAATTTAGGTGATTTTTCGAAGAATTTAACAAATTGAAATTATTTCAACTAAGCCAGCAGTTGAAGTTCGCTAATAAACTTCCAACAGACTACTGATCGCATCAATTCTATCGCGATCGATAACGTAAAGGCAGGTTTATACTTTAGGTCGGTCTTTGTTTAGCTGGTTCAAGGACAAGCGTTGAATAAGAAAAAAAACATAGTTATCTTGTCCTCTGCTCGAATATTGTTTATGTATTAGTCATCACATAACCTAAATGTTTATTCTATGCCGTTTTTGCCGTGATTATCGATCTCCTTGTTTGTTTATTTGACATTCAATATTTAAGATAGCTGGTCAAGGACAGTGACCGATTTGTATTTCTTAGAAAAGAAATATATTTTAGTCACTAAAAATAGTAACTTTTTATCATGCAATTTGTCTAGTGAGGAGGAAAAAAGTGTTTCAAAAATATAAATATTTTTATTTTCGTCATATTTTTTGTTCTTTTATTTTTTTTTTAAAGGGACTGAAATTGTCCCGTTTTGTGACTTTGACCCATATATTTAATTCTTGTCGGGCGATTTCTTTTTAACTATACTATTTTGAATGTTAATGTTTGAAAGGTTATCTACAGCTAAATCATATAAGACTAATAGAATGGGGAAAAGGAAGCAGATCCATTCCTTTATGTTTAAACTAGGGGTAGAGGAGTCCAAGGCCTCTAGGATCTATTGTGGTATGTTTTCACCTTGAGTGATCATCCCTGATCCTTCCTTGAACAACAAATTTTCATAGCTTTGGGGAGACAGGAGTGTGTGCGATTGACTTTTTGAATTCGAGGCGAGAATGTACGCTTAATACAAATTAGCAAGAAAAAGACTAGAGCTGAGGTTCAAGAACAAGCGAGATATGAGAATTTATTCAATACAATTCATGGAAAGATTAGAAATGTATATAAGGAATAATTATTAATACGTTATCCTTCTTTTTATTTTATATTACTACTTAACGGTTATAAAAGCTATTATAAATATTATGTATCTGTATACTTTAACAGTTGTCTACAAACTTTTACACTACATAAATATGCAACATATTAATGTGTATATACAGTTGAACTTGGTTTTAACTGCCTTGGCTATGCGCCAACTCTGACATATCTTTTTTTTTATGGTCCGGTCAAATCGTTATCTTTTACTTTATTGTAAACCCCTGTTTTAGCGTCAATAAATATTTAAACACTCGGTTGTTAAGTCATAAATCTACAAAATATCAATGTCAAACTTTGAATTCAGTTTTCTCAGAACTCAAAAAATGTTAGAATTCCTCCTTTCCTTTGATGTCAGGCCGAATATTTTCTCCCTCCTCAAAATAAAACCGCAAAATAAACAAATTGCGTACAATAAATAAATAAAATTATAAGGGCCACTGCAATAACTCATTTTTCCTATGGAAATTCGCTAACAATGTCAGCTATGGAAATTCATAAACTTTTCTTTAGATTTTTAGTTAAGTTTAGGTCTTATGAAAACAAAACTGTGTTTTTGTTATGTGTTTTAAATTTAATCTCTATTTCAATGTTTCTGTTGTGCTTATCATAACTGTCCTATTCTATAAATGAACTTTAACGGACTTTATGATTTTTACAGTTGCACACTTCAAGATACCCAACAGTGAGCCAGAAACACAGTCATTGTGAGAAACGTATGAACTTCTTCTTACAAATATCTAAGTCTGAAATTTATTTTTTGTGTAAAGAACTGATCCAAATATTGCTGCAAACTAATTTAATATATTAGATTAATTATAAATAATTTCCGTGCATCTTGTAAACAGAATATGTAGTTTTATGTAAATATAGAAGTTGGAGCTTTAATGGTTTAATACAACAGTTCAATGATTAAACTGGATTTACAAATTTATCTCAATGGTGGACACACTTTGAAATTGTAATATTATATGACAATCTGAATTGATACACCTGCCTATTATTCTTTTAATAGTAAATTTTATAAGCTTGTAGCTTGCTGTATGGATATGTTTTGAGTATTTTGTATAACTGACAGAATTCAGTGGCGGTAAGGGAAAATTATAAGTTTAACCCTTAACGTTCATCCGTTCAAATAGAAAGCCTCAAATAGTTTGGCCCTGTCATTTTCCCAATCAGATTGTCGATGCTGGTGCCATCTCTATTTCAAGATATCAGGCGTAGCCCCCACTCCATTCCTCAACAGCTCGACTGTCCTATGCGTAGTGACCCCGTGTTTAGGTTTATACTTCTGCTTTAGGTTTGATTTGTCTTAGATTGCCTATATGAGCTGTACTCGTTCAGGAGAAATTTATACTATCTGAAGGCAACAATAAATTTACTGTTGGATACACTTTTCGTGTCATTATAGCGCTCCTGCGTAGATTGTCAGACCACGTGTGGTGCGATCCTTGCCTAGTTCCCCCCTGCGGTTCCTGGCGATGATGCGACGTACGTGCGTTGTCAGGATGGATCGTGGGTCAGATTCTTCAAATAAGGTGACGAACGACTGTTTCACTTCAAAGTATTTATTAAAGTAAAGACAATCTATTCCTCTGACTCGGACTTAAAACTAAACTAAAGTAAAGGCAAGCAAGTCTACATTATGTGGCTTGGAGTCTTCTCCAGACCATGGTTACTAACAGACTGCATTAGGCTTGAACATTTAGCTTCAAGCTGGCTCCCCCCTCCTTTAACTATAAACTGTGACATCAACTATTGTTAGAATGCAAATTATTATTTAGCACAACCACTGTCAATAAAGATCAATCGTCATGGCAACCATCGATGGAAAAGTTACGGGTTCAATTCCCATTGACCCCGAATAATTTTCTAAATGGTTTCTTAACAGACATCATTGGCTGTGCCAGTGGTCATATAATACATTAATGAAACACCCTTTCTAAATTCAGTAAAATTGGGGTAGATCTTGTGGCTTCAGCCGGCAAAGATGTCTTACATCCAGTTCCGTGTCCAGTAGCTGTAAAGCTTCCACTTTAACATGTTTAAGAAGTCTCTTCTCATAAAAAGTAGTAACATTTTTTGTACTTTTTTTCAAAATAGAAGTATAAAAATATATACCAATTTAAAAAAAAAAAAATCAGAAAACATCAGTTTTAATACAGACCGCTGACATGATTAGGCCTACTTTGAAAAATTTATCAGGAATATATGCATTACCCAAAAATTAAATTTTATTATAGCAAATCGTAGAAAATAAATCATAGAATTGAACTGTAAATTTGAAAATTTTACGTAACCTTATATTTTTTAATCAGATTTTACAGAATGAAAAAATTTTCTAAACGTTTAAAAAACTACAATTTTAAAACGATGATTGCATATGTAAATATATGTTTTAGAACAAATTTTTTAAATACAAAAATTAAAGTTTAAAACATTTCCTCTCCAATGGTTTTTGTTTTATTGAGAGTACCAGGAGACCGAGCTAAAGCTCGATTATAAGCAGGGCTATGATTTCAATAATAAATATTGGATTATTGAGTTTTGAGGTTAGGCCTTTAACATTAAACAACTAAATAAAGGGTATATACAACATTAGGCTTACCTGTAATAAAAATACAGTTTAAAGGATTAACCACAATCTCAACGCTATGCCTCAGAAATAAGTCAGGCCTAAATTAAAGTATTATTTCAATATCGATTTATTCCTAGGGCCTAGTTCGCTCACGTCAATAACTACTATTATTGCAAATTTCCGTGAACATAATTTCGGTTAGGCCTATAACATTAAACAACTAAATAAAGGGTATGTTTATTATGTATTCGTTGCCATGGTAACTATAAATAGATACAACATTAGGTTTACCTCTAATAAAATATACAGTTTAAAAGAAAGCAGATGATTATTGTAATGGCATTGAAAACATTTGCATCAGCTGTGCTTTGTATTGTTTAAAATGGACAAATTTCACTTTTTAATTTAATAAAAAGACGTAGAAAACGAATTTTCCCAGACTGGTGACCATTTCCAATCGATTTCTCGTGGCCAAAAGCCTAATATAAAATCAAAAAATCAAAAATCCTTAGACGGAGATTCCAGATCCATTTAGCAGACAAACAATTATCTCTCGCTTTAGAAGATAAGATTAGATGATTTTTAGTGGGTGAAATATTCAATACAATCAGACGTTACAAAAGTGCTGTATGCCACCTGTTAATGTCTGGCGATTGCAAGGTTAAATAATTGTTTAAAATATTACTGTAGACTATTATTAAAATGGACGTATTATATTTTTTTCAAAGATTCACTTTATATTACAAGAAGCTATTTCAGTAGTTTAATTCCCCAAAGGCTTAAAAACATGACCACGATGCCCGTTGTAATGAAAGTCTGTTGAATGTAATATTGCATTCTAGTATGACAATCAAGACCTTGTTTATAAGTATCTGAAGACATATTATGAACTAGAAACTAACTTTCGGAATTATTTAAATAAACATTTTTGAAAATTATTATAAGATTCAAAACTAAAACATTTTAAATCAGTACAATCGTAACTCGGAAGAAATATAAATACTAGTGGTAGGATGATCAAATTAGACATAATCGATTGTTTACTTTCATTTGATTATCTTAAAATTGCTCAATTATTTTGGAAACACATAACAGATTATCGAATAATAATCGTGCTACCTATCTTACTGCACGTACGTATAGTAAATTATCAAGCATAATATTATAAGCTCTGTTACCATGACAAGACATGTTTTTCTGCATAAATGCAGCACAATAGCGTGGGTATAAAGCAAGTTCAGAGTCCAGATCTAGGCCGTTGTATCGAAAGTTTGTTATATCCATGATTGACTGTACTGTATAGATTGGAAAGTGCATAATTTAGTTCCGTTGAAATTAATTTGTGAAAATACATCATATTAATTAATTTACACCGCAACATATATTTACTTGGATTTTTATAAATGGGTGTTTAAAAAATAATTCTATGACGTAGCTGAACCGTTAATGACAGTTGAACGAATTTTCAAAATTAAATTTATTTAAAGGTTTCAACCAACAATTTAGGAAATTGGTCTATTCATGAAGGCGCTGAATAACTGCCTCTGTAAAAAATATATTAGTAGAATTAATTTGAACCTAAGCCTCCAGCTTTGGCTCACACGCTGCTTCATTCAACCCGCGGAGGAAGAACTCGCTTTGTTTGCATCCTCGGGTTATAGACTGCTTCGCTTCGCTCGCAGCGTACAAACTCATCCGTCGACCTTCAATCAGAAGATGACCCCACGGTAGAATCCCCCACGTGGATTTGAACCAGGTCCTTTAATAGTATTTTACGTTTTTGATTGATTTTGGGGAAACCAGCGAGCTATAAGGTTGTGTAAAAAAGCAAAATGGGCAGAATAATATCCTACATTTATTGTTTTATATAAAACCTTAAAAAAGTTTCATTCTAGTAAGAAAAATCTAAAAAATAGTTACTTCTGGTTTAAAAAAATGCTTCCAACCGGTTGTTGGATTTTTTTGGCTAACGAACTTGTCTGAGCGACTTAGACAACCAATGTATGTACTAAATCGTACTTAAAATGCGGCCGTTATAGTGCAAACACACATATATATATAACATTTTTAATGACACTCTAAAGTGTATTCTGGGGATCATGACCGGTGCTCATTTACTACTCCTGACCTTAGGTCTCACCTTATAGGTCACTGCAATAGCTCATCTTCCTATGGTAATTCAGCCCAAATACTTCATTTACTTACACCAACTTAACATTTTCAAAGAAATAAATTTTCAGTTTGGTACTACAAGATAGTTGGTGGCTCCTTAGAAAGATATTTTTTCTACCTAGAAAGAACTCTAAACCAATTAAAAGAATCAGCAGAGAATGTATCTTATAAATAGTGGATGTAGAAATCATTTTTAATTGAAATACTGAATATTATTATTAATTTAGTACAGAAGATTATAACGGTCATTTGATTTTGTCATTCTTATTGTCTTTGATTATTAATTTGTAAACTGCTTTAAACTTGTATGCGCTTTTTTTGTACATATACACGTGTAAATAATGGAACTTCAGTTATGATTGGGAATAATTTTAGTGAAGAAAGTGTTATTGTTTTCAAATGATTTATTATTTATTGTATTATTTATATAATTACAGTAAGGAGAGATATTTTATTTTAAGTTGTTTCGTATTTTTGTAGCAATATTGATAGACTTTACGTTGTCCTCTTAAGACGCACTTACTGTGCTCATATGTTGAATAATCTGCCATATTCAAGCCTGTGTATTTAAGTTTTAATTGGTTTTCAACCAATTTAATGTTGTCTATTCAGTTGTAAGCTTTTCAGACACTGACTTCTAAACAGTGATTTTACATCAAGGTTTTTTCAAACTTTAGTTAAATTTTTGCTTCTTTTAGCCACATTTAAATGTTTTAATGCTGTTCCGTTGTAATTTTGAAAAACATATTTTTACACTTTTAGTGTTCTGTACCAAAGTTAAAACTTATAAAATCAATCTGACACTACTTTATTAAGGAAGTACAGTCCTAGAATTTTATGGTTAATTATTTGAGGTTCAAGTAAATAAACAATCAACATACCTTAATTTTCAGTCAATAGTAGTACTTGTTTTTTCAATGTATGGCTACATGTTTCGCTGCCACAGGCAGCATCATCAGGCCAGCCAACAACACTAACACTAGTCCATTGTTCACATAAACATCACATACATAACAACACAATAAACATAAATAATTGTGCAGATATAGCACTTGTCAAAAATAAAAATAAAAAATAAAAATTGTTCTAGTTCACTATTCTTAGGCCACATGTTACCTCACTGAGTTGTACTGGGAGACTGCTACCAGTACAAATTTTGCTTGCCATTTACAAAATTTTCCATTTTTTTTAAAAGAGTGGGTAACAAAAAATGCATCTTAAGAGGTTTTCATATATTTTTTTTAAGTGATGTAACTAAAGTCAGTTTTTAATTATTTTGTTGATTGTTACTAGAAATTTAAATACTTGAGTAAATGTTTTTTCATTAAAATTATTTAAATATATTATTTCCTACGAAAAATATTAGACTTGCCAAGGAAGAAGTTTTGGACAACAATCCACCCTGCGCTTGCTGTTGGACGAATAAGTGTATTATTGAAGTGTGCATTCCTAGTGCCATAATTAACAGTATGGAACTACAGTTACCTGACTTTATGCCAGTTGCGTATACGTAGTAACTAAACGTACAGCTTGTATAAACCAAAATGAAAAATTATTGTGTGCATGTTTGGCCGTTTTATTTTTGAAAACTGTCGTCATGATACTTTGTTGTTTTAAATTTGTGTTGTTTTCGTATAATTCAATGTTTACAAGAAGAAACAATTTTAGATGTTTAGTGTATATTACATAACATACTGCCTTTAAAAAAAATATAATGTAATGTAATATTCCAAAACAGTAATGACAAATAGTGTATAAAGTGTATATTGGTTGATGTAATTGAATATAATATGTCTTTATTGGATTAACTTCTTACATTTAATCCACTAGTCATTTTATTTAAACGCTATATAGCTATTTGTAAAAAGCAATGCACAATTATTTGTACAAATGTAACCGAGAGATATTTTTCTCTTTCAATTTATTTTCTTTGTAAATTTGTGTAATGTTGTTTTCTTCCCACTTATTTTTTTGTAATCAATCTACATACTAACCTTGTTTATCCGGACAAAATTTTGAAATTTTTTTTAATACTGTAATTTGTTATATAGTAATTGAGCTCGTCACCACAGCTCCACTTAATTTACCTTCATAATTATAACGTATAGTTTTGTAGGAAATACAACACGATGCAATACGTGCACAGTAATAACAACAGCTATTATTGTAATTTAGGCCTAGTAATGGTAAAAAAAGCCAAAATCGGTTTATCCGAAATTTTGTTTATAAGAAAATGGTCTGGTCCCATCAATTTCGGATAAACGAGGTTTCAGTGTATTTGCTAATTTTAATATTACATAAACACAAAACTGTTTGACCAAGCGCCTATTGTATATGTAAATAAACCAGTCACTAAAGTTGTAGTTTTATGGTTTTAAAACAAAGTAAGTACCATAATAATAAAGAAACTGACGGACATTGTGAAACGCATCAAATATTATTTTATGATGAAAGAAAACATAATTATCATTTTCGCACCAATTAAACTGAGGCACTTGGCCTGAGAAGACGGTCACACAAAATTTTTTAAAATACACAAATAATTAAATCTGTATTATTCTTTTAGAGAGAGTATCAGAAATATACGGAGGAAATTTGAAAGTTGATGTCTTACGTAAAATTTTTAATTTATGTTTTATTTACTTTTAATAAATGAGTTCGGTTTTGATACTTGTTTTGTAACTTTTTACCAGTATATTGAAGTGAGTTGAATTTTTAAGAACGTATTAATAAAAAACACAGATTGCCAATTTTTGAAAATGTATAAAAACAAAAAGAAAACATTTCCTGTCCTTTTTTTATCCCTTCAGGTGAAAACTCCATTTTTCAAATTTTCTCTGTGTTCAATAATCCGTATAAAGGTAGGCCTATAGTATATTTTATGACTAAAATGATTATACATACTTAAAAGTAAAAGTTATTAAGGTAAATTTTAATTCAAAGATGTTTGTAAAACCATTCCACAAATCTAAATATTATATTTATTAACATCTGTCTGAATAGTTATTTTAAAATGGATAAAAAAAGTTTGAGATTTCAGTCGAATTGCTTCTCTTTTGATATATTAACACATGCAAACTAAAAGACGTTATTTATACAATATATATATATATATTTTTATTGCATTAATACAAAAAATGTTTTCAACTTTATTATATTTTGTTTTCAAGAAAGCCCATGTACAAACAACAATTAATTTTCAATCTTCATATAGTTTAAAAGTAATACCATCAAACGCAATATTAATAAACGATGGTGAAGAATTTGTTTTATGTAAAAATGTTCGATTGAAGTTTTGATTTCTTAAGTAAGAATAATTATTGTTATTAGTTTAATGAATATAGTTATATTAAAAATTTTCAAATTATTATTTTCACTTGTGTGGTGTTAATTGGTTGTACTTGTGGTTGCATTTTTTCTTGTGTAAATGTAAATTAATCATGTCACATTGTACTTAAATTTTAATCTATAGATTCTTATGTGTTTAAAGTTTGACTTGTGTAAACAAATTAGGCAGTTAAACTATTCAGATTTATTTCAGAAAATATTGTCAATGATGATTAGAAGTAAATTCTGATACATTTTGTACAATTGTCGTACATTACTATCAGAACCAAAAACAAATGAGCATTACCTAAATTTTTGCTGTAGACAACATACTTTTGTGGTATTTTATCAATTGAAGGTAACCTAATAAGATTCAAAAGATTGTATTTTATGGTCTGAAGTCGGTATGTGTAATATAACTATAATTTATAACCCCCCTGTATGTGTAGAAAGGTTCTGAAACAAATAAATAGAAAACAAAATTATTTTTTTAGAGTTTCATATCTTAGAAGGAGGGAGGTAATGAAACCCTTTACCTTATAGAATCACTTGTTTGTGCGTCTGTCAAAGAAGAATATATATGTCCAGACGAGTGAAACCTTAAATATTCCAATATCAGAACTTGAAAAAAATAAATTTTGTGGGAGTCTGTTAAATAATTTTATGAAGGAATATTGTTTGAAATAGCTCCATTTAAAGATGTCAAAGAATGTTTAGAATTCTGTGTTAAATAGTTTTAAAATACAGGCCTAGTGCAGCATGGTACTATTTTGTTTAGGAACCTTTTTCTTTTTCTCTATACCGCATCCATCAACACTCTATAGCCTAATTTATTTCCGTTGTTGAAGCATTTTATTTTATACACAACCATGAACTGTACTTGTACTTTTAGAACTAAATATTTTCGGGGTCATCAAAATGGAACCCTTAAGGATCGAATCATACTCGGACCTTTATTATTAATGTTTAAAGGTGAAAACCATTGTGGTAATTAAAAGAAAACATGTTTGTCCTTATTAAAAATTGTGATATACTTTTAAAGATCATTTGCTACACCTTGTAAAACTAAACAAATATGACACGTTTAAAAATAAAAAATATTTTTCAAATTTAGTAGTTATCTTTTATCAGAACAATTACATATTAGTCCATATTTTTTTCAAAGATTAAATATAATACTACCTCCATTTTATGAATCAGACCATTTGATGCGATTCTTGCTTTTTTTTTATTTGCAAAAAACAAGCTAGAAGTCAAGAAAATCACTACTAAAAAATTACAGTAAACCCGTTCATTATTTATAGTTGTAATTTAATTGTTTAAATATCTTGTACATTATGTTATACATTTTCAGAATTTTGTTGGTCTTTAAATTTACATCAACAAATGTTCCTTAAATGTAGAGTAGTAAGTTATTTGTTAGGCCACCTCCTAGTGCAATCCTGAATAGTTGTTTTGTTATACTGTATTACATTCTTGTATGTCAGATGTGAGAGTGGCTCTTGTCAAAATATTCCTAGATGTCTCGTTGTCCAGTTTCTTGTATTAAACTATGATCCCGGTGGGATTAAAAAACAAAAGTGATTTATTATTACTATCCCTTCCTTCGACATCTTTTACTATTAATGAATTCCTTATAAAAATGAGCTGTTAAGGGGGCGCTACCCTGTCCGCAATATTGAATCTAATTCCCATAAGAGCAATGCTACAGAATAAGTAATTTTTTTCCGTTAATTCGTGGAATAAATTTAAAAATTTGGTTTCATTTTGAAGTACTGTTATATGCGGATGTTGACTGCCGAATACATTTTCAAAAAGCGTTTTATTGTTTTCATAAACGTATGATATAAATAGTAAACTTTATTAATTGTTTACATAGTTGCAAAAAGAGATATTGCAGAAAACCTTAGCAATCAACACTCACAATCTTTTTTACTTTAAGAAAAAAAAATACAGCTTTCGTTTTTTGACAAAAACAACAAAAAAATATGCTTAATAGTGAAGGTACGTTTTGGTTATTTAACATTGAAATTGGCACCCAACTTCGCCGTTTTGAATGTGGGGAGCCGAGCCTTAAGTAAA
Source organism: Philaenus spumarius (assembly GCA_018207615.1). NCBI lineage: Eukaryota > Metazoa > Arthropoda > Insecta > Hemiptera > Aphrophoridae > Philaenus > Philaenus spumarius. Next base: position 103,860 of record JAGFPH010000113.1, on the reverse strand, counting down.
GTTGTATTACTCATGAACGAGTTTTCCTCAAAATCGGCCCACTAGGACCGAGCTAGTTGACTATAAAAATGATGTAGCTAATATCAAATTATACATGAAACGAATGAGTTACATTAATGATTGTTAGTTCCATTATAACTGTGTAAACTAGTCCGTCGGTTTGCGTCAGTGGTGTGCCATGTATTTGTAAGCAGTTGGTTGTGTAAATAATTAACTCACTCAGTCATTGTCTCCATTTCTAGTTCATTTGTTTTGAAGCAATAAACCAGTCTTCAATGTTATTTACAAACGATATCACAAAGTTTAGATTTAATTTATCCCAAATATTACTGGCCGGGTTTTTAACCCTCAACTGGTATTATGGGGTCTGTCAGACCACCTTTTAAAAACATTAAACCAAATTATAGAGAAATACAGTATTTGATTGTACTTTTTGATTATTTAACATCATTATTAAATGTTACAAATAAATGTTAAGCCTAAAATCAAACTTTGACAAAAACAGTAGGTAAAACTAAAAAAAAGGGTTTTTTTTACTATATTTTTTATACCAACTTGTAACTTTTTTTCTCCTTCAAAAACAGATTTTTTAATAATATAATATATGAAACTTCCTTACTTTATGGTATTCACTAATAAAACATATAAAATACAAAATTCCCTGGCTTGTAAAAGCATTGATTTTTTAAATTTAATACCAAAATCTTCTAATTATCCACCAAAGCTTCTTCAACTAACAACGCACAGATGGTACAAAATTACTCTCTATAACCCATAAAACACGACGGGAAGTGCCTGCTTTATTATTATTGTTCTGATGGCTATTACTGCCTTCCTGGTAAAAGCAAATCAAATAAGTTGTGAGAAATATATGGCTAACAAAAAAAAAAAAAATTTAGTCAAGTTCAGAAAACAACATAACTGGTACAATACGACTTGCACACCACAGGGTCATTCCATGTCATATCAACACAACCATTCAACTTCACCATTTGATGAACTTTGGCACTGATGTAAACTTCATGTAGACCAAGAAAAATGTCAAGTTTCAATTTTTTATGTTAACCCGTTTTTGATTTTTGGCTATTTAAAGTTTCCAAAAATTGCTCGGCGGCCATTTACTAAAATTGTAATTGCTCTTCTCCTAATCGAGCTAGATACTTGGGACTGGTGTCATTTTCTTCTATTTTTAATGGCCTTTCATTTGATATGCAACTTGTAGGATGTCTTAAGGAAAAGATTTCTTCCAAAATGTAAACTTTGCACCCTGCTTAGTCTTATGGTAAACTACTTTTGGGAATTTTTTGAAATTTTTTAATCATGTGACTTTTTTGGAATTCAAATTCAAAATTTTAGTATACATTTTTTAGCCAAAAATCAAAAACGGGGTAACATAAAAAATTGAAACTTGACATTTTTTTGGTCTACATGAAGTTTACCTCAGTGCCAAATTTCATCAAAATATGAGATGGTCAAGTAAAATTTTAATTTAAAGTGTGTTGATTTGATACGGAATGACCCCGCACTAACCACAGTGCATAACTGGTATTCACCCCATGCGTCCAGGAGACCGCGATTCGATTATACAGCTCAAAACAATAAACCTCACTTTCACTACTGGCAGACCGCCGCGCAACTGAAAGGTACACGGCACCCCGCGCTTCTAGCTTACCTGGTCGGAAAAATATGTCGCAGTTTCTCCGACGTCTGATACCAGTTTTAAGGGTTAAAATATTGTCTCCGAAAAATACTGTGAGCACGACACTTTTGAAAGATTAAAAATTGTTGCAGTCTATGTTTTTAAATCATAGCATGGAAATATCTGCATATTTTGGAAAATTATCAAATCTAAACATTACAAAAACAAAATTATAAATCTTGAATTTTAGTCTCCATACATAATTATAAATATATTTGTTTTTTAAGTACTAGGTACTTTTAAAATGGAATTTGCTTGTCCAAATATGAAACCGGGCATTTATATTATTTAATTAGTATTGCGTTTCCTGTTTAGATTAAGTTAGCAACACTATTTATTCGCTTACTAAAAAAACTGGGCTGCAAGATATCAAAAGGAAGCTGTTTAGTAAAATTTATACATTTAATATACTCTTCTTTAGTTTATTAACTCTTACCGTGCGACTAGCGCCTTTAAACGCGGCATAACCTAATATTTAAGCGCGGTTAGCACCTTTAATCGCAAATTCACAAATACATGCTTAGATGATTCCATAGTTGTTCTCAAACCTTCCAATAGAGTGCAGAGTGATCTTCTTTGAGTATGTTTAGACCAAATAAAAACTATAAGCATTGTCTGTGACGCCATAAATCGGTTTGTCAACTGTCACCAGAGCAAATGAGTGTTCTCAGCACGGCTCACACCTATAGAGATGCAGCTGTTCCTTATTTGTACTGAAAGCCGACTGATATCCATTCCACAGTTTTAGTTTTGTACAAGTTCTTATTTTAGTAAAAAATTATTGTCTTGTTAGACAACAATAAGTATTAGGCCTACTTTTATGTATTTTTAGTTTTTGACTAATTGTAAATTCTGCTGTTTAGTTTTTTTAAATTCTTTAATAAGTTTAAAATTAGTTGAGTATTTTTTGTGTGTACTTAACCCTAAGAATCCAAATTTAAACAGAACATTGAGAAAATAAATATATATTATTTTAACTCTGAATGAGCAGTCGCCGCCCATATTTTAGCTTAGCGCTTAAGGGTTAAAAGCCAGAATTTCAAATGACTGAGTTAATTAACATAACATCAGTTAATTTGTTATTTCATGAAATAAATTGAATTAGATGATATATTACTGGAAATATATGTATAAATTAGGACCAATTTAATACTTACAGTACAAAAATGTAAATTTGACTTGGTAATATGAATTAGCAAGAAATTCTAATAAAGGTATTTTAATCATCTAAGATTAATTTTCCTACTCTTCCCATCGGAGAGTAGGCCTATACATACAATATTTTATTTCTGTTTCTCGATGTCTAGCAATATTTGCAATAGAAGTGCTGGCTGGTGAATACTGAATTTTCGCAGTTTTAATAATATTGTGGACTTGTCTCTATAGGGGCCTAGGCCAAATGAAAAGAGTGTTAGGCATGTTTTTGTCTCCGCCCCTTCAGTTTATTTCAAGATGAATTATTGTATATTATTTTAATAGGAAGTATTAAAGTACTTAATAGTGAAAATGTTATTAAAAGCAATTGTAACGTTGATAACTGGGCGTAAGTTTACTATTCGACCCTAGCCTATTATACATTGTTTTACATTCTAATGTTAAATGTTGAATACAGGTTAACATACTGTGACTAAATACTGTAGGTTAGAATCTTTTAGGTTTTTTTATGTTATTCTTGCCATAGGTTAGCCTAGGGTCGAATAGTAAACTTGCGCCTATAACTGTACTAGGCCTAGTTATCATTTTAGAGTTGATGTTACTTGTATTATGAGAATAATAGCAGAAATCACTTAAGGTCAATCAGCAGTCATGGGAACTAGCAAAAATCACTTAAGGTCAATCGGCAGTCATGGGAACTGCCTAACATTCTTTTCATCTGCAACCTTTAGTATAAAATTATAACCTTATGGAACTTATTTGGTTTGAGGAATTTAAAGGATTAAAATGATGAAGGTTAGGTACAGGGAAAGAAGAAAGATAGTGCACTAAGGTTAAAGTTTAAATAGCTATTTATTTAATTGATATTTGTATTTAACATCAAATTTACAAAATAAAAGAAGTAATTTAATTTACTAACTTCTACAACTTAACCATTATAGGTAGTAACAATTAGTGAATATCATACACACTTTCAAGAGCGAGTTCGGGCTTATCATATCCAAGCTTATTAGGAGTATCAATACCCAATTCATCTAGTGTAGGCTGGATTTCTTGGAGGATGTAATTGTAAATTTCCTTCCTACCATCGGTTTTGTATTCCACAGTCTCAAGAAACCTTACAGCCAAGGCATAATCATTGACTCTGCGACAAGCACGAAGGGCTGCAGTAATAATTTTGGGTTCAGGAACAAGATCCATTCCTGTCAAATCATTTATGGCTTTTCTGATTTCCCAACCATCGATATCTGATCTATTAAAGTAGGCTTCATACCTTCGATCGAATTCCTCATCCGACTCTGTAGAATGCTTAGACATGAAACGAGTCGACACAGCAGCTTGAGTTCTTGCAGCACTTTGAAGGATGGCACCCTTCGCTACAGAATTTAGCGATTTAGCTAAAACTCGCAACATTTTTCACAAAACTAAAAACTTCCAAAAGTTAATGAAACGGCCTCTACTCCTCCTTTGAGGAAATCACAGAGCCAAATGAGAAAAATTTTCAATTCACGGCTTACTTAATCGAGATATGCACCAAAGATAATAATACCCTTGATTATACATACAGATATCCCACCTTATGGACTATACGGTGAGAGTTCATAATAATGTCCATAATCAAAGATAATACCAAGATATGCACCAACTTACAAATTTACTATTTTAACAATATGACTTGTTATTTAATATTTTACTAATAAATAAATTAGGTTTAATATAAAATTACTGACAATTTATTTGAATACTGCGTTTTAGTTGTAAAAATACACTATCTCAAAAATTTTCAGTATTCAAAAAATAATAATATAAAAACCATAGTAGTATATTACATACTATAATTATTTAAGTCGAGAGTTAATTAGTTTTGATTCTTATATTCAATGAATATTTTTATACTTCTTTATGATTCGCGAATACATTTTTTCATAAAAATTATTAGTTAACTTCATAAAAATGTATTTAAGAAACGCTCTTACAGACTATAATACTTCCTATGGAAAACAAATTGTGTTAGTCATCAAAGTCAACACCTAATCTAAACAGCTGTTTTCTGTTAAAATCACCTGTTTTAATTGTTTAGGAGTTCAACTGTTCAACTTGATGCCTTGAGTTTTTGTTTACTATTTTGACCTAACCTATAATTGGTGTGAACATTTTAAAATTTATACTTATTGAATTTGTATAACTTCAACTAATGAAAGTTTAAGTTTACATAATGAATTTCAATTATATCAGCCATATTTGTGTGTCTACAATAATCACTTTATACATAAGTGTATTAGCGGTAGAGGTAGGCTAAATTATGTACTTAAAATATTAATTTTAATTCCTATTTATTTAATGACTTAAGTTACTCATAATACACAGAAATTACTTTGCGTAAGTGTACTATTTGACCCTAGGCTGATATTTTTGCAGACAACGACGACGTTTTACATTCTACTGTTAGGCCTAAATGTTGAATACAGATAAACATACTGTGACTAAATACTACAGATTAGAACCTTATTTAGGCTATTTTTTTTATTCTTGCATTTCTGTTGGGCCATAGGTTAGCCTAGGGTCGAATAGTAAACTTGCGCCAATTACTTTTGCAAAAGAAAAAGGTTAATGCAATTATAGTAAAAGGAAGCATAAATTACAATATCTACCATCTAACCTACAATGCCAACCTAAAACAAAACAAAACCTGAACATAAATTAACTTGGTCTTGGTTTTAAGTAAATCATAAATTTAACTTAACTTATGATTGCGTTAAGTCTGCGAGTAGCAGTTATGTCTTGTTTGTTTGTTGTAGAAGTAAGTAGATGGCAGAATTTAAACGTACTCGCAAATGTTTCAATGTTTATAGGCTACTTAAGAAAAAATTGGAGTTCGAATAATATAGAAGTACAATATTTAATTTCTTTCATTAATAAGCAACATATTTTATTACTAGATAAATACCGGTACCTATTTATATAATAATATTACAGGTTCCTTAATTTGTGTCAGGGTTTATGATCACCTTAGTTTTTTAAATCAACCCTAGGCTATTGACCATATTCAGTACATGCTTAATACTAATTGGCTAAAACTTATGAACATACTAGGAAAAGACTTAAAGAGTAATATTAATATTAAAACAAAATTGAAATATCCTACAATCTTGTTAATCTTAAATATATGGAATTAACCTAGTTTTTGTTTCATTTTGGAGCTGTGAAAGTTTCTCAGCAATTGACACAGTCTGGATTTTATTGACTATTTGAATTGGACTACTATGATCATTTTTTGTACAGGTTTTATTTTCTAATAAAAGTTAATTTTTTTTAAATATTTAGGCCCTACATTATCACTACCCGTGATAAAGATTCCACCTGTTGCAAACAACTCTGACCCCTTTGTATTTTAAGTAATATGCTTTTGAACCTACAATGACCATAACAGTGTCTCTTCTTCGTTAAAATATTTAAAATTATGTTTTGAATGGATTGTATTTAAATAACTATAATGTATCTTTTTCAGAGTCATCATACAAATAATTGGGCAGTGTTAGTAGATACATCTAGATTTTGGTTTAATTATCGACATGTTGCAAATGTTTTGTCTATTTATCGCAGTGTTAAGAGATTGGGAATTCCAGACAGGTAAGCATACGGGGTTGAAGTTTATATTTTAACATGCATAACTTCATTAACATTATTATATTTGTTGAATTACAAGTTATACCATTATTTGTCATAACAAAAATTGTCTTTAAAATATTTCTATGCTAGTTTTATTATTAAAGTTGCTATTAGTTTATCGATATTATAAAAGTAATTTTGATTTCAGTCAAATAATATTAATGGTAGCTGACGATATGGCCTGTAATCCAAGAAATCCAAGGCCAGCTACTGTCTTCAACAATGCTAACCAACATATTAATGTTTACGGAGATGATGTGGAAGTAGACTACAGAGGATATGAGGTAGGCTAGGCTAATATTATGAGGAATGTTTTTTTCCAGAAAATACACTATTGCCATCTGTAGCTCTGCTCTAGTAGTTCTACACATAATACAGGATTGTGTGTGCGATATTCTTTCATCCTGTTTGCTTACCATATATCATATACAAACACATAGGCCTATCCGATGAAGCCATATTACTCTTACTAACTAGTGCAAGTTCATCAACCACAACCACATTTAAGGTAAATGTTTTAAATAATTACAGCTACGCTGACTTAGCAAAGGCACCACCCTTTCTTTTAAATTACTTTAAGAATATTAGATGTGTAGCGGTAGGAGTTTAAAGAAACTTATAATAAAAGTATATGAACTAAAACATTTTCAATATCATAAACCTTAGTATAAAAATATCTTCAACTTCAGCGGAACATTCAGCGGCTGTTTTTAAAGAATGAAGTTAAGATTATTGGCAAAATTCCTTCGGATTAATATTTTTTGTGCTAAATATTTGTAGTAAGCTGTACTTTAATTATAAACTGTCTTAATTTAAAATTTAATTTCCAATAATAATTGCAGGTAACAGTAGAGAACTTTGTCCGCTTGTTAACGGGACGACTGCCGCCGGACACGCCTCGTTCTAAACAATTATTAACAGACGAAGGCAGTAACGTGCTAGTCTACCTAACAGGTCACGGAGGCGATGGATTTCTTAAGTTTCAAGATAACGAAGAAGTAACGAGTCAAGAATTGGCGGATGCGCTCGAACAAATGTGGGAAAAGCGAAGGTATAAATTCATTTATATCAGCTTTTATTTTAAAAGGTGGTCATCTCATAAAGTGAATGGTGAATTGTTCTAAACTGGTAACCATTCAGTTAATTTCAGACATTAATTTCTGAATGCTTTATAATTTTTGCCATTCGGTAAAAATTATGAGCACAGTTCTAAAATTTCTGCAATTTGCTTTCCAAGTACTCACATGTTTATTGAATTCTTAATGTTCTTAACTGTCAACCTGACTCTGTCCAAAAAGAACACATACTTAAGAGAATTGTTTAATTAATTTGTACTATAACCACGAAACCTTGCTGTGGCAGTTTAGTGACTCAGACTAGACCAAATGTCTTACTGTAGTAGGGCTCATATATAATTGCAGTTAGATTGAAACCCTCATAAACCCATACAATGTATATACAGTGTTCATAAAGTCCCTTTAACCCCCTTTTTTATTTTTCTTATTGAAAATAAGTTAACAAAACTTTGTATAATATCTTGTGTTGCATAAAAGGACAAATTTTTGGACATATCTGAACCTTTATGATTTTGGGGAGGCTTGAGGACGGTAGGTGGGTTAAAAATGTCAAATATAAAGGTAGGTCATGTAATACACCATTGAAAAGCTTATTAAAAGAGAAACAGAGTGGCATAAACTAGAGCTTAGTATCTTGCTTTGTTTCAAAGTAATGGACAATCAAAGTTCTGGAAAATGATATTGTTATCTTAGCATCAAAGCAGGTTATTAATTTGTTAATATTAAGAATAAGTAGGTTGTATGTTATTTTCCAGAACTTTGATTACCCATTATTTTGAAACGAAGCAAGATACTAAACTCTAATTTGCACCATTGTGTTTCTCTTTTAATAATCTTTTCAATGGTGTGTTAAATGACCTACCTTTACATTTGACAATTTTAACCCCCCTTGCCTAAGCCCCCTAAAATCATAGAGGGTCAGATATGTCAAAAACTTTGTTCTGTTATGCAACAAAAGATATAAAAATTTTAGTTAACTTATTTTCACTAACAAAAATAATAAAAGTGGTTAACCCTCCCCGTGCCAGACTGCCCAAAGTGATGTTCTCTCAGGGGCAAGATGCAACCAATTCGAACCTATGTGAGAATTTGCATAAATTTGCATATTCAGTTATTTAATACACTTAAAATCATCCAATCGTAATAAAACCGGCACCGTTGGAAAGGAAATCAATTAAACTTTAATTTTTGTATATAAAACATTTTTGTAAAACGTTTATTTACATATGTAATCATCGTTTCAAAATATGCAGATCGGGTTACAGCTGTTTCCGCGCGCGAATTTGCACACAATTATACTGTTACTTCCTACTTCTTACACGTCCAAGACCATCTAAAGAAGTATTTCTATTGAGATTATAAATATACAATTGGATTCGTCAAGATTTTATCTTTCTAATAGTGCCTTCCAATCAGATGTCACTATTTTACACGATTTATGACGAAGATTTCTGTAAACCCTTGCGATTGGACAGTTTTCAACCGAGATAATGCCTACAACCAATATCATATATTTTGACAGATTTCTTTTCACCATTTTGTAGAGAATAGTTTGATCTTTCTAACGGTAGGAAGTAAACTAGAAATAACCAGTTTTTTGTTTCTCTACAGTGAAAAGTATATAATTAGGACAATCTGGTGAGACCGTCTAGCGCGTGGGTTCCCATTATATTTATACGCTTCCTGCGACCGGAGACTTTTCATTACTTTGATGTCATTGTGTTATTCAAATAAAGATAACTCAAACACTTTTGTGAACTAAAAAAAGACAAGTATACCGTTCTTTTCTTTGATTTATCCTGTACACTATGTTATAATAATATTTCATTTTTGGGCTTGCATATATTAGTAAATTACGTTTCAAACTAGGCCTAGTTTTGTTAGCAGTTGTGTATTTGGAACATAAAAACTGGTTTTTTCAAAATAAGAAATTTGAAATTGATAAATGTTTTTATACAGTTCTATTTAAAACTAAATTACAAAACTTTTTTACTCTTACAAAAAAATTACAAAAAATATTTATTACTTGTTATGTAGGCCTAAAGTTGAACTTTTTCCTTTCGTTACTGAACATTTTTTGTTTCTTGAGCTAATAACTTTTACAATTCTACATCAATAAATTTTTTAATTGCATATATGAATTCTTTGAACCTTTCTCTACAAAAAAGGTACAGAACACTTTTGGATTGGGACAGAATTAATATTTTTGGCGAATTTTGTAACACTAACAGCCATGTAACAGAAATGCTATACGATGAAAAATAAATCAGCAGTTTCCCATAGTGTCTAAAGCACAGAGGTTTGGTCTAAATAAATAAAATGACGCAATACATATATAATAATAAACATTTATAATTTTTATATATATATAAATTCCTTTATGACGCAGGATAGTTACAGTAGAATCACTTTTAATAAATAAAATATAAAGAATAAGCAGACTATAAAAGTAGGTAAAATAAAAGCAGACTTAGAAAATATATTAATGTATAAACATATGTAACGTGTGAGAACTATATAAGAAGTTATTTAAATAAGTGCGGTTGAGGTGAACAGTTAATGGGGACAAGCAGTGATTAAACTATAAACACTTTAATTAGGCAAAGACAGTGCAAAAGCAATTAAAAATAAACACATGTATAACAAGTCACAACATCAGCGTATATATCGAGATATGGAAGGATTAGCACAAATGGCCTACGTGCGAAATTGCACACAACGTTCTGGAAGGAAGAACGTGGAACAACGTTCTCGAGACGAGAGAATTCAAGATGGCGTAGTTAACTGTATGCATAGCTAGTTGCAGGTGGTGGAGAATTTGTGGAAAAATGTGATAATTTCTTTAAAAATCGCAACGAATGTTATACTGAAGTGGAGTAGAGGTGTTTCAGAGTTGGTGGAAACTTAAAAAACAAAATCTATCATATACTTTCTTTAAAATGTGAACTTATAAAAAGTTGCCATGTAATCGGACTGACGCGTTAATGAAATAAAAGTGAAGTAACTATATCGAGTAGAGTCAGTGAAATCCTAGGTACAAAAACAAAAACAACTGGTATCGTGAGTAAATATGGCCATTATTTTTAAGCTTAGAAGTCTGCATTTTTGAAATCTTATAAATTTTGAGAAATAACTTAACTTAAACTTTTTACTTATTGCGTCATATTTTTAAGTAGACTAGGGCCTAATTGCAACTTGTACAGATTTATACATAAATGATTTGTTTGTCTAATTATTTTGTAATGTTGATATCTCTTGTTGTAAATATTCATTTTTTAATTATGTCTGAGTAAGCAAATAGTTGTCTTGCCGCAATGTCTTGAATTTCTTTATTCAGCCACGAATATCCAATTAGCTTGTACTTTAACAGTCAGGTATCCACCCCTGAGGAAATTGAATTAATTTAATAAATATTTTACAGTAATTGATGATTATGGATAGATAGATGCTAATAGAGCATAAATGAAGTTATATGTGGATTATTATAAATAATACGATTACTATTTTTTTTTATTATTATGTGAGTTAAATGAAGGTGGTATTAAGGTTTTTATAAGTAAGATGAATAAAAGTAAAGTGGAGTATAAGGTGTAATTCTACGTTGGAGTTAGGGGAGATATATGATGTGGTGAGTTTTAGTAAATGGTGATTTTTATTATGGAAGTAAGGCAATAGGCCTAAGAGGTGTTTTTTAATGATTTAAGGTATTTTATGAGCGACAACTTCTGGTGATAAGGTGAATAAATAAAAGAGGTGAAGGAGAGGTATTAATGATTGTTGAATAATCCACATATAACATTTTATTTTTGATTTGAATATACATTTTTTTTTATTTTTGAAATTTTTGCCGAGCCCCATTTTTTTTTAACTTTATACTATATTTATATTTTTATTTTTGCAACGCTTATCGTTGCAGAATGGCTTTCCCAACGTGGGGCTGAAAAGCAAAAGAAGCTAAATTTTTTACATTCTGCAACGCATATCGTTGCAATTTATAAACAATGTTTGCAAAACACTAAAAACTGGCTTCCCAATTTTAGCTTTAACCGCGCCACTTCTAGGATTAAAGGAACTTTATGAACAGTCTGTTCATTAGTGCCTCCTCAAAATTCGTGTGAGACTACCCACAATATACACAAATCTATTGAACGTTTTGTATATTACATGCACATATGAAATATAACTAAAACTTATTTTCGGGTATAAGTATCCAAGTCAACAATTGAATAGATAAGTTTTAATGAACTTTGTCTGTGGCTTATTTATTATTTTCTTTTTACGCTTTTCAGAACACCATCAGAATATTTGCTTATAGATGTAGTTAAACATTCAAACTCTAAAACCATTTCATTTATTTCTATTGTTTTTTGACAACATTAGCAAGAGTCACACCTAACCTATTTATAAAATTAAACTTATAATATTAAGACTTTAGTTTACGTAAACACTTAGTATCAACTTTAGTTTACATCAAGACAATCACTATAATATAACGTAGTACACCTTTAAAATACATAATTTTAAATAAAATATAAATATGGTGAAAAGGCTCTGGTTTGGTAATTGCAGTTACATCAATAACTAACTATATTACTTCAATACAGTAGAACCCCAATCCGTCACCTTTGGGACTGGGGGATATGGTCGGAATGCAAAGAAGGTCGGATTATCTGAAAATACAGAACATTATCCGCTGAAAAAACCCGAACACCATGACGGGTTTCCCAACAATCAACGGTTTACTCCTGACATGATAAAAAAAGCACACAATGTAAAACAAATACACTGTAACGAACACAGAAGAACACTGTCATAAAACCAACGAACAGTACGTTGTACATGGTAGATGCGTTCCGGCAATTGATGGACTTCATTGAGGAGTTTGAGATGTATAAAGCAGTTAAGATATAAAATATATACTTTTAAAGGACAACCCTAATTCCCAGTAAAATTTATTGTATGACACAGCAATTAAAATATAAGATAACAGAGAGTCAAGCAGGGATAAAAAACTGGGTAATAGAATTATTTTATAAGCTATACAAATGAATCATACCACTTTTCCTGCTTTATAATTTTAAATAAAAAATGAATAGCATAATTCATTAATTATTTATTAACTAAGCCAGCTTATAATATGATCGAATAACTGAAAATAATAATAATAACTAATTGCTAACATAAGATACTAGGATTATGTCTGGGTTAACACAACTTAAGCCTAGGAACATCATTGTATCTACATCCACCCACATGATTGATGTTGCACTAAATAGTTAAGACAATATGAAGACCAGAATCACCAAATATCAGAGATTAGTCCACAGTAATCTAGATATGCAATTTGTTTTAATATTATCTGATTGGAAAAAAGTCAAAGCACTTAATCCGAAACATATGTTATCCTGATTCCGTCTCCTGCTGGACTTGCATGCGTTGAAAAATCTCTGTGGCCCAATAGACACTTAGGATCCACTTGATTTCTATTGAATACTCACTGATGAACACGAGATAAACTTAGTTTTTAGGGTCGCCACAGCTACAAGGCCAATAGTTAAAACTAACTTGTACAATGCCTTCTCACTAGCTTAGTTACTGTACTGAGTTACTGAACACATCAGGGCTACTCCTATCTGAACACCCCTCATATTAGTCATTAACTTACCTATTTTAGTTTTTGAGTAATTTCAGTGCATTGTTTATTAATGGTCTTACCTTGTAATACTGTATCAGCGTTTGATTTACTTTCTCTTACAGGTATAATGAAATATTCTTTATGATAGACACGTGTCAGGCTGCATCAATGTATGAAAAGTTCTACTCGCCTAACATTTTGGCAGTTGCAAGTAGTTTGGTAGGAGAAGATTCTCTTTCGGTAAGCAGCCTAGAATATGTTAGCTTAGTATAACTGGCAATGTTGGGGTTTGTTTCTTTCCAGGGTAGATCTCGATTTCTTAATTTTCTTGAATTTCATTTTTGGTTGTCTCTAAATTCTTTCGAATAACCATTAAATATCAAACCACCTTAAATATATTTTAGTTCTTTTTCGTAGTTGTCCTTAGATAACAGCAAATTAACTAATCTGTGAACCATAGAATTAAATGCTGTAAGATTAGAGTCTATATATGACGAGCCCCAAGTTGGCTGCGCCA
>JAGFPH010000113.1:71631-90099 GCA_018207615.1 Philaenus spumarius | reverse complement strand
TTGATAAGTGAAAAATAATAAATGTTACATGATTAAACTTTTTAACAATGCGCAGCGCGCAACACTTCCAAGCATCTTCACCGCTTGGACTCTAGTTGACCAGTCTTAAGCGTCCTTCTCACACGCTACATTCGGCTGGCGTCTATCCCCTCTCAACCAATCAGAAAACGTCTGATGACATAGATGTTCAAAGTTGCGTCAATCTTTGGGATGCTAACTATGCGTTCTTTCTGTGGATCTTGCGTGTGAACGCACGTAGGCCGTTTCTCCAGGAATTGGCTTGCAGGTGTTCGCTTATCTCGTCTAGACTTTTGGACGTTGTTTTTCTAACTGCGTCTTGAAACTCGTATGATTTCCGCGTCTTGGCATTATTAGTACATAGACTGTCTATCTTCTTAAACCCTACTTTTAAATTTAAAATAATTGATTTAAAAAATTGTCTGCCTTTTATTTTTATTCTACTGAAATGTATTTTAAAATTGTCTGCCCTTTTATATTTATTTCCTTTACGTTAAAATGCTTCTAATTATTAAGCTCTCTTTCTAAAAAACATTTGTAATATAAATTAAGTTAAATTCAAAAATAAAAATGCTCTCTTTTTAAATTGACTTATGGTCCTATTCTATATTATTTTATACTTTGGGAAGTTGGAGATCTTACAAAGCAACTCTTTTATGTGCCAGCGGACGGTGTGAATCCTCAGGTCTGTCTGTGTATGGGCTTTCTATGTACACTCAGTGACAATTACTTGTCAATTACAAACACCAATTCTGTCAAGTCCAGACGTAATGGTTACTTGGTCTACTTTCACGTGTAATTTTTTTTCCTCAATATAAATTATTTTTAGTGTTATCTCTAGGCTAATTGTTTAAACTTTCAATTGGTTATATTGTATATTATATGATTTGTTTACCCTGTTTTGCAATTTTTGTCTGTGCAGCACCATGTAGACCCAGCTATAGGAGTCTATATAATTGATCGCTATACGTACTACGCGCTGGCTTTCTTAGAGAGAGTAGAGCCCGATAGTACAAAAACTATGGGCGAATTTGTAAGTATTATGTAACTAATTTCTGTATTATTTTGTATTTTTATATTACTACTAGTAAGACCCGTGAAAAGTCACAGTCTGATTAAATAGATACACCTCAGAAACAACAGACTTTATCTAGAAGGGGATTTTTGTCTCGGTAAATGTGTACAATTATAAGGATAATAAAACTGTAGGCCTATTTGTTAAAATTTTGTATTTATATGTGTTATTATATATTTAAAGAAAGATACAAATATTATTTTGTAATAGCTTTTTATTTCATATTGATAGATCAAACGATTTAGAAGTAATTAATATTATAGTGAAGAAATTAATAATCGAATATGTTTATATGTTATACGAAGATGTAAGAATGTTTTCGAAGTTAAACGAATAGGTATCTCTTTTTTAAATTTGTATAAACGAATATATTGATGACAAAAGGTTGTATTTATATACAGTTTATAACCTCAAAGCAAATATTATAACATATTATAGAATACATTAATTTTATAACTCATATTTAAAAAAGTCAACTTCACAAGAAATTATAATGATTGAAGTTGTAAACATAATCCTAAAGTATAACCTAAGTTGGGTTTGTTTAAGTATTACAGATGATGGGTGAAATCAGCTGTTATATTATCTGTTACTCACGTACAACTAGCTTTTATAGGAGTTGATTTGTATTCATGTGTTAGTCAAGTACAATAAAATTAAACTCTACTATTGATAATGGCTTGTCTTTCTTTCTGATGGCGCTTTCTTCCAACCCACTTCTAAAAAACACATCCTACATAAAAACATAAAACAAAAGTGTTTTTTTGGAAAAGCATATTTATATACTGCTTCAGATAACTTGTAAATATTTTTTGAAATTTTTGTTTGGCCTGTTTCTTGATGATTTACTTGGTCAAATATTTGATTTTTTATCTACAGGTCTGACATAGATACACAACATTTCTACTTAAAACGAAATAAATTATATTTTTTAGAAAAAAACTTACCCGTAGAGATTACAATCCATCTATGAAGGTATTGTTCCATAAGCTCATTTATTAAAAAAAAGTATAATTTTAAATAAATCAATAAATTATTGTAAGTTTGTAAAAAGGTTATATGCAGACAATATTTTTTGTAATGTAAAACAATATTTAATAGCAGATACGTTTTTCGAATTTAAAACAACAGTTTATTGGTTAGTTGTATGGACCAATGAAAAGTGTGGAATGAGAACAGACCACGTAAACGGAAACAGCTGAAAAAGAAATATATAAATTTGCAGAAAAGATTAACATAGCAAAGATATGAAATATTCTAGAACCTTCCAAACAGAAAACATCTGTTGTAGAACTTTCCAAAAGGGAAGTCGAGTAGCTTCCAGAACATTCCGAGCGGGGAATTATACTTCTCACTACCTGTATATAACTTGTCACTCTGTAAGATGGTCTAGTTCGTTGATGATGTATTACGTTAACAGTTGTTTGAAAGTATTAACACGTGAACTTTAAGTGTACATGTATTTCTGAAAAGAATCGCCAGACAGTACAGATGGGGTCTGGTTTGTTGAGTATACTTCTGGAAGAAATCGCCCAACGGAGCAGACGTGGTTTGGTACGTCGTTATTATATTGGAAGTTATTTGCAAGTTTGATTGTTGAACAGGTTGTTTGTGATTGATCTAAAAGTAATTTGTTCTTCATGAATTAATAAGAAATGTTTAAAAAATGTGGACTGCACTCTTGTGTTTAACTCTATTGCGCAATTGGTGAAATGTCGAATCATCACGTACCTAGTGGGACAAGTTTTTGTTCATGTTATTTAAATACTATTAATTTGTATGCATTTTGCATTATACATTTTCTGTTTTAAAGCAGTCATCTGAATTTTTGTGAACATTTTAATTATAATTTTCTTTAGTGTCTTTTGAATTTTGTAAATTTTCTTTTTATAATATTTATTTTATTTTGTATGGACATTTATGTTTACTTGATTTCTTTAATTATTTGTACAGGTAGTCCTCGTTATACGCGTTCCGGCAAAGGGCCGTGTAAAACGAAACCACGTATAACAGGGACTATTTATAGAATGGCGCGATAGCCGAAAATAGAACGTAATACAGCTTAGTATTGATATTGATCAAGTAGACTTACATTAAAATGGATTTTTGTAATTAAAACAAACAATTCTTATAGATGACACTGGAAGACCCATTACAGGCTGAATATCAACAACACATTCACTTTATCAAAACGTTTTAAAACTTTCAGTTTAATCTCCAATGAAAGAGAATTTCTGACATGTTTTTTAATACTTGCACTTGAAAATTCCTTGCGTTTTTGAGACATTTTAAATAACACTGAAAAATATTATAAATAAAAAATAAAATACTATTAAATAAATAATATGTATCACCACTCAATGAAATGCTAACAGGAAATACGCGTGCTAGACGATTTACACAGCACACGCTACTGACAGCGAAAGATAGCTTGATAGTGTAAGTAACATAACTTGATGTGACTAAGTTCTAAAAATAGACAAACCCAGACAGTGACAGAGAAAGTAGGGGTGAGGAGGGGTACCACTATGAGAGCACTGACCTTGAGGGGAGAATGAGATGACAAATAGCGCGCCAATAACTTATAAAATTATCAATTGAAGCCTACACTCCAAACGACTCAGCTCAACCGCGTAAAAGCGAAATCTCGTAAATCGGGACCGCGTATAACGGGAACTACCTGTATTTAAAAATCTTTTAAATATGTTTGAGTAAATTTTGTATAATCAGTTGCCATGCTTTGTTGAATCTCATTTTTGATACCTGCAGTTCATTTTTTAGTAATTCCACAGTCCTTGAAACCTGACTACTGTGGTTTCAGGACTTACCCACAGTTCAATCGCAACAACCTCCGCTTGAAAAATCGATGGAAAGGAGCCCAAAGCCCTAGATAAGCTACACTTAGTTAGTACCTGCTCTAACTCTTTGGACCATAAATCTTGACTGTGAAAGAGTGTTTGGCTTTCACTGTGTTTATTCTAGTAGAGAAGATTTATTGTTTAAAGCTGGCCTGAGTGTTTGCCTATGTGTTATGAAATTCTTTTTGTATCAGATTTTCTTACAGGATATGTCCCCTAAGTTGAAATCTATTAAAAATAGATAAATAATTTTGTAATTTTAATTATTGCAGCTAGCAGTGTGTCCGAAACGTGTTTGTATTTCGACTGTCGGAGTGCGAAAAGATCTGTTCCGCCGAGATCCACACAAAGTTCCTATCACAGATTTCTTTGGTGCTCTGCGGCCTATAGAGATTACACCAATTGATATTAACATTACAATGAATTTAACAGAGTCTGCTCCTGAAGTGTGAGTATACACATTATTATCCATTTCTCTTGTACAATATACTGTATATTTTATGTCAATTTTTAAACAGTTGTAAAGATTTTGGAAAAACTTTTTGACTTAATGTGATTAGGTGTGATAAATTCATTGATCTATTTGTTATTTTTAGCGATATCATGAAGCTGAAATTACCTCAAAATGTATTGAATTTTCAAATTTAATGAAAAAGATACTTCCTCAAAAGATCATACTTGACCAGTATAATTACTTTTTGTAATCATTTTTTTAAATGTACTCATCTATGTTTAAACACGATGACTCAGAAATATAGATTCAAAAGTAGCCAAAACATTTTTGATTCTTTGGATGCCGATACTTAAGTGCAGTGGTTGATTTGTAAAATTAGAAGTCAGGAACAGTGGCTTTCTAGGTGATATGGAATCATATTTTATTTTGCTGTTTACTTTTGTAGTGTTTCCTCTGAAATCGAGCCCTGCTTTAATGTAATATACCAAGTATTCAGAAAGTCAACCCCTGTTGTCTTAATCTGTAAAATTTTTAGGGAGTAAATAACAAATTTTCTCATATGACTTGGCTAAAAAATAACTGGATTAATGCTATAAATTTTTATTTTTATTTCTTCAAAACTTTCACATAATTATCCCTTCAATATACAGTAAGACCTCGATAATCCGGCACTCGATAGTCCGGAAGACTTGATAGTTCGGCATCCATAATCTTGAGAATTGGCACTCATTAAAAACGGCAGTTTTTGTAATTATTGAGTGATTTAGGCTCGGTTTACACTGTCTGTTGGCTCGGCATCCGTCAAAAACAGTGTGTAAAAATCTACCGCTCAATAAACTTGTCCAAAACAAACATTTCAAACAAAATTTCTCCTAAAAATCAACCCGATTCAAAACAATGTGCTCTCGTCGTCCTTTAAAAACATTCCCTGTTAAAGGGACCGTTTTATAATTTCGTTGCTGAAAATATTTTGTTGAACGTATTCCACTTAATGAAGATTATTTGAACAAATTGAAGTCTTTGAAAAAAGATACATTACATTTCTTGTAAATAGTTGTTCAATTTAAAACCGCTTTGCACGGTTTGGAAATGAAAGGAGTTCGAATAAATTGTGACAGGCTGGAGTAAAAATAGCAAACCCCCACCACGTACTGACTAACGGAAGCCAACAACAAATGGGAATGGAGCCGTTGACCTTTGGCCCATCAGTTAGCGGCAATCTCTCTACGCAGTTATTGTTACCTGTTGTAACAACTCTTTAACAACCCAATAATAATAATATATATGTATATATAGTACATGTGCGTTTATTTATAGTTTATTCCCTGATTAAACCATTTTAAAGGAAGTCCTCGAAAATCCGGCATCACCGGATCCCCGAGCATTCCGGATTATCGAGGACTTACTCTACTCCTCTCCATGATCTCTACACCTCTTCATGCGAATTTTCCATTCATCAAAGCAGTGTTTGAAGTCATTTTTGAAAAGCATGTTCATTCTTTCATCATGGTTTCTTTCACAGCTTCAACTTTCTCAAATCTGCTTCCTTTTACTAACTGATTTTACCTTTAGGAACAGAAGAAATCCTCAGCTGAAAAATTGCATTTTCACAAACAAATTAAAATTTTTTAAAACCATTTCATCATTTATATTTGAATGACATCAATTCTCTTATTCACCATACAAATTTAAATGCTTACCTCTGAATTTTGTTAGTTTGTGTTGGTACTGTCACTCGTAACATTATTGCCATATGCTCGACACAGTAGGTGATGATATGAACAGCATTCAGTCCTGCTTGAAATCAAACAACCACACGAGCCTTACAACACAAGGAACAGTAAGCAATGTGAGAGCTGTTGTACCATAATATTATTACTTATGTACTTTTGTAGTTGAATTCTAATTGAACATACATTACAACTGTTTCAGAGAATGTGAAGAAAAACTACCTGTCAAGAAGTATACGTATGCATCACAGTTTCCATCCCTGGCCTCATTGAAAAGTTCTTTGTAAATTCACTCATCTACTTTTTTTTTAAAGTTTGTGTTGTCTCATGTAAAATCTATATAAATGTAACCCTAAAATGTATTATTTTATATGTGGTTATAAGTTTTAGCTTTACGCTGTAAGTCAGTTTGTAGTGATTATTCTTGTAATTACAGTCAGTTTATCGTAAACTTCAATATGACTAATTTGTGTCTTCATATTGGATCTTCAGCAATGTATATATATATCATTTTTTCAGTACATATTCTTTTCAAATACATTCTATGATCAATGTCAACAAAATATTCGATCAGCTGCCAATTTATTAGATACCAGGAAATACTTTCTTAACCCTTTCCGTTAGAGTGTTGGGCAGCCTGGACACGCAATTAGGCCGCACAAACTCCAATGTCGGGCCGGCCCTGTCGTCGCTATAACAACGTTCTATTAATGCATTCGGATAGACATAGTTTCTTTGATGACCACTGGGATTGATGTTTTAGATGTGCTGCTATCTGTGGAATTTTTCTCAGAACCGTTTGAGTTCAGTTTTTTGGTAAATAAATCTTAGAAAATGTAATGTTTGCCGACTTTGGCCGCTCTCCAGCTGACTGCTCTCGCCGTTGTTTGGTTACTACTTACTACGCAGCGTTTTTTAGTGAGCTTACTTGATTAGTTTTGTTGTACAGATAGATAGTGCCAATTAACATGGAGCGTGAAGAGGGGAGTGTGCAAGTCTCCTACGCCGGCTCCCAATAGTCTGGAAAACATTTCCCCTCTCGCGGCGTAGTACAGTCAGAGCGTTTATCTGCCGGCTGCCTACCTAACTCATGTCTGCTATGTAGTCGTGTTGATTGTATATCAACGCTTTTTGGTGGTGACTGTACTGAAGACTCACAGTCGAGTAGGAGAGGGTAAGACGTTATAGCGCATGCTGAAGCACTCTGCCTGGCACTATCTGTACTAAGTTATCGTTTGAAATTTCACAGTTTATTTTTTAATATTGTTCTATTCAGAATAATGATTGTTGTGATATAAAATGAATGAAGACGACGGCAGTTTGTTACAAAATGACGGGAGTGACGACGGAACTTTTGTTTCGAACCTGAATGATTTTAATATTACCAATAAGTTTTGAAAAAAGCTTTACTTACTAGTTTTGACCTAAATAATGCTGTTGCTAAGCAATAAAATAAATAGATGAGCCAATTTTATACAAGTTGGTGTCAAAACCAATTTGATTTTTTTTCATAAAAACAAATTTTTTTAGAAAAATCTTTCTTTTTAATTATTATTTTTTTATAATGTATTATTATGTCTCAAATATTTGTAAATCGCTTACTTTTGATAGTAAGGATATAGACAACAGAAAACAAACAACAAATATTCTTCTTTCAGTTCAAAATATGTCCAAAATTCTTGTTATTTCCTGTTTTTGGTTGCGAATTTGTATTTCTTCCAATAAATAAAAATATACTTGAAAATAAAAATATATGATTTATTTAATACCGATCTATACTTTAGTCATAGAAGGATCTAAAAAAAATAAACGGTACCAGATAACTGCCACATACTTTCTTCCAGTTGAAACTTTATACCTTCCCAAAAGTAGCATAGGAGATGGTTATTTAGAATTGCAAAAGTAGGAAAATGTTACCATGGAAAATATTAGATGCATGTACCACACATCCATATTATATTATTATACTAGCTAGCCCGATCCGGCTTTGCACGGATAGACAAATCAAAGTTAAATGTATATTAACAAAAAATATATTATATCAATGAATATAAATTACACTACGTATTTCTTATGGGGAGTTTTAGTAACTTTAACCCCCCCCCCCCCAAACCTCCCCTAAAATTTCGAATTTTTTTAAACCCTTTCTTATCAGCACCTACGGTCCTAGAGGAAACTACATACCAAATTTAATTCCAATCCGTTCAGTAGTTTTAGAGAAATCGTGATTTAGTAACATTGACCCCCCCAAACCCCCTAAAATTTCGAATTTTTTTAAAACCTTTCTTAGTGAGCACTTATAGCCCTAGAGGAAGCTATATACTAAATTTTATTCCAATTCGTTCAGTAGTTTTAGAGAAATCGTGATTTAGTAACTTAAACCCCCCTAAAATTTCGAATTTTTTGTAAACCTTTCTTAGTGATCAAATATGGCCCTAGAGGAAGCTACATACCAAATTTCGTTCTGATCCGTTCAGTAGTTTTTGAGAAATCGTTATCAGTGAGTCAGTGGATTTGGCTTTTATATATAAAGATAGATTATATTATTATTATATAAACTATTCGTTCCATTTCGAACAAATTTGCACCAAACATGTTAATTAGGCCTCTATAGATGCACGAAAAAAGATTTTGAAAAACAACCCCCTTTTTAGCCAAAAACCACTTATTATTTTTATTATTATTACCTAAATGAGAATTTTTAGAAAGATGTGGTTTTATGCTTATGGTAGGGTACATTAAGGGCTACAAATAAGCCAAATTTTTTCAAAATCGTTAGAGCCGTGTTGAGAAATTTTGTTTTTTTTTTCGTTTTTGGGCAATTTTTGGGGGGTAAAACCCCTTAAAAATCCTAAATTTGAAAAAATGAAAAAACGCCTGGAGATATTCCACAACTACACCTACATACCAAATTTCATCAAAATCGGACCGTTGGTATGGTCTCCAGCACTGTACACATCCTTACAGACATCACCAAAAAACCTTTTTTTTGGGTTCAGGTAGCACCAAAACAAAAAATTCCACTAAAAATATTTTTGGGTTCAGGCAGCACTAACACAGATAATTCCACTAAACAAATTTTTTGAAGTTCAGGGAGCACCAAAACAGATAATTCCACTAAAAATTCAAATTTGGACGAAAACAATACTTTCTCCATATACTATTTTGTATAGGGTGGAGAAAGTAAAAATGAACAGAAAGTCGTGGGACTGCCGTCAGACGTGAAACTTTTTAGCTTCATATAATTAACTTTATTTTCGTGTTATTAAGAAGTATTTTTTTAATTAATGTTGTAATGGAGCCTTAAATAATTGCGGAGATGCAACGAAACCTTAAAAAAAGGAGTGTCTGTACGGTGAAGCGAGTCCAATCATTTTTCCCCATGCAAAAAAGTGCCCAACGTGCCTAAAGAAGTTTTCACTTCAAAAATTAAAATTATGCCGCCTCACTGAGGAAAATCTAACAAAACATTTTCGGCGGTTAAAATCGAATGCTTGCACTGACATAAATATTAAAGTTTTAATTCGGTCACTGACCGGACATCTGGCGGTAATATCAAACAATTGCAGTTAAGGCTCGGCAGACCCTGCCACCATCTTGAATTTCAACTCCCATAAGAGCAATGTTAAACGGGTAATAAGATTACTGGAGTAATAATGATCAGAAAATTATTCTGAATGTGTCATTTTAAAGGTTAGGATAGTCCGAATGTGGATGTCTTTTAGTTTTTTAAATTTGTTTTAAAATAAATTTGTTCTTCGACTTAACTCAAAGTCAAAGTTTGCGATTTTTTTCCTTATTCAATAAAGCAAATATCAAAAATGTAAAAAGACATCCACATTCGAAGTTTAATTACCTTTCAAATAAAATTAGTTTCAATAATTTTGGATAATTTATGACGAAAAAATCCTATGTATTGTGGCAGCATGTACTCGCCGAATTTGCGTTCCTTCTCGAGTGTTTTGCCCGCACTCTGGTTTTTATCACATCAACTTGTTGCTCGCGGAGGAATACTAGAAAAATATTAAATCCGTTAACTTTGAATATGTGAGAGAAAGCTGTGTTTAATAAAATGTTTAGATTTTTCAATATGTCCTATAAATTTGGGTATTCCAACTCAGTATTATATTATGACCCATGTTTGTTAACAATATAACTAATAAGGTTGTATTTACATAGCATAACCCATGTTACTTAGGAGATTATGTACATTGGTTAAAAACAAACAATTTAATCGGATTTAAACAATTAATCATACTGTATGTATATTAATAACTTATGAACCAAATTAATAACTAATTTTCCGGCTAACAAGACGTAGTGGTTAGTTATATTTGATATTATGGTCGCTGTACATATATTTTTAACATATGAACCAAATTCATTGCTGATTTTTGTTATAGAAATTATTAATCTTGCGATTCGAACTTCCACTCAATGTATGGCGGACATCCGCTGTGTGTCCAGCAAAACCTACGACAAGAACCACATCATTGCTTCAGACCCGCTAAAATAAAATGACTCATACTTTCGTTTTGCAAGCAGCAGAGTCGCTGAGTAGTGTTTGTCTTTCTCCCTAACAGAGGCGGCCTTTTCCGAGAAAAATGTTCCCTAGTGCCGATCGGAAGAAATTTTGCAGTGAAGGCAATTAGTTTGTTTTATCCTGACCTCGTAAATTCCTTCAGTGGTGCGTGAAAAATAGATAGACTGAACTTTATCCATACCGTATTTCATTTATTATTTTTATCGTATTGTTATGTTTATCGTATTATTATTATTATTTACATTTTTGCAGTCAGATATCGTATAATTATTACCATTCAAATTGTTATAGTTACCGTATTTGTATAGTGTTTTTTAAATTTTAAAATTCTTATTTTTATAGTTACCGTAACACTATTAATATTAGTGTAGTTAACTAATTCGATAGCATATAATTCGTTTTTAATTTTTAACCATAGTGTATTGTGCGATCTAAATCCAGAAGACAAATTCAGAAAACTAAACAACGCGGCGGAGATATACTAGCTGAGTGGTATATTAAATTTGTTGTTTATTTTAACCAGTTTTGTATTATTACTGGTGTTGAATCCAGTCTACATTGTATTCAACTTAAAAGTAGGAGAAAATTATAGTCTTTAATAATAAATTCGAGTTTTGGAGTGAAAAGTGAGTTTTTGAGGAGACAGTCGAAATACGACAATTTTCTACTAGTGCTTGAGCCCGAACGATTAGTCGGAGAAGAAAACCTAAATTGTAAATTTTGTAGGAAATTTTATGTTCTTTCATTTTGATTAAGAAGGTTATTTATGAAAAGTTGATAGTTTTCGAGTTAGCTTATAAGAGAAAAACCATTCAAAAATTAGATTTTTAAACTTTTTCCATTTTTTTTTTAATGTTGCGTCACGAAATTTTGAGGCAAACCTCAGATTCGGATTCAGCACCCCAAAAAACATATTTACAACGAAAGAAATCAAAACTACCCTAAAATTTTCCCGCTAGGGGCTCTTTGGAGCACAAATTAACTGTATTACCATAGCAATGATTATGAAATGATAATAGATTAAATTACTCCAAATGAAGAAAGTGTCAACATATTTTATATTTGTTCATATATTTATATAGTAATATTAGTTTACAGTATTTTATTATATTTTAATCGATGTTATTGTTTACATTAGGTTTATAAAAATCCCGTTTTTTAATCATGTAGTGTATTAGCCCAATCGGTGTAGGTTACAACTACCAGTAATTTACAATACGGCTGATTTTTTTTATAAGTACCTTAAAGTATGTAAATTAATAAAAAAAGGTTTACCAGTCTATCGATTTCCCAAAGTCGAAAAAAAAATCAAAAAACATTTTTTTCGATATTCCTTAATATTTCGAGCTGGGATGAAGATAAATAAAAATAAAAAATACCACCGTGTAGGGGAAGAATTTTTCAAAAAAAAAGGTCATATGTATTTCTTTCGTCCGAGCATAGATGTGTCTGGACAAAATCGATAGTGCAGGTATGTATTTTGCAGCAGGGGAAATCACTAAAATTAGAAATCTCATTCATATAACGCTTCATATTATGAAGCGTTGGCTTATTCTAAATTAGCTGAATTTTAATATATCGAATTGAACCTTGACATAGGAGTTAAAATATATATTTTAAACATTTATGCTGAGTCTCAGCTTGTTATCTTAAAAAAAACCCGATCTAGAGCCACTTGACTTACATATCAATGGGTTTCTCGATTTTAGGAGTACCGGACCCACGAACTCATTTTAAACGGCTCGTTTCAAAATATCAACCTAAAAGTTTTTTTTTACAAAATAAACATATAGATTCAAACAAGATCAAGAAGTATAAACCTTTTTTATTATTTACTTTTAAAAGCACAAGTAACTTTAAAAAGTATAAGTTTAGACCTTTTTAGATTTTTCATCAAAACGCTTGAGTTGATCGGCTGCAGATAAGTCAATTTTTTTAAATATAGTTTTTAAAATAAGTATAGCAAAAACAATTGTGTTTGTAACTTCTGTACCAATTTTTAAATCGATATGTTCAAAAATGTCGAAAATGGAGTGGTTGAATCCAAAGGTGTTATAGTTAAAACGAGATAGGTAAAACAAAAGACTATTTTCAAGCGCCTCGTTTTTAAAAATAACATGAAAAAAATCTTTCATACTTACTAAGAATATTTATACTGGTGTATTCAACTTTTAAAACAAATTTGATGTTGATATTCCAAAAATTGACGAAACTGGAATAGATTGAAAGGGCTATACAGCGTTCGGTAAGCAAAAAATCGTGAGGATCGTTGATAAGTCTGATGGCTCTAGCTCATCAAATTTTTAAGATACCAACAAAAAATAAGTCTTGGTATATAAGTTAAAAATAAGCTTTTCTCTTACTATACCAAGTTTTAATTCGATATATTACAAAATGGCCAACTTAGATCTGCTATACGTATGGACGGAAATGATCATATAAAAACAAATTCACTGATAATTATTATGCGTTCATAAATTTGCTGGCCTATTTAGTTTAAAAATATCGCAGATGTGTAATTTTTGTATATTATATTTATGCATATATTGTTTATGTATATTTCAAATTTCATACAAATTGGATTATTATCTTGGGAGAAAATGGATTTTTTTTCGAAGACAAGTTATAGTCTATTACGCTAGTCTTAACGAAATTGTATTATTTTGAATATAAAAAAAGTTGGATTTTTAAAGAAAATGGCAGCCATTTTGGATCCACCATGTTGAATTTTCATATTTTATGTGAACCAGTTCCTCCTAAAAACTCCAAATAACCAGTTTTCTTTTTCTTTTAATTTCAATATATAGCCTATATTTGGGTAATTTGTTAGATGATTATGTGTAATAAAAAAAAAACATGCCATCGTAAAGCTGACACTTTCCTCTTGAAAACGCCTTATTACAACTATTTATTTAATACATTATAACTTATAACTATGCAATAGTTTATAATGTACTGGGCCGCGCTTAAAGAAATAGGTCTTCAGCCGTGCGGCCGAGTCGAACAAAATACATACCTGCAAAATATGTATGTCAGCAAAATACATACCTGCATTATCGATTTTTTCCAGACAAACCATTGCTCGGACGAAAGAAATACATATGACCTTTTTTATTGCAAAATACTTCCCCTACACTGCGGTATTTTTTATTTTTCTTTATCTTCATCCCAGCTCGAAATATTAGGGAATATCGGAAAAAAATGTTTTTCGATTTGTTTTCGACTTTGGGAAATCGATAGACTGGTAAACTTGTATTATGTTAATATACATACTTTAATGTACTTAAATTTTAAAAAATCAGCCGTGTTAAGTTACTGGAACTTTTGGTCTAAAATTACCCCTACCGACTGGCCTATATTGTCATAATGAAAAAATAGTACAATAAGTATAGAAAATATATTTGGGATTATTTGCAAGTGCCAGCCTATAATTTAAATTTATTTGTATGTTTTTTTTTTTGTAACTTTGGCTGTGTCCCTAATTAAAATAAATTAACACCATTAATACGAGAACTAATTATTTGTAGCCTATACACTAATACTATATATATTATTTAAAAAGTGTTAAAATTTTCCGCTTGCCTGCTTATGTAGGCTAAATTGTTTTTTTTTTTTTTAATTTAATTATTCCTTTTTTTAAATCTCAGCCAAAATTCACGGAAAGAAAATTGTGGAAAGTGTAACATCAATATAAATTGTAAACATATCAAAATAAATTACGTTTTATTGCCCTTATAGCGTCAAAAATTAAAATATTGGTATTAATTTTTAAACTGAGCAATTATTAGAATACAGACGATTACGATTGTGAGTCTAGTGATGTCCCGATTTTAAATATCATGTGTTATATATATTGCTGTGCAATTTGGTCACTGACTTCAGCATGTATGTGACTTACTAAGGAGAAAAAGATCGATATAGATAGGCTACTAATTATGTGATCGATGGCTACTACAGACAATGATCGCATTGTCACGCATAACTTTCATAAAAATTAATGATTTATACAGTGGTGAAATAGCCTGAAAGAACACACAAAAACAGACGTTTTCAGATAGCTTTATTTTATACTACAGTATGTGGAGATAATAATAATGTAAAGTAAGTTATGTACATGTAACAGTATCTTTTTATAATTTAATATTTGTTAGTACTAATCATTTTTTATTCTTATTGTAACCCATGTTTAGATATTTAAAGATAGCCTTTGCCGCCATTAAATTATAAATAAACGTTTATATTAACACTTTGTACGTACTGTATACGTTTTTAGGTACAACATTCTTTCACTTTTCTGTTCATGTCTTTTATTGATTGCATTATTAAAATCTCAGTCAATATTCAAGGTAAGAAAATGCTCGTTTTAAAATGTAGGCTATATACTTTGATATCAATATAAATTGTAAAATAGGATAAGTTGTATAACCAAAACAAACATCAGTGGAAGATTGCGGCCTCAACGCTATTGTAAAAATATCGAGTTGTTTGTAGTTCTACTAAAAACTAAAACTGTAAAATCATTTTGAGACGGCGGCGATAGCGAGGGGGAGAGAGAGCGAGAGAGGGGGAGAGAGAGAGATAGTATAGCAAGACAGACTTTTTACATTGTCACGCATGCGCATTTCAGTACGTCTGTCACCTAATAGAAATAGTTCCCCGGCGTCCTATATTTTTACTAGCGGAAGAACAAAATTTTGCACGCAAACTCAATGTAATTAGTGTACAGCTTTGCCACTTGGAGCGCTGCGGTCAACACAGAAATATTTTTTCACTCCTGCCGAGCCTTAAAAAAAAACAATATGTACCGCCTCACTGAGGAAAATCTAGTCAATACTTTATCGCTATCAAAACTTATGAAATTTTGACATTCTCCTGACATCTAGCGACAATATTAAAAAGCTCGTCACTCAGTACTTTGTAGGTAAACAAGTAGAGTCGTGTCATTTCTCTCAGTGAGGCGGGAACTTTGCTTCTATAATATACAGGAATCGTTACCGCATCTTGTGTTCCGTAAGGTGCACCTATCTGGTGGAGTTTGAACTACGTCAAGTATTCTATTAACAACTAAAAACAGAACTTTTAATTTCTCTCAGTGAAACGAGAATCTATTTTCCACAAGAATCCCTTCCGCATTTTGAGTTCCATAAGGTGCAGCCACCTGGAGGAGATACTTCAAACTACGTCACGTATTCTATTTACAGCTAAAAACAGAAGTTGTCACTTTCCTCAGACAAAAGTACATTTTATTTTATATAATGACTAATAGCATTGAAGAAACAACACTATAAGAAGCGAAACCTAAAGGGCTATAAGCGGACGCTTGCATGTTAGTTCATTTCGAAGTCACTCGGAGCACCACTAGTCTTTTGCTGCTCCTTGAGACGAAACTGACATTATAGGCAGAGTTTAAATTTCGCCGCACCACCAGACCGCGAATATATCTGCCTCTTGCACTGTCTCCTGTCTGGCACAAACTGCTTTGACCTCCTTTCAACATCCCCAACGAAGAGAATAATTTAGTTTTCGTTTTGGATTTTTTTTTTTTTTTTTTGTGTTTAACGTCCTACTGTTTTGCACTTAAGGCTAATGAAGACGGGACCTACAGTTTTACGTGGAATCCGAACCACAGCCAACGATGAGGGAGCAAGCACATATTTCAATATTTGGCGCACGTTGCAACTATATTATACAGTAGGCTTACTGTTGAACAATGATTTATTATTGATAATGTTTTTAATAACCAAATTATAAAATGTGGCATACATTTTAAGTAGTAAATGATTTTTTTGTAACTTACAATGATTTTTTTGTAACTTAACGTAAAAATGTTATGTCAAATACTGTATAAAAATTATCTTAAATCTCCAATTAACTTTGAACATGGGTTTTTCCTAAATTTGATTTGATAACCTACTACTGTAAAATATTGTAAAATCTTCTAAGTTTGTTTTGTTGAAAAAATATCCCATACAAGGTAAATGTAAAATATGCATGCAACAGTAATTAACAAATAAACACTTTATTTCGTAAAATCAGACTTAAAATTAGTAAATATTTAACGAAATATACAAAAACTTAGGTAAAATAGCAAAACAGTTTTTGTTTTGACACCAAACATATATATTTCAGCCTTTCTCAAATAAGGTGTTAGATTGTTCATTACTGCTTTTGGGATATTTAAAGCTTATAAAAAGTATTGTTTTCCAGGCAATACTTATGACAGTTTGGCGAAAAAGCTCTAATAGATTTAGTTTTATGGTCAATATTTTTTACTGGGAGAAAAAACCCAGAAATAAATAAATAATAATAATCTTTATATTATTACAAAACTATTTACAATCGATCATGTAAGCAACAACTAAAATAATTCAAAACAAAGTATGGTACACATAGACTACGAAATAATTATACCGAGTGTTCCATAACTAGGTGTACGCTTATTCTTCGCGTAAGGGATTGAGCTACCGTAATGTAAACAAGTAGCACGGGTTATGAGCTTCGCTTCGCTCGCAGCGTAAAAACTCGCCCATCGGCCTCGGATGAGAAGATGCCCCCAATTTAAAGTCCACCACGTAGCTTTGGACAAGTTACTTTTATGTTATTTTACGTTTTGATCGATTTTGAGGAAACCAAGCTAGCTATAAGGCCGCGTAAAACAAAATGTGCTGATTAACATCCTATATTTATGTTTTTAGAAAAAACTCTAAAAAAAAAACATTCAATCACGTAGGAAAATCTAAAAAAATCTATTTGCAATTTTACAAAACGTAGAGGGGGCAGGCGCGCACTCACGGGGGGGCTAAAGGGGCTGTAGCCCCCCTCAAGAAAAAATAACATTATGTTTTTAAATGCGCCAATAGTGGACACATCGCTTACTGAATACTGGTTTGCGGGAGTTACATTTCACTACAACTACGAAATAAATGGCTGCATTGCTGCATTCCTATTCCTAAGAAATGCACTAAAAAATAAATAAAACGTATTTCATATATTCCAAACTCCGCAAAGGAAAACTCCTGTATTACATTTGTATACATGACAAACTAACTATAGGCCTACATACAATATAATGAAAGTTGTGCAAAACAAAAATATAATTTAAATATGTTTTATATAAGAATTACTTATGTAAGCTAAGCTTTAATAAGTTTGATTTAATTTACATGACTATTTCAGACTAGTGCAAATATAAACTATAGGGGAGGTTATACTAAAGCAAATTAGTCACCAATCAATGTCCATTAAAAAAAATAAAGATCACCAAACGTTAAAAACTAACTAGGGTAACTCGTTTCTAGTTACAAGTATTTTCTTTCTTATGAATACTTAACATAAAGAATAGAGATCACCAAACATAAAAACATGCGTTGTATCCATGTCTTTTAGCCCCTCTCCCCCTACATCAACGTCGCGTCCTTTCTCGTTGTTTTTATGATTTCCAGATTACCTTACGTCATTTTGCTACCTTAACCGGTAACCTATTTAATAGTGATAATTAATAAATAGTAGCAGTAATGATGATGATAAATAATAATAATTAATAATAAATATATTATATATAAAGGGTGTATCTAAAATGCACGGCAATCTCTCGGAAACTGATACTATAGCTAAAAATAAGAAAAAGGTTTCTATTTGACGAAGACCCAAAGAAGACTCAATTTTGTTTTGTAAGACAGCTGATATAAAAGATTTTGTCAAAATAAAACCTAAAATCTTATTTAATACGCTGGGTTTTATCACTCATTCCTATAGTACCTACTCAAAACTTGCATTCAAATAGCTAAAAT
>JAGFPH010000113.1:60805-71621 GCA_018207615.1 Philaenus spumarius | reverse complement strand
TACACAATTTACAATCACTAGTGGGGTTTGCATGAATTTGTTATTTTTGAGTCTCCAAACCCCCATTTTTGGGCGAGGGATGAAATGAGGAAATAATAAATTTTATATTTTTGTGAATGTTTGTGCTTCAAATTGGTACATTTGTCATGAGCCTAACTGGTGACGCCCAAACTAATGGATCTTACACAAATTTCTCCCATTTAAATAACATGGCGTAGTTTTAAAATGTCAGTTGTTAAAATAAACTCAATTTATTGGAATTTTATATTTTGTTGTAACTTTTTTTACAAATTGGTAGAAAAATACCGACGTAATAGGCCGATAATGTACTTCCCAACGATAATTCAATAATTACAAAGCAAACGCTTAAAACGCATACGGTACACGTGAAGCACAAATCTAGAATAACGGTCGTTACACAATTAACATTGATAATTCAATAATTACGATAATTATACAATAATTCAATAATTTATATAACAGGAAATCTATAAGAGATATAGAAGGGTACTGTAAGCGGCGTAAATGTTCTAAATTTTTAGCTCTTTCGATTGAGCTATCAACCAACCTCGTCCTTTTTTATTTTTTCAAATAAATAAAAAAAAAACGAAAAATGCATAAAATTAGAATTTTTATAGCCTCGAATGTTACAAAAAAATCATTGATTGATGACATATCTAGAGATAAAAAATAAACACATTTTTTTTAAATCTTCACAATCGGTCCATTAGGAGAGGTTGGGCGATTGGAAATAGGTTTTCGACAAAAATCATTTAATAATATATAGATTATTATTTGAAAATATACAATTAATTATAACAAAATACTACGAGATGCTCTTCTCTTTCAGTTATTCTTTTCTCACTTTAAAATAGGATTTACAAAACTTTTATAAATTAACGAAATGATTTACAAACGCAATAAAAAACAAATACTAAAATATACTTTATTATGAAAACTAGTGAATAAAAACGTGAATCCAGAATAAATAAATAGAATAGCGTGATTGGACCAATGGAGCGTTTGTGGCAGGACAAGACGAGTTTTTGGAGACAAAACTTGTTCAAACAACAATTTTATTACTTGCAATTTCCTAAGAGTTTCCCGCTGACGAAACATCGTAACTTGACAAATTAAAAAATCCTCGCTTACTGAAAATTTTATGTCAGATGATTCCTGAATTAAAGTAAGTTTGCATTTTACTTTTTCAATGTGTACAATTACGTAAAAATATATTTCATGTAAAAAATGAGATGGGTAGAATCCCACATCTTTCCCCTAAAACCTGTTTTTTTAAAATTAAAGATAACTCAACCCTAAGGCTAAGACACCTAAGGAGAGCATAGCAGTTGTTTACGTTTACGCATCGACAAAACTATTTGGTCTCTGTGAAGTTGACACTAGGGGCGGGAACGTAATGTACAGTCCCAATAAAGAAGGTACAGTCCGCGCGGCGATGCTGTTGGCGGTACCTGTTGGCCTCGATCCAAACTGGGCATTTTCGACTGTTGAAAAGTGTTACCTCTGATAACATGGGGGTTTCGCTTCTTATAGTATTGTTTCTTCAATGCTAATAGGCCAGTCGGTAAAGGTCAATTTAGACCAAAAGTACCAGTAATTTGCAATACGGCTGAATTTTTTTTTATAAGTACATTATCCCTTTCAGTAGCACATTATGATTTTCTAGTCAGAAAATTATAAAATTTGGTATTTAAACTAAACTATTTTTTTCTTATGCTTTGATAATAAAA
Source organism: Philaenus spumarius (assembly GCA_018207615.1). Classification (NCBI taxonomy): domain Eukaryota; kingdom Metazoa; phylum Arthropoda; class Insecta; order Hemiptera; family Aphrophoridae; genus Philaenus; species Philaenus spumarius. The sequence goes on along the minus strand of JAGFPH010000113.1, from coordinate 69,870 downwards.
AAAATTAATTTTTATTACACTGGCTCAAGATATGAAACGTCCTCCACGGAGGACAATACTTCTGGGGAGTCCTGTGTTCTAGGAAATGAAAAGTAACAACAATAAAATAATTTTGTAAACTATTAAGAAATATAAACTCTTTTAGTACTAAAATATAAAGTTTTATTTAAATTTGTATTACTAATGATTATAACCTTATTTTCAAAATTTAAAACCCAAAACGACAGTATTTCTAGTATAAATAATAACAAGAATGTTCACAATAATATAATTTTGTTTGTATATTATAATATAAAAGTGAGAAAAGAAGAGGCTAGGTGGACTAGTATAGATGTATTATTTATGTCTCCCAAATTTTTGAAGTGATAACTTCTATTGGCCCGTTGGGCACTTTCGACTTGGCTATGTTTTCGAAATCTCGCGTCACGCCAGATTTCTCGCGAGATCTTGCATCACGCCAGATTTCCCGCGAGATCTCGCATCACGCCAGATTTCTCGCGAGATCTCGCGTCACGCTTTTGTTTAGACACAAGTCAGATCGTGGAGAGGGAATATTATTAATACATTATTTACATTTATTAGCATAGCAATCAAATTAACACATAAGAATTAGTTAATATAATATAACAGCTGATTTCGCCCATCATCTGTAATTCTTAAACAAAACCCAGCGTAGATTATATTTTGGGGTTATGTTTACAACTTCAACCATTAAAATTTCTTGTGATGTTAATTTTCTTATATATTAGTTATACAACTAATGTAGGCTTCTATAACTATAAGTTATATGGGCTTCTACACGTTATAAGATTTGCTTTGGGGTTATAAACTGTATATACAACTAACCTTTGATCATCAATATATTCGTTTATACAAATTTAAAGAAGGATTCCTACTGTTTAACTTCGCAAACATTCGTACATCTTTGTATAACATATTTGATTATTAATTTCTTTACTGTAATATTAACAACTTCTAAATCATTTGATCTATCAATATGAAATAAAAGGTAACTAAAAGATAATATTTTTACCTTTCTTTAAATATATAATAACGGATATAAATAAACAATTTGAACAAATAGGCCTACAGTTTTATAATCCTTATAATTGTACACATTTACCGAGTTAAAAATCCCCGTAGTCATAGAAGTTATCACTTCCAACGTGTGGTCTTAAGCACACCCAGTTATTTAATTATAAACCTCTCCCGAGGAGCTAGATAAAGGTCTAATCTACAAAATAAAATAAAATCATGAGTCTACCTTCATTTTTAGGATTTTGGGGGTTCGGAGTGCCCTTATATCATACATTTTTGCTAGTCGTAATTTATTGAATACAAAAATAAAATAAAAACAACTTACAACTAAACAAATGTAAACAAATACACAAAAAAAAAACATAAATAAGTTATTTATATAGTCATATCACAACAATAGATATTTACCAATGGTGTTGTCTCTTACAGAGGACGATAATTTAATTACATTTTATACAATAAGCAATGTCCAAAACACAGTTTAAAAAACATAATTGGTAAATTTGAACAATGTTTTATAAAAAACTAATTATTTAGCAGGTTTACTTTCAAAATTATTATAAGCAATAAATCTGAAAATATCTTGTGTGCAGCCTTTGACTATGGAAGATACATAATCAATGGTACAGCTGACTCGAGAAAGTGAAAAACACATGGTTCTTGATGCCTTGTCCGAGTTTGTAAATTCAAAAGCAGAGCGCAGCACTAACTTAGTAAATAGATACAAGTCCTCTGTAAAAGACAAAACCACTGAAAGCACCCATATTGCTATAGAAACATAGTAAATCTCTTAGAAGTGTATCGTCCTCTGTAGAAGACAAATCTAGCGAAAGGGTTAAAGTATGTAGATTAACATAAAAAAAGTTTACCAGTCTATCGATTTCCCAAAGTCGAAAAAAATCGATTATCATTTTTTTCGATTATCCTTAATATTTCGAGCTGGGCTGAAGATAGAGGGGAAAAAATACCACCGTGTAGGGGAGGTATTTTTCAACAAAAAAGGTCATATGTATTTATTTCGCCCGAGCAATGGTTTGTCTGGAAAAAATTCGATAATGCAGGTATGTATTTTGCAGCAAGGGAAATCACCAGTGTCTCCACTTTTAGGGTAATTACCCTTTTTTAGGGTAATTTTGAGCTCTTTAGAGGCTTCAGGGTAAATTTAGGGTAATTTCATTTTTTTAAATTTGAGGGTAAGATCATTAAAAATTTCTAGAACATGTTACTTTCATGACATGAATTTTAACTATTTGTGAAAAAAGTAAAACTCGGTTAGAAGAGTTCACAGCACAATAATAACGTCGGACATAAACACTATAGATAATCATTCAATTTCAAACCTAATCTTGGTCAGATGATTAGATTGGCTAAAAGCATTGAATATATAACCTATAAGAAGGACACCTTACGGCCAGAATTCAGACCAATAATTTTTCTGTAATTGCTACTTTTCGCCTTTGCCACCAGAGTTCTCTGGTCCCTTTTTTCCTCGTGTTCTGTGCGAGAGAGAGCGCGCCTAGGGTGCGAGAGAGAGCGCGCCGGGGTGTGACAGTGAGCGGGGATGTTGTGAGAGAGAGAGAGCGGAGATAGAGAATCCTTTTTTGAACCAACAGTATAAGCACTGGTTTGGTTTTAATTTAGATGTCACTCTTCTCGATAGCATAATTGAATATATAGAGGGTTGAATATATTCAATGGTTAAACTTAGTTAAATAGTAATCTTTAGTTTATTAGTGTTTTTAGCTGAAATAGTTATCGTCAATATTTAATTAGTTTATTTGTGAGTAGTGTGTCGTTACTATATTACTTTTATTAGTTAGTAGTGAAATGTCTAGAGGTGGTAAGTGTTCGTATGTTAATTGTGAAAATACGCCTGCGAGGAACAGAGAATTGTATACAACACTACTTGACTACTTGTATACAAAATTTTAGAATGGGATGACTCAATACCACCTATAGGTGGTGTTGGATGACTATGGGTTCTTGTGAACAAAAATATTTTGTATGTCTGTTCAAGAAAATTTAGGGAAAATCCTTGCAATTGTTGCCATAGTGTACAACAGTGACATTAAATTAAAAACTTGCTGTAAACTTTTTTATATTGGATGATGCATTATTTTGAAATTGAATTTAGTAAAAAATAAGAATAGTTTACCCTACTAGGTTAAATGTAATACAATAAAATTGAGCATTTTTCTATAATTAATAATTATGGTTAAACAATAAACTTACCACCATTATATAATCATTTTACTTTCTCACTATACTATAGTATAGAGAAAGTATAGTGATCGCAAAAAAAAATCGATGTTGAGATTTTTGTGGAAATATCCGTTTTGGGACCCCCTGAGTCCAAAAAAGTGGTTTTTACAAAATGTCTGTCTGTATGTCTGTATGTATGTCTGTATGTATGTCTGTATGTATGTCTGTATGTATACAAAGCTAGAGAGAAAACTATTCGATCGATTTCAACCAAATTTGCACCAGACATGTCCAGTACGCCTGTATAGATGCACGAAAAAGGATTTTGAACAATTTTGAAAAACAACCCCCTTTTTGGCCAAAAAACTCCCAAAAAATCAGTTATTATTTTTTTATAAAAAAACGGCTATAACGATTTTGATAAAATTTGGCTTATTTGTAGCGTTTAATGTGCCCTACCATATAAAAAAACCCGCATCTTTCTAAAAATTCTCGTTTAGCTAATAATAATAATAATAATTGATTTTTGGGGGTTTTTTGGCCATAAAGAGGGTTGTTTTTCAAAATTTTTCACAACCTTTTTACGTGCATCTATAAAGACCTAATTGACGTGTTTGGTGCAAATTTGTTCGAAATCGATCCAATAGTTTTCTCTCTAGCTAATAATAATAATATTTATCAGTTAGGCTAATCGCCTACTTCAATAAAAGTATACAAAGCTAGAGAGAAAACTATTCGATCGATTTCAACCAAATTTGCACCAGACATGTCCAGTAGGCCTGTATAGATGCACGAAAAAAGGTTTTGAAAATGTTTGAAAAACAACCCTCTTTTTTGCCAAAAAAACCCCCCAAAAATCAGTTATTATTTTTTTATAAAAAAACGGATCTAACGATTTTGATAAAATTTGGCTTATTTGTAGCCTTTATTGTGCCCTACCATATAAAAAAACCCGCATCTTTCTAAAAATTCTCGTTTAGCTAATAATAATAATAATAACAGATTTTTGGGGGTTTTTTGGCCATAAAGCGGGTTGTTTTAAAAAAATTTCAAAACTTTTTACGTGCATCTATGAAGACCTAATTGACGTGTTTGGTGCAAATTTTTTCGAAATCGATGGAATAGTTTTCTCTCTAGATAATAATAATAATATTTATTAGTTAATCTCCAACTTTAATAAAAAAAACTCTTCTACCCCACACTACAAGTCACAGTGAATCTGTTTAGTAATTTAAATGTGTTTGTGAGAAAGTATGTGCCAGTTCCTAGTACCGTTTATTTACAAAGCTATTGCGCATCAAAAAGTACAACATTTGCTCCTTGTGATGGAAACTACTTTTTTTTTATTATACGCATTATTGGCAAGTATCCTCGTTTATTCATTTGATAATTTTGTATAAAAAAATTGTATATTGCTATTTCGTTCGTTTTTAATTATCACGAAACCGAAGGGCTTAACTCAAGTTATAACATTGATTGCCGGGAAAAGTTTTCTCTAACGGGCGTACCTCAGGAAAACCCGATTTCTCGCTAAACTAAAATAATGGTACGAAATGGTGAGGACACCAAAAATGAAGTCAATACAAAAATAACTTTCCAGTACAGTTCAACTTAAGTAGAACCACACTTCTTAAATTCGCTCACTTGAAAAGTTTGTAAAAACGAGATGCGCTCTTTTGTGAATTTAGTGACAATAATCATGAAATCATATAAAAAAAATCATAAAATCGTGTAATTGTATGAAATATAGTAATTATATTTGCAATTTGTATACTGGTTGTATTTATAATATACATTGAGGTTATATTAGGTTATAACAATTTGTTACAGTATACATTGTCTTTTTAAAGTGTAATTGTACTTTTATGTTGTAAAATTGGCTATTTTTTACATGATAAAGGTAGAGTTTAGTTGGTTTAGTTTATATTCTGTTGAGTTTGATATATTTGTGGTTTTTCTGTGAAATTTTGCTTGAATTTTATGTAGTTACTAGTTTTATATAAATTAAACGTTATTTTACCAATCAATGTGGTTGTTTGTTTTAAAATTTTAATTTGTGTTATAATACCCCCTCTCAAATTAGTATCACAATTTGTTCAAAATTCAGTTACACGATTTTTGACATTAGGCCTATTATGGTTTTTAGATTGCATACTCAGCGAATTTTACATGCTAAAATAATAAATGTAGACAAGGCTTCCTTCCAAGTAAAATCAACTTACGTCCATAAATAAGCATGCTAAAATATTCTAAATAAGAATAACATGGTAGTGAGTATGCAGGTTTGCTGTCTCAGGAAACTATAAATTTGGGGATTTTAGGCCATAATCTATTAGATCTCAACTAGATGAAGCATGCAGTTTTAATTAACTAACAATAATATCTTTAGTTCATAAATCTTGTTTCAATTCAATTAACGCATAGTGCAATTGTAAAATGAAATAGAAAATAATTAAATTAAATGCTATTATGAAAGTATAGCCTACATCCAGTGAGCATACGTTTCAACATGCGGCTCTGTGGTTCTGGATGTCTTTTAGGCAAGAGGCATCTCGACCACCGAACACCTAGCTGAGGCTGAGGCAGAGGGAGGGGGCTGCCGAGTCGAGTATTGAAAGAACTACTAGCGCTGCTTCCCGTCGAAGGCGAGAACTAGCTTTCTGACCTGTCGAACTGGTCTGAATTTTTAACACGGCGAGTTCTTATAGGGTATATATTCAAAGCTAAAAGTCAAATAATTTAGCACCACTGCCTTCCAAATTAGACTGTTCGCAGATCACATTTCATTCATAGCTATCAACATCCATAGAGAGAGGAATGATAACCTTTGATATTGAGTATATATAATTGTACATAATTCATAATAATTATAATAATTTTATATTATAAATATATTATACTATATATATATGTAATTATATATTATTATATATGTATATATATATATATACAATAAAACTAACCAGTTGAGAACAATATTTTAAAAATACGACCTAATTTAAGTCGATACTATAATAGTGGTATACTGATTGTTCAGGATTTAGGGTAATTTTGTGTTATGTTTAGGGTAATGTTTTTAATCTTTTAGGGTAAAAGTAAGTGGTAATGATGGAGAGTGGAGAGGTGGAGACACTGGAAATCACTAAAAGGGGACATCTTATTCGTATATGAAGCGTTGGCTCATTCTAAATTGGCCGAACTTTAATATATCGAATTGAAACTTGACATAGGAGTTAAAATATATATTTTAAACATTTATGCTGAGTCTCAGCTTGTTATCTTGAAAATTACCCGATACTGACATAGTCATTCGTTGATAGAACCTTCGCTTCAGTCCTGATATAAAAATTTGTAAATCAAAACCAAACAGCTGATTTTTGCTTATGCACAAACTGATCTTGGTAAATCAAACTGCGAAGACCGAAGAGTGTAGTGTAGTCACTGTAGTGGTACAAGGCGTACTACTACTTGGTAGTATTTTGTATTGAAATTGAAAGCTCTCGTCGTTCTTTTTGTCAAATAGAGCAACAAATTTGATGTTATGTGAAATGTGCAATTTCAGTAACTTTTGATCTTTCGACAGAATCATGATTAATAAAATATAAATGCTCACTCAGCATTACAAATAATCCCGTAAGTTAATTATTCTGTTTCTTATCTCTTGCTCAGATTTTTATATTGGCATGGATTATAATCGAATTGTATTAGGTTAGGTTTAATCATTTTTTTAAACAGGTTATAATGGCAAAACATTGCCAACCTTGATAGAATATTTAATGAAATGGCATACATTTACTTTAGGACCCTCAGATGATATGTTTGCAGATGACACCATTTTTCAAATTTTACTATTAAATGTTGAATGAAGGTAAACATAATGTGGCTATTTTAAAGACAAAGGCCTATACTAAAGACTACACTTCTAGCTATTTTTTTTTTTTAATGCTTGCTTTTCTGTTGGCGTAGGATCGTAAAATGTAAATTAAGTATAAAGATATCTTCCGTTACAGTTACTAGTTCATAAAGTTAGGCTATAATACAGTCTTATGTAGTATATAAAATATTGATTAGACATTATAGCCTAAACGTTGTACAGAAGCTATACATTTTGGAAATGTTTAAATTAAATACAACATGCCTAATTGAAACTTTAGAATACCATTACTCTTCTTGGTAAAAATTTACTTTAACTTGTCAATCGATTTCTAAGGGAATTTGATATAACATGAAAGAACACACCTAACTGATAGTAGAAACAACAAAAATTTGCCCGGCAAATAATATTTGTAGGAGTTATGAAAGAAATAAAACTTAAAATTGTATAGGTTAAGTTTCGACTTTTCCGCGATATTTGACGTAATTATAACAAAATAAATCACTTCACATACACCAAACATGTAAGAATTAAATAAACTAAACAATATGAACCCCAAAAGTATCCACGAAGCAAGAAAATGTGAAAATAATGTAACAAACATAATTATGTAAACAAATGCATCAAACAATAGGAAGTACCGTTTAACTGCGTATTTAAAATGGAAATTAATCAACGTTGCCAAATTGAACAATAGGTTATTGTACTAATTATGGTGTGTATAAATCAAGGTAACTAGATAGTAAAGGTTGCCTCATTTGAGAGATAATATTTCGTCGTATTATCACTTTATATAATTAGAATAAAAAAAAAAAACTAGAGGACTTACCTAAACTGTTTAGTCACAGTATTTTTCCGATAACAGTATGATTATAATATTTGTATAATTATAATATTTCGTCGTATTATCACATTATTTATAATTCGAATGAGTTGCCTAAACTGTTCGTTTCAAAACAACAAGAACAATCCGGCAACGCTGGTAGATCGGTGAGAAAAACATGTCGGCACTTTACAATGTAATTCTCCATAAGGAACTTTTTATTTGAAAGTTTTTAATGTTGTACGTGTTGAAGATGGTTAAATATTGGTTTCCCGGCATCAGTGAAGTGTATAAATACTATATTCATTAAGAAAAAAGTTCAGGTTTGTGTGTTTATAGTAGTTTTGATTGACAAGTTCAAGTAAACAAATACCCTCTTCTTTTATCATGGCTGTGTTGCAACCTAAAAAAAATCTTTAACCTAAACTTACCATCTCCAGTCACATTATATTTCCATTTTGTAAACATATAAGTTGGTAGCACTTCTTATTTCTCTTAAATAAAGTCTGACTAAATTTCATAAATGTAGTAGTTTTCTAAAAGTTTGCCAGTGCGCATCCTAAACTATAACGCTAACTTGTCACAAGTACATTCAGACTATGTAACCTAGCTTAACCGAACTTAAACTTTCTTTTCTGACACTTAAAAATTGTTTTTTTATAATTTTCGTTTGTCACAAGTATAAGTGCATAAGTTGGAAGAGCACTTAACTAAAAAAAAACATTGGTCCATCATACTTAACAAAAAAAGTATTCAACAACTTTTAGTATAGGCCTACAAATTAAGTAGGCCTATACTAAAAGTTCACTGAAGTAGCCTATTATATATACTTACATATACTATTAACTACATACTGCCAAAATTGAGTGAAATAAAGGTTAATTAACTGAGTGTAAAAAAAAGGAATTTTGAGAAACAACCCTAAAGAAAAATTTACTTTTTAACTGTGGTTCTCTAGATCTCTATAAAGGTCTCAAAATGCTGAGAATACATGTGCTAATTTTTATTTCCCGATGGTAATAGTTAAGGTCAATTGTTATGTTCAAAAATAATTTAAATAGTTAATTTAGGTTTTGGTGTATCAGTACAAAATATTACCTAAGCAAAATTTAAATTAATTGGAGAGTA
>JAGFPH010000113.1:0-35632 GCA_018207615.1 Philaenus spumarius | reverse complement strand
GGGTTTATAGCTGTCATTTCAATTATTTTTATCTCAGACCAGAAATCGGTCGTTTGGCTCTCAGTTCGTGGCAGAATAAAACGAACCAAGCTTATATGGAATACATTATACGCTTTGATCCTATTTATTTTATTCTTTTTACATTAGCGAACTGCAATTGACCAAGATTAGTAGTGAAGTTACAGCATTGTTGTTTCAATATTAATTTAATTGCTTTAACCCTGCAACTGTTCGTGCTAATTTTTTGCAATGCCAAGCCATTTCGGTGCGTGTGCAAGCATATTTTCAAAATTCGCCAAATATAATAATTGTAAACCAATCCAAAAGTGTTCCAAAGCTTTTTTGTAGAGAAACCTTCAAAGAATTTAAATATGCTAGTAAAAAAATTATTGATGTACAATTTACAAAGTTATTAGCTCGAGAAACAAAAAATGTCCAGTATCGAAAGGAAAAAGTTCAACTTTAGGCCTACATAAAAAGTAGTTAACATTTTTTATAATTATTTTCATAAATGTAAAAAAGTTTTGTAATTTAGTTCTAAATAGAACTATAAATAAATATTGAGCTTGACTTGTGAGAAGATTTACTTGATAGAATAAACTTAAAACACAAAATCTCACAACTAATACGTTTATTAACTCAAACGACAAAGTCGCCACCTTGGAGTTATAGTTTGACTATTGTAGCTCGTGCATCACTGAAGGTGGCGACTTTGTCGTTGAAACACGTTAATAGAACTGTATAAAAATATTTATCAATTTCAAATTTCATATTTTGAAAACACCAGTTTTTATGTTGCTACTACAAGACTGCTAACAAAACAGGCCTAGTTTGAATAGTAATTTAGGAATATATCCTTTAGGAATATAATATTAGGAAATATTATTGTAAGAAAGTGTAGAGAATAAATCAAAGAATTGAACTGTATACTTGTAAATTATTATTTCATAAAAGTATTTGAGTTAGTTTTCAATTTCAACATGTTAGCCCACGGATTGGAAAATTTTATCAATAAATTAAATAGGTACAAACCTACTTTTTTGTCTTATCCAATCCTTAAATTACTATGTGATTACCGCGGTTTCGGGTAACCTATGTACCCATCTTCAGATCACAGAAATAAATAATTCCCTTCATGAGGTCGTCAAAACATTAAAGTTAATACGCGGTAATCACTTAGTGATTTAAGGATTGGATAAGACAAAAAAGCAGGTATTGTATTTATTTAATTTATTGATATTTGAGTTAGCTTTACTTGAGTCAAAAAATGAGATAGAACAAATGAAAAGTCTTGCAGACAAAGGAAATATAAAAAATCACCGCTGAAGACAATGATAACAGCCTTGTTTTGCGATCTCAAGCGCTAGTATGAATTCTGCGCAAGTCTGTACTTTCAACTGCTGTTTGAATAACATCTAACCAGTCAAATATAGTTTGCTTTACACCAAACGAAAGATTGAACTTTGGTCTATAGATATAAAAAAGTCTATTGAAATAATTCGAATTACAAGAGATATCGCGAACTCAAAATGTGCTGTTTTATTGGTTGAAATCTGTCCAATTGCAAAGGTTTACAGATAATTCCATAGATTTGGAACTATGCAAGTGACTTTTGATTGGCTGGCAGTTTTAGAAAGTTTAAATCTTGACAAATCCAAAGGTATCTCTATATTATTGTCAAAATATCCCGGTCGAGCGGTAGAGAGCTTCAAAGAAATGACAAAGTTGAGACTTTTCATGCGAGTTATTCACTCGACGTTGGCTTTTCAGAAAACTAATATTTTAAAACGATGATTACATACGTAAATATACGTTTTAGAAACAAGTTGTAAATACAAAAGTTGACGTTTAAATCATTTCCTTTCCAACGGTTTTTATTTTATTGTGATTGGATGATTTTTAGTGGGTGCAATATTCATTACAAGTAGAGTTGTCACAGACTACACAATTCACTACTGCTGCAGCACGTGAGACCACTCACTTTGACATCTGGAGTGTTAATAGGTTCAAACAATTCATGTGAAACGACGCTATAATTTTTCTCTCATTCTTTTTTTCAAATATTATGCTTTGTTTTTGTTTTCTAGATAAAAAGAAAACATTTAAAAACAAAGTATGTTTCTGGTACAAAGTAACACATACATTTAAAAATGGAATAGGGAGTTGTGCATCCACTGTGTACACAGATGGCAATGGATCACTTTGATCTGAATCTATCAACTGATTCGTTATGTCCACCTCTATCTGTGACACACAATCGATACACCTTTAATTATTGGATATTTCATGTTATATATTTTTGTAAACTAAAACCAACAATCAAGCTGGCTAATACTTTGTATATATTGTATCAAAAGACCGAGTTACTTCTTTATACATTTGAGATCATTTTTTATGGACCAGTGTAAATTTGACATATTTGCAATTTTGAATGTAAAAGAACAATGTAATGAGGTTTTAATAAGTTTAAAGGGTGGATTCAAACACTCAGCCTGAAGCAGTGGCTAATATCACAAAAACTACCCTGTTTGTGGATGAATAACTGTCTATACTATGGATAGCGGAGTTTAATAATATTCTAACAGTAGCAAATACATTGTATTTTAAAGTATTACAGTCTTGTAACATATTTTGTACAAACAGTCTGTTAGATGTAAATAATTTTATTTTTAATAAACAAATTATTGATTTAAAAACAAATTTGACTCTTGTCAAATTGTGAAATGTATAAGTCGGGTATAAAAAGCTTTGTAAAAACAATTATAACATTCTGAAAATATTATATCAATGTATTTCAATATAAATTTGTAATACAAGTTAAGGGCTAATATTTGTTATGCGAGCTGTGTTTACTGTGTATATATATTATGTTTTTATATTTGATTTGACTGGTTTTCATGCAAATATGTGGTTTGTTTTAAGAATCGCTTAATAAACGTTTAATTTTTCATGAATTTACTATCTGTCAAGTGCTGTTTCGATTTTCCTTGCTCCAGTATTCATAGTTGGTGATTAAAATGAAAAGACGTCTCAAGAAGTCTCTGATCTTTAATCAGACAATGGATTTTCAAATGTTTGATTGAATCAAAAGAAGCAGGAAGATGAGTAGAGTTTATTCTTATTTAGCTTGCAACATTTTAAGGCTCTGATTTTGGATTTTCATAGGTTTTATTACATTAACCCATGAGAGCACGCTAATGAGCAGAGCGCTCGCCTAGCATTGTTTTCTTGACTGTACTAGGTTACTTTTGGTCGCTAGTGTTTGAACCTGAGTGTACCTTTCCTGGAAACCCTCCTAAACAGATACACACCCTTACCTCTCCTAACACTATAGTAAAGAGATTAACATAATAAGTATTAGGTGCGGTGTATGTGAGCCCGTGGGTTTGCCACCAACACCCACTCGTGCGAAAAGGAGACCTTTCTAACGTTCCACTAATAATCAGCGAGTTCACTGCCCCTATGAGACCAACTCCATGCCCAGTGATCTTACCACATTGTCTGGAAGGCACTGGTTAATACCCAGTGGGGCTCCTTCCCCCGTAGTACTCGTGTCGGCAGGGATTGGACTCATTCTGCCACGTTGGACGAGTCACCGTCAGGTACGCTTACGTGTGGCCCTACCTCACACCCTGCCGCAAGGATGCGCCCGTTACCCAAAGAGCATGGGATTGGGTGGCCTCCTGGCAACTTAAAGGGCAGAACTCGTTAGGCTTAGTTCTGCCGGGGTATGCTCCTATGACCACCCAGAGCAGGCTTCCCTGTAACTGGCTGGTGCAGTAGCCTTCGATCAGGAAGATGATCCCCCCCCGGAAAGAAATAAGTCTTCGGTCAGGGATCTAAACCCCCAGAAGAAGTCTTTATTGCAAGAAGGGATCCTCCACTCGTGTCGGCAAGCCCAAGCCACGTTGGACGAGTCACCGTCGGGAGGTAATTAGGCCTATTCCTAACATGCGAAATATTCGTATTGGTCAGCTAGTCTATATACAGGGTGGACCAGCTAAAGTGTGACAATAGCTAACTTTTAAAATACGATTCGGACAAAAATGTTTAAATAGAACATCTACCCTTAATTTTTGAGACCTTTTGGACCGTGTATAAAAATTTTCAAAATCCGCCATTTTGAACCCAAAATGGCGGCCAACTTCATTTTTTTAAATGGAAACCCCCCATTTGTAAGACATTTTTGGATTTTATGGGCAATTTTAAGACTTTTTTGTTCTTTACATTTTTTTGATAAACCTAACGGTTCTCCTGTAAAATGAAGTCGAAGTTTCATTTTCTTACAGCTAATCACTCATAAAGGTTACAATAACCAACTTCTAAACCATGCTTCAGACAACAAACTTTTTTTAAATCGAATTAATACAATAAAATATGAAACCATCACTCTCCCATAAAATTTAATTAAAGCTTTCAAACGCAATTGAGCAATTTAGGACACATACTAGAATTAGTATTGTTAAAAGCAGTCACGCTGGTTATATTTTTACAACAATGCAACAGCTGTTTCCGGATTCTTCATTGCTGCTTTTTAATCTAGTTTATACCACAGTACTGTTAACCTCTAAGGTACTGACTTTCAAATTTATTGTGTTTTTGTGTGAGTTGTATTTGCAAAATGAATGCATATGAAGAAGCTTACAGTATGTTCCTCATATTAGGAGAGTGTAGAGGAAACTACAGAGATGCAGCAAATTTGTTTTCGGTGCGTTTTCCAAACCAACCACCAAAGTCTCGAATGGCCTTTTTAAGACTAAAGAACAGGTTTCTTCATAATGGGTCTATTCATACTGATAAAAAAAGGGCTAAAACTGTAACGAATGAAGATAACTCCATTAATGTATTAGCATATGTTAATGTACAACCTCAATCTAGCAGTCGGAAGATTTCTGCTGAAAGTGGCATTAGTAAAACTTCTGTTTTAAGAATTTTAAAATCAGCTAAATTTCACGACTACCACATTTCATTGCTCCAAGACTTGCACGGCAATGATTTCAACAATCGGGTAGCTTTTTGCAATTGGGCACATCAAAAACATCTACAAGAGCCCTTGTTTTTCAACAGTGTATTGTTCTCCGACGAATCTACCTTTACCAACACAGGGCAAGTTAACCGCCATAACATGCATTATTGGGCCGAAGTTCATCCTCACTGGATGAGAGGTGTTCCTCATCAACATCCTTGGTCTCTGAATGTATGGTGTGGCATTATTGGTGATTGTATAATTGGTCCGCACTTTTTTGAAGGACATTTAAACGGCCCGATGTACTCTGACTTCTTGTTCAACATCCTACCTCAGCTTCTGGAGAACTTACCACTACATGTCAGGAACACCATGTGGATGCAACATGACGGAGCCCCGGCGCACTTCGCTGTTTGCAGTAGGCTTATGATGGATCAACTCTATCCAGAAAAATGGATAGGACGAGGAGGACCTGTAAGCTGGCCAGCTCGCTCGCCAGATCTTACTGTCATGGATTTCTTCCTATGGGGATTTCTTAAGGAACGAGTCATGGAAACCGCGCCCACAACAAGAGACAACATGAAAGAAAGAATTAGACAGGCCTGTTTGCTAGTAACACCACTGATGCTGCAAAGAGTTCGACAACATTTCGATGAAAGAATGATAAGTTGCATCGCAATGGAAGGACATCATTTCGAGCACTTCTTGTAAACTATTTTTTACATTTTTAGAGTAATTTTGTCATTTTGCTTTAATGTACACCATGATAAAACAACTTTGATAAAGTATTGTAACATAAAAAGAGTATGTTTATTTTTTTTTTACCTGTAGGCCTAACTATTTTGAAATTTTTTATGCATGGTCCAAGAGGTGTTAACAATTAAGGGCAAGTGCCCCAAAAAAGTTTGATGTCCGAAGCATGGTTTAGAAGTTGGTTATTGTAACCTTTATGAGTTATTAGCTGTAAGAAAATGAAACTTCGACTTCATTTTACAGGAGAACCGTTAGGTTTATCAAAAAAATGTAAAGAACAAAAAAGTCTTAAAATTGCCCTTAAAATCCAAAAATGTCTTACAAATGGGGGGTTTCTATTTAAAAAAATGAAGTTGGCCGCCATTTTGGGTTCAAAATGGCGGATTTTGAAAATTTTTTATACACAGTCCAAAAGGTCTCAAAAATTAAGGGCAGATGTTCCATTTAAACATTTTTGTCCGAATCGTATTTTAAAAGTTAGCTATTGTCACACTTTAGCTGGTCCACCCTGTATATAAAATTCAATGTATGTATGTTTGTCCTTTATGCGTTACCAAACCGTCCATCCGATTGCTTTGAAATTTTGCATAGTAACACAGGTTAACCCTGGGAAGGTTTTAGGCCATTTACCGAAGTCCTAGGACATTAGGGCTACGCCCCAGTGGCCCTCAAAGTTTCAATGTTAATCTTATGGAAGGTCAATCTTAAGGAAGAAGAAGAAAGATTTCTTTTGATTTTATCAGGGGCACAAAAAACAGCTGATTTTGATCAACAACTGATTTTGATCAAAAAATTAATATAATTTTAGGTTAGGTAAATCAAGCAATGAGCAGAATCCCATTATAATTTACATCGGCCCTCAGGGATACGAATTACAGGCTTTCAAAGTTTCAAATTAAGCAATAGCAAAGCATTGCCGGGTCAGCTAGTCTATATATATAAAAATGAATTGCTGTTCGTTAGTCTCGCTAAAACTCGAGAACAGCTGGACCGATTTGGCTATTTTTGGTCTTAAAATGTTTGTAGTAGTTCATAGAAGGTTTATACGTAAAGAAAAGTTTCCCGAAAAATTTCAAATTTGGAAGAAACTGAACAGCATTTACTGTATGAACTTAAAACCATAGCTCACAAAAACAGCTGTTCGTATAAAAAGCTTATGTTTGTTTGGATGTATTACCATAGCAACATTACTTAGCAAATTTATAATCACTTTAATACTCTTCAAAACCAACAGCTTTTTAAGGTTAGATTGAAAAACTTTAAACGGACACAAATAAAAATGCTTACAGAATTATAATTCAACTCAAACATTGGTTATTAAATATCTATATAGGCCTACTTAGAGATATGCTGCTTAAAATATTGTTTATATAAAATATATCATAACTATGAAGTTTTTAATACTTTTCAAAACATATTTTCGCTATCAATAATAATAATAACAAACAAATTATTTGACACCATGCATAACCATAAACATACACGAGTTTAAACATATTTTATTGAAAACTAAACAAACCATCTGAATTAAACTAAATGCCATTAAAATATCACATTCGTAGCTTTATTTTGATATATATTGTATATTTAAATACTAAACAATATATATCTTATACTAATTAGGCCTATACATTTAAAATTACAAACTCTATTTGAACCAGTTTGTTACATCCTAAATTAACGCGGATGTTACAAAGTGATTCAAATATCTTTTCTACGACCCCCAGCTAATTTAAACCCTCGCTAAGAAAGGGTTAAAAGAAATTCGAAATTTTAGGGTGGTTTGGGGAGGGGGGGGGGGTCAAAGTTACTAAAAATCCCTATAAGAACGAATTGGAATGAAATTTGGTACGTAGCTTCCTCTAAGGCCGTAGGTGCTCGCAACATTGTCAATAATATTAAGTGAAAGTCAAACTTAGTAAAAACTATAAATTAAAACGATATATTTAAAGCTTTTTCATGTTAGTAGTTTACAGGAATACAATTTTCAGTGTTTTCCTAAATAGCGTAAACTTTTTTTCATGACCACAGTCTGTAGGATACGCACAGGTATTCAATGAACACTTAAAAAGAATTACAATTACGTCAAAAAAACTGAACATACCAACAACCACGGGCAACGCCGTACGGGTCAGCTAGTTTATAATAAAAACAGGATTTTATGTCACGCCTGATTTATTTTTTTAATATTCCTGAGCTAATGATACAACATTTACCCAATGATTTTATTGATAACACCTAACATAAATTATAAGTTTTCTCTTACCATTAATTATTGAAATTTTGAAAATAGTTTTGTAAACTTTGGCAAATTATTTTGCGTATGATTTTGGTTCAAATTATTGCAGTACTTAATACAGTAAAAGAGTTTGAAAAATAACCACAACGGTTGATAATCTACCAACAACAACATACCAAGAGCTGATGTTATACGAAAATGGCATTAGTTTGCTCGAGATTAACTGTTGATCTGCAACCTTTAGATTTACATTGATGTGCATTTTCAAATTGAAATTATCATCAAATTTTGCTTTTAAAATTCAGTTCTAGGGTTTTCCATCAAACAAAAAATGTTTACCAAAATAACTCGCCCACTCATAATCATTGAGATTAATTTATCAATTATTAAATAAGATTAAAAAACTATGAATTTAAAATTGTTTTGAACTACATATTAAGAATTGAGCTTAAATTTAACTAAAACTTTTGAGGAGAGGTATTTCTACACTGATCAAAAACACTGACTTATTGTTTTTTTTATGGAATTAGTAACAATTTCTTTGCCGAAATATGTTTTACTTTATATAATAATGTATTGATTAACATAGTAATGCGAACAAATAAAATGAAAGTACAGTAATTAGAAAACGATTCCTTACATATGGTGCTGTACAAGTAGGAGGAAATGCTGATGGGTCCAGAGTACTTGTTTGGTTATGAATCCAGTGCAAATAAGGGCAAATGTACATAAACAAAGACATTGTGTTTAGCTTTCCACATTCCTTGTTTGGTTTCAAATGTATCGAGCAGTTAGACTTAGAATGTAACCTCAGGGCTACTCCAATCAACTCATCTTGACAAATAATTGGGCCTCCAAAATGAGATAGGCACAAACTTACATCCTCCTTGTAAGACAGGCACAGTACGTATTTCCATTGATACCTGTGCAGAATAAAGTAAACTTTTTTTTTATAACCATACAAATTTATGAATTATTTTAGTTTTTAGTCCATTGAACAGCCATTTGAAATTTTTATTTACAATACTTTCAGCTATGATCGAATCGGAAGATACAAATTTGTTTATGAATAATGTGCATTTATTGCTTCTTTTTTCAAATACAGAGGGTGACAGACTACCAGAACGACAAAACTAATGAGTTTAAACATTTCGTTTCCAATAAAATTCCACAGTATTTTGCACCGGAAGAATCTGTAGAAAAAGTATTATTTTCAAACGCCTCTGCCACAAAAGGCAAATTTTAGGGGTGTAAGTTATTTGGTAATCTAAATGAGTTATATTTGGTAAAGTATAAGCAAATATAACATAATGGAAAGACAACTTATAAACCTATAATAGATAAAATAAATTAAAGTTAGAACAATAATAATTTATGTTCTACAAATAATTACCAAAGGTTGAATTTGTTGTCCTTTAAGAAATAAAAATGAGTACTGTACTTGCTGGCCAGAAATCTAGTGGTCACTTTACATTCCAACGACAGGTAAATGCAGTCAACCCGGAAGGCATTGAGTGCAAAGCACAAATTAGTTGCAATAACATTGAAGGAAGTAACGCATGTTTGTTTGATTCACAAATAATAGTCGTTAAATAAAATAGTGATTTAAATTAATAACATCCTAAAAATGACTTATAATAAACAATTAAAAGCATCGTACAAGTATTTATAATAAATTATTATAATCATCATCTACAAAAAATAGTCGTCAGTCGCAGTTACATTAAAGCCATTACAGGAAGTAAAAGAGACGGATATTGCTAGGCTCACAAATTGTCATCGGTAAGAATTGATTTGGATTGATAATATCATAGGCGTAACCAGGGGGAGGTTTTGGGGGTTATAAACCCCCCCCCCCCATTGTAAAAATATTTTGTACTTGGTTTACATTGAAATACCCTCTTAAGAGTAACTAAACTTGTTTTCAACACCTATGCAAATGTCAAGCTACAATAAATTATCAATATATTGCTGACATTAGCTTCGGTCGTACTGGGCACGGCACTTTATTTGATATACGTTGCAGTATAGTGTATCAAAAGTATAGTGATCTAGATCCTGGCCTCTACCTGCAGTGTGTACAGTACAGTATTGAAAATGCAAACCCACTGCTTGTCTGCTCTAGCCTCGCGCAGGATCATTTGATCCATGAAATATAAAGATGTACGCATGCCGTTAATGTGCATTGAATACATCATATTTGTGTGGCGCGCCCTCAACTCACGGCGATCCATCTCTAGTCAGTTTTTTCAACGAACACTTTGAATATTTGCCGTTCATATTTGGATGGGAACGTTAAAGGTTTTTCGCTTTCTTCGCCGTGTGATTATTAATTTTCAAGTTATTCATTTTTCAGTTATTAAATATATGGACTTTTCAGAAGCAAATTAAATTAAATTAATATTTCCTACAGAAACCAAACCATTCTTTGAGATCCTCTGCAAAAAGATCATTTAAAAAAATATGAAAGCAGATGCTTGGCGGGAAATATCTGTGGGGTTTACAAAATACCCTCCCCCCCCCAATCAAGAAGAAAAAAATTGAAATTTTAGGTATATAAAGTTGACTTTTTAGCACACTCATGAAAGAAGCATACATATTTTTAAGCTATGTTACTAGCTTCATCAAGGGTTAAGTGCAAGAGAGGACCATATGGTCCTAACTTCACCCAAAATAAAGTCTTTTCTATCTATCTAGTTTCAAGCAATTGAATTCAAAAAATTATAATACAATATACATGTCTAAAAGCAGTCAGTGTATTTTTTTCAAAGTGTACATAACTGTTCTGGACCAAAACTTCTGTTGATAAATACAATTCTGGTGGTAGAGTAATTACAATAACTGTATTCTACTAATTCGTTAAGTGCATTACATAGTAGGCCTACATTCAAAAATAAAAACAGAAAACTTAAAGTAAGAGGCCGTCATAGTACAAAATTACGCTACAATGTAAGTTATTTGTACAATATCAACGCAATTTTATAATCCTAATTAAAAAAAATTGTTGTATCAGGAAATTTCGGGGTGGGCTGCAGCCTGGTAAGCCCGCCCCCTGGCTACGTGCCTGGGACCAGTGTAAAACAAAAATAATATTATATTTGCTGTCTTAATACCGATTGGAGAAGAGCAAGTTGAAAAGCAGCCTGGTAACAGGAAAAGATAAGATGTGAATCAAATAAGATATTATGTAAATCTCTTTTAATTGTCACTATCAAATAAGTTAACCGTGGAAGTGACAGAACTGGCCTTGTTAATTCACCAGAATTTTTTTGCATTTTGCAAGTTTTTTTTCAAAAATTCGCCAAATATAGTAACAATATCCAAATCCAAAAGTGTTCAGTAGCTTTTTTATAGGCATATGTCCAAAGAGTTCATATATGCCACTAAAAAATTGATTGATGTACAATTTGAAAAATTATTAACTCGGGAAGCAAAAAATTTCCAGTAACGGAAAAAACAAACTTTTGCAATACATAAAAAGTAGTCAGCTGTACTAGACGTCCCGAACGATGTTCATCTTTTGTTGATGTAAGGCCACGTTTAAATTTATTTACCCAATGATAAACAGTGGCAAACGCAGGGGCAGAAGTACCATGAACTTCATGCAACTCGGCTTTGATTAATTTCGGTGTAAAGTCTTTCAAATATAAATGTTTTATCACCGCTCAAAACTGACTTTTCCATTTTTTAAAAATGAACAAGAGTTTTCTGCTTCAATTAACAACGACAATGAAACCACATACAGCTAAAAATTTAACAGCTGTCTACTGAGTAATCATGCTTCCGAAAAACAAACGATTTTCAGTGATCTGCACGCTATCTCTTGGATTTTCTAAGGAATTATTGAACGACCCTCGTAGAAAAGAAGAAAAACCAAACATACAGATGTATGGTTTTATGACCTTACAAAAACTTGGCATAGTAAAGTTTTTAAGGGCGCTGTTGGGAATATTAATTTTTTTCAAGTATTTTTTTTGATACTGTACTTCAAAGAAAACAAAGTAGTCTTGGAGGCAGAGCTGGTAAGCAATTTACCCTTAGTTAAATTAATAAAACTAATTCTGTATATTTTTCATATATTTATTGCTAAAGACTTACCTTTTCGTACACGGACAAGATTTTATTGCATTTTTCACTAAAACATTAGTAACTTTTAACTGTGAATCGTGTAGAGTATAATCATGGTCACCAAACCCATAAAACAAACATCTCAAATGTGTATTGTCACTCTTCCGCCAGATCTTGGATTGTACTTTCACTGGTTGCACATTTGTATTTATGTTAAATGACTCATTTACCTTTAAACGACATTTCTGATTATAGTAAAACAATTATAGAGTAAATACTGAACTAGATATGACTAAACTAGTGCTCAGTGCAGTGATTCATAAATATGTTTGAAATGCGGGAGGGAGAGGGGTAGGTAATGTCTCGGCGCTATGAGTCCTTTCCGACTTTCACTGAACCTGTTCACAAGCCGATCAACACTGTATAGAGCTGATATTAGCAGATGTGCCCGCACATTATTTACCCACTAACATGTCAATACGTTGATATTATTTATGAAATCCGCCTATTCCGAATTCCCGCTAATCCGAACAGTGTTTGGTCCCAATTAATTCGGATTTAGCGGGACTCTACTGTAATAAGTTTCAACCAGTTTGTTGAGACTTAACTACATTTCTCATCTATTATACTGTCCCTACAAATGACTCCTCGGACATTCCGGTAAAACTAAATTTTTGTATGGATTTTGATATTGTGGTTCAAATCAAAATGTCAAATCTCCCCATACGAATGCTGAAAAAAATAACATGTGGTGTCAAAGTGTGTAAAATAAAGCACATGGTTATTGATGTATAATTTGATGACAGTATATATATATATATATATTTATATTAAATGCTTGGATCTTAAATCACGAAAAAGGAAATTTTACATGCGATTAAGAAGTTAAAGAAGAATAAAACGCCAGTATAAGACGTAATAACAAAAGAAATATTACAATAAGGAAAGGAATTGCTCATTGGTCCTTTAAAATTATTACTTGACAAAGTATTTCAAGTCGGAAGAGTACCAATGGAATGGAATGGAAATGAAGTAAAATAAAAATCTTACACAGAAATGGAAGTACGGACGAAATAGAAAATTATTGACCCATCACACTGACTTCAAGTATATATAAATTATTCGCCACAGTATTGAAAGAAAGAATACAGTAGAACTTCAGTTAACCGAATCAATTAGGACCAGACAACATTCAGATAATTGGATTTTTCCTGAAAGTTTGACCCTGAACACTATGAGACGAGCCCGACGCGCAGTGTATTGGAAGTATTTTAAATATACAATACATTGCGCGCCAACTAGCATATAGGGAGTATTTTCAATAAACAATGCATTGTGTGCTTCGCGCGTCAACCCCCGTATTGGGAGAATTTTCAGTACATAGAGTGTTTACAAGCCAACTTTAAGCCTATGTGCAATAGCACGCATAGACAGAATCATTATTTTGCAAAACGCAGTACGTTGACGCCTTTGCAAAAACAGGTGCAGCGTCACTTACATCACTATAACTAATTTGATTAATAAATAATAAGTTGACATTCTTCATAATTCATTGAGGATTATTAAAATATTCATCTATACTATAATAAACTTTGTTTATAACTTGCTCCTTAATAACATTTTTAAAACAAGCAAGACCGAGGGACTTACACATTTGTGGCAAACAGTTATACAATTTTACTCCCATATACTGTGGACTATTTTCAATCAACTTTAGCCGATGGCATGGAAATCTGTAACTTTCTTTGTCTCTAGTGCTATGACAGTGCCCAAAACCGTTTTTCACAAAGTCTGCTTTATTTTTGTGGGCCCAGACAAAATTTTCATAAATGTAAAGTCCTGGCAACGTAAGTAAGTTACAATCTCTAAAAAGGACCCTACAACTTCCTTCTCTTCCTATCCCAGTAAGAGTTCTTAGAATTTCTTCTTTTTTTTTGACGTGAAATACCTCTTCAACTTGGACGTATGCCAAACTTGGGCCCTCACAAACCCAATAGATAGAAGGTCGGAAGCCACACAATTCAGTGTGGTGAGAAGTTTGCTAGGGGTGACTCAAAAAGAGAAAATAGGTAATTAGAAGTTATGAAAAAAGGTCAAGATAGTAAACTTGGCAAGAGAAGCATACGTGTTGAAATGGAAATGGGCTGATCACCACTATATAGCAAGAATGGAAGATCACCGTTGGGTGAAATTAACAACAGAATGGATTCCCAGGGACAAACAAAGGAAGACCAGCTATACGATAGAGGGATGAACTAACGGAGAAAGTAGGCGAACAATGGAGCACGCAAGCAAAAAAATGAGTTCCGTGGTCCGGAGTTATAAAAAGACTATACAGATTTTAATACTGTGAAAAAGAGTATAGGTATATTATTTATTTCCCTTTGTCTTATTGTTTTAGTTATTCTTTTTGCATTTTGTTAATTTTGTTGTATTCTGTTAATATTATTAATTAGGTTATTGAAAGATATGTACAAATGGTTCATCTAAGTTACCTCAGAAAGGCTTTTGTTCTTGTAAATAGAATGTCAATAATGATTTTATTAGATGTTTAAAGTTTATGCCTTCATTATTTGTATTGAAGTACAAAACAAAAGCTCTCACTAGTGTAATCCACACAAGTGTGTATTGAAATTAGCTACGCTTATGTTTTGAAACTTCTTGCTGGTTGATTTTAAATAAGTATGTACGATTATTTCAATATCAATCATTACTGAATATAATTATATTCACATAATATAATAATATTATATTCACATTGTATAATAAGAACATAATATGATTTGTATTCGTATTGAAATAAAACATTTGGTTAATGGTGTATAATTTTATGACAATGTATAAATTACATGCGGAAAGTTTATTTCTTCGTATTATTTTCATAAAATCTACCGAACTACGAAAGAAGAAAACTCTCTTTAGCGAAATTCATACAAGTGAGTATTGAAACTCCCTACGCCTATACAAGTAACTATGATATTTCTACATAAAAGGATTTTAAAATAGCCTATTGTTAGCATTTTTCTCGAGAGCTGTGCATACATCTGAATTTTGATGTCACCCTGTACATCCTCATCATAAAAATTCACTCTCATTATTTTTTAATAACTCATCGAAAGAAGTATAACTTCAAAATAACTTTATTTTACAAAAATTTTAGGTACTTTTTACTAAGCTATTTAAACTTTTATCTGTAACTTAAAAACTATAATTATTATTCTTAAAAACTTTATTTCTGACCTTGTTACACTACTTCTTATTATGACATCACCTTTATAATATACTTTTCAAAACTTTGATTTTCATTTATCTTTACGACTTTGTAAAGCTTGCATTTTTCAATTTGTGATACATCTTTTGTTATTAATGCTTCCCTACTTGAGTAGGTTTTTGACACAGGATTAAGGAAAGTAATATACTTTTTCATAATAGCGGTTGTTGTAGAACTAAGATGTTAAAAAACTACCAGGTTCTACAAGTCTAGTATGGTTTACAAGCAATTCTCTCCATATTGCTGCTGCATTCGACGAATAATCTCTGCTGGTTTCACACCTTCTGAATTGAGGAAACGTATCACTGCTCCCATTTCTTCCTTGGTGCAATCAGACAAAGGAGAACTCATTTCACACAGTCTTTTAAACACAATCACAAGTAGCTTACAATGAAACAATACTTTCAATAAACCGTTGAGAGTCGTTATGAGTTATAACAAAACAATCAGTGCTGCCATAAAAATAAAAATTTCCCTTTACTTTTTGACTTTCCCTCGTAGGTACATCTTTTGGCCGAACCGATTTACCAACAAAGAACTGCGGTGAAGAACTGAGCAAAAATGTGTTGAAACAGATATTAAAAATACAAATGGTGATGCCTGGGACATTTTCTAAGAAGACCTAATAACAATATCGTCAGTACTGCACTAGATTGGAATTCCCAGGAAGCATGCAGGAATGGCAAACCAAAACCAACATGGAGACAAACCATCCTTATAGAGGCAGCTTCAGCGAGAAATCTCTTGGGGAAAAAGAAAGGTGGAAAAATTGTCAGATGGAAAAATTGTCAGATGGAAATGTCTCACTGGATCCCTTTGTTCAATAATGGACAAATGAAAGGGCTGAGAAGCTAAGGTGTATAAGTGTAGTGAAGTTAGTTTTGAGAAAACTCAAGTTTAAATTAAACTGTTATAATCAAATCGAGGTAAAACCATGATCACTATAACTAGTATATTTTTAATTGCTAGGTTCTAGACTAACATAATAACAAAGATTAATTTGATTTTCATACTCTTATTCTTTGTTATCAGCCAATATTTGATAAAAGTTGTCACTTGTACCTCTGGGCTGTTAACACGTTCACTGCTAAGGACGCACATGTGAGCTTGATACTGAACACTATGAGAAGTGGCCGATGCACAGTGCATTGCACTCCAACCCCCGTATAAGGAGAATTTTCAATACACAGAGTATTGCTTCCTTCGCACGCCAATTTTAAACCTATGTGCTATGGATGCACATGTGCGTCCGCTTTAAAATATTTGTGATTATTACGCAGAGAGGTTCAAAAATAAAAAATAAAGTAATTTCTACTCATTTAGGCTATAAATATAAAAAAATAAAAGGTCAGCTCCTAGCATAGGAAATACAAAATTTGCGTAGCAGTGAACGTGTTAACAGAAATTAGAAGTTATGTAATAAAACATAGGTTACAAGTAAACTACCTATGTAAAGCGACTTGCATCACATATATCTCTTGGCTTCTAAGCTAAACAGCTCTTCTACAAGTAGTTCTTTTATACCACTAGATCTCAGCACATGATAGACTTACAGTTATATTCCTTGGCACAAACATTTTAAAGTATTGAAGAGCCAGTTTCTGCAATTAATTGCATTATTCAAAAAATGTCACTTGTACCCCTTGGCTTCTCAGCCCTTCAAATATGTATAGTACTTAAAGTTACTATTATTTAATTAATGTCCAGTACTACAGCGTACTTACTTTAAGAAGAGTTAGAGCTGTAACATAAGTTGGATCTTTGAACCTTGGAAAAACTATTGTCTCTACAACAGATCGCTCTTGCCTTGAGGTAAAGTTCTCTTTGCTCTCGTAATCCAAAATGCCTGCGACTATCTAAAAGATGTTTTAAAATGTTTTATTAAGATTACTTTAACAAATTGTATCACCTTTAAATGTTCAAACAAATGTTTTACTCCTGTGTACACTGTCTAGTGGTATGTTCCTCACCTCGTGGTAATTGAAAAAACCACAATAGGTCAAAAATAATCTTTTATTACAGATAGGTGCAGCATGTCGACGATACAATTATTGTACTTTTTGAGGGCAGCAACAGACAATTATAAACACTCCTTAACTTCCTGAACACAACCTATCCGAAACTCCAATTCACGCTTGAAGAGGAAACTAATAACAATCTAAGCTTTTTAGACCTATCAATATCAAAACTAATCAATAGTTTTAACATAAATACCTTTTTTCCTTGTACTGCTCGCAGTCCTATTGCGATCACTCTCTATTCGGTGACCTATTTCTCCTATTTTACAGGCATTTTCAAACTGTTTAAAAAATGATTTGCATTTGTTTGCGCGTCAAGTAACTACAAATTACACATTAACACTCCACAAACCTTAACATAAGAACACATATAATGGTGCATAAATATGCCGATGTAGTTTCATTTAAATGAGGAAATGGAGAAATAGTTTTAATTTCAACATCTATAGAAAACCTACCAGAATAAACCAGACGATACACGCTTTTTCTCACCAAGGCCGTAGCCAGGAAAACTTTTCGGTGGGGGTCAGGTCAGGAATTTCGAATTTAAACCCTTTTAACACATTCACTGCTAAGGACCCACATGTGATCTCTACACTGAACACTATGCGATGCGGCCGACGCACAGTGCATTTCCCGCCAACCCCTTATTGGGAGTATTTTCAATACACAATGCATTACGTGCTTCACACGCCAACCCCCTTATTGGGAGTAGTATTTTCAATACACAGAGCATTGCGTGTTTTGTTAGAGTAAAGTATTTTTGTTGAACCTCCATAGTTTTCTTATTTTAGATAAGATCAAGCTCACAAGAGAGTAAGACTGTAACGTACTGCATCCATGTGTATTGTAAGTTGTAGTTTAATCAAGTAAATCTAAATATCAGTATGCATGCAATGCATAATGATGTAAAATATGTTGCTGGATCCCCTGTTGTGTTGTCTATTTTATAATTTAATTTGCACTTTTTAAACCTAGTATTATTAGCTTTTACTACTAAATTTCGGGATTTCAGGGGGGATTTTTGACCCCCCCTCCCCCGCTACGGCCTTGCTTCTCTCCACCCGTATAATGTAAAAATGGCAGCTTATAACAGTTTCCTTCACAAGTTAATTTCAATACCTTTGGACAAACAGAAATACTACGAACAGGAAGTAATCACACAATCAAATACATTGCATTCTACAATGGGTACAAAAGCTCTGTCATTGACAAACTCATCAAAAAACACAAAAATAAAAAACCTGTTAAAAATAAAAAACAGGCTTACTTTTACTCAGAATACGGATCAGCATTAAGCCACACTCTAAAGTTGAACTGGCTAAAGAGAATATTACCGTATCTTTCAGAACCTGTAATAAATTATCCTCCTTTTAAATAAACCAATAAAAAATGTAAACATAGACAAAAACGATAGGCATATACAAAATCACATGTAGCGAGTGTCCCAATTTTGATATAGGCCAGACAGCCTGTTCTTTTAAAAAACGATTTTAAGGAACACTTGCCTAACAGAACACTTTCCACAAACTCTAGTTTCAATTAACACCTTATTAAAAACAACATAATTACAGGGATATCCACACTAACTTGGGGACTTTTACAAAAAAAAGTACATAACCTATATGGATTCAGCGGAAGAGTTTGAAATTTATTAAAGTGTAAAAGTGGACAATGTCCACAATGACAAGCTTTCCTTTAATTAAAATTTAATTTATGATAGTATTGCCCTAAGGGCAGCCAACAACAATGAGCTAACATCGTAATGGACAGATAAGAAAGGAGAGAGAAACTCAAAGCCTACAATGTTATCTCCACAGTCTAGATTTGTCCGGTCCAATACAAATCTATTTATTTTGCACGTGATATTTTGACCAAAATAAATATTATTGTGCATTATGTTGATTGCTTTATGAGGAAATGCCTAAAAATTTGCCACACTAATTTATACTGCAACTTAATATTTTAACAGTTACCTTCATTTAAATTTTGAGTGTCAGTATGTATTTAAAAGTTTCACAAAAAAGCAGACCAAAATACCAAATTCAAATCATACCCAGCAGAACATATTCAAACAAGAACGTTTTACAAATATATAGATATGGTACAAGAAAGACTAATAGGCCTAATTTAAAAAATGTTAAATCTATCAATTGTCTTCCTAATAAATTAATAACAGAGGAAAACAACTTTAAAAAAGAAATACCCTAAAATCTTTGCTGGATATCTAAAAAAAAATATTTTTCATTCTCTACAATCTAGAAGAATTCATAGGACCACCATCTTTTGAATTACAAAAGTTTTTTACTTTTAATATACATTATTGAGTTATTATGTAGGCCTACCATAATTTGTTAAAATAATTATGGAAAATTGTAAGCCATATTTATTCGCAAATTTTGTTTCCATTATGATTCTAGGCCTGACAATAATTTCCTAAAATAATGAGGGACAAATTGATTTACACTATTATTGTCATGAGCAAAGTAAACAAATACAAAATAACCTCAAATCTTTCTATCAAATCAAAAATGTCAATTGTTCTTAAAAACTAATGCTAAGCTCTACTTACTGAAATATTTTCCCTCAATTTATAATATTCATCCTGCACACAAAAAGCTGTTGTTACAACCCATAGATCTGATATCAACGATCCAGTACATTTTATATTATCAACATAAACCAAAACAACAAAAGGTGCTTCCCCAAGGTGAACAAATATTGGAAAAACAGGCCTTAATCCATCCTCTGCACTAAAAGATAATTTAGTAAATACTAATATGAATAGAAAATGAATATGCATGTAATATACAATATTTAGTAAAATAAAAGCCATATTTGTTATTAGAAATTACAAAACAATAAAAACGTTACAACTTAATCAGAAAATTCTTTATTAGTGGTGGAAAACTCAGCTATATTTCATGCATATGTATCTAGTTTTAAGAAAGATAACACAATGTTAAGAATAATATTCACACAGTTGGCTGACCTGCTGGATTAAAATAATTTTCTTCTGTAAAATCAATACCTATTCATTTTACAAAAATAAACAAATTGTTTCTTCTTCTTTCATTTAAAGTTTGGTAGTATCTTTACTGTTAGGGCGAAATACTTTTAGCCTCAAGATCAAACAAATAATATAAATGTATTTTTAACATACAAAATATATTTTAACACTCAATACAGATTTTTATGTAAATAACAAAATATCAGACAAATTTGTCCTAAAACACAAAATAGAATTTATGTTTTATGCCAACCTAAATAAAGTTGGTTTATTTCTTCGTAAAACTATTTTCAACAGTATGAATAGTTTATTTTTTATGAATATAACAGTTTTTAACAGTTCAACTTATTTGGCCAGTCATTGTTAGGGTCATTAAATAGTCCCAAACACGATTTCCAATTTACAAATCATCAGAACAGCAGGAATTGGTGTGAATAAAACGATAGGATTTATTATAAAGTATAACATATTTATTATTTAGTAATTCTCGATTCCTAGCGTTAGAATTCCTTTAGGTCAAGTTTTTATACCACTGTGTAGTTTTGCCAAATACTAGTCAGCTTCCTCAGGTATAGCACCTGGCAATACAAAATTAACATAAAACAATACTGAAAACTTTACGCATACATCATTAAAAAATCCAAGATTAACTGTTCATTTTTACACTCATATAGTTTATAAATGTACTACATGTTCTGCTTCAGAAAAATAATCTTTTACACCGGTAGACCAATTTATTCATAATATAATTGACAGGATTAAGTCTAGGCTAAACAAGAGGACTTTTTTTTCATGTGGAACAGAGGCATAGAATTCTTCGACAGAAATGAGGTAAAGGTAATTTATTAAGTCTAGGTAGGGAAAAGTGATTTGGGTTCTGGGATTCAATTAAACAGACTATGCGGGTCCCCGGAATACTACCCCCCCAAGCAGGTTCCTACGTCATTTTGACGTCAGAGATCGGGGGGGAAGTTTTCCAGTCACGCACACTCAAGTTTCGATATAATTAGAATAAAAAAAAAAAACTAGAGGACTAACCTAAACTGTTTAGTCACAGTATGTTGCCGATAACAGTATAATTGTAGGAACCTGCTTGGGGGGGTAGTTTCCGGGGGGTAGTATTCCGGCGACCCGCTTTTGCTAGGGGGGGTAGTATTCCACTCGCGGACACGGCTCCCATATTGGTTAGTTGGCAGATTTCGTGACGTCACGTTTCACCTGGGGGGGTAGTTTTCCGGGGGGGTAGTATTCCGCATCCCCGACTATGCCTCCCCACTGCAATCTCTTCAAGCACCTTCATATAACAAATTACCTTTATTTTGACAAAGTTTATAACAGCTGATTTTAAGATCTTGGTCTTTTTAAGGAGCCTAGAGATGATAAAGAGAGGCGTGACTCCACAACAGACATCTTAAATTGCTGTGCAGAATTTGATTAAAGTAACCTTGCGTCAAAATAAAACAATTTTTTTGACTGCGGTTGTATCTCTCATAAAAAAAGGTTGTCGGACATGTTCAACCGATTCTATAGGCATTTATCTAGATATTTTGGAAAGCGAATCTCTTGGGCCTACTGACAGTGTAGGAAGGGTAAAACAGTCTGCCCATGACCTCTCTAAAGGAGCCTCCAAATTTCATTAGCAGAGTTTTTCGACTCTACCAATTTATTTATGTTGAAAATTGTTCCATAGAATAGAGTAAAAAATAGTTATAAGTTATAACACATCTATATATATAAAATTCAATGTATGTCCGTCTGTTTGTCCTTTATGCGTTACCAAACCGTCCATCCGATTGCTTTGAAATTTTGCATAGTAACACAGGTTAACCCTGGGAAGGTTTTAGGCCATTTACCGAAGTCCTAGGACATTAATGGCCCCCAGTGGCCCTCAAAGTTTCAATGTTAATCTTATGGAAGAAGAAGAAAGATTTCTTTTGATTTTATCAGGGGCACAAAAAACAGCTGTTCGTATGAAAAGCTTAAAACAGCTGATTTTGATCAACAACTGATTTGGATCAAAAACTGAATATAATTTTAAGTTAGGCCTACAATGAACTAAAACACCAATTATTGGGCTAAAATTATTTAAGATATATAAAAGCCAAATACCACTCACAGACTGAACACTTAAAAAGAATACAATTACGTTAAAAAGACTGAAAATACCAACCACCACAGGCAACGCCGTACGGGTCAGCTAGTTCTGAATAAAAGTAGCAATCAAAACGTATTGTTGAGTACCTATTTCGTCTAGTCTGAAAGGTGACAATGAATTTATCAAGAGTTGAAATGTGGAAGAAAGTATAAATACATCACCTTTGTGCCACAGATAAGATATTCTACACAGACGTCTAACTGTAATACAAAAAGTGTAATGAGTCAATTAACAAAAGTGCTGCTTGCCTAGTTGAACAATACTCTACACAAATTAAACGACCCCTTCCTGTTGCAATAGATCTGTTATAGTTAAAACAGGATTTTTTTTAAACATAAATGTGTGTTTCAACTCTACTTATTCAATACATTAGTATAAAATCTGATATTCGTTGATTACATAAATATTATTTGAACTAATTAAAGGAACAGCCTTCTTAGACTATTTTGACTCCAAAGCTTGGCGACCCTGGGTGAAGACCAAGGATGTATTTGTAGTAGTATTCAAAGATTGCCAGCACCATAACAGCCTGTCGTTGCTTTTCTAAAAAAAATAGGTAAATATGGTTCGAGTTCATGTAAGTCGGCCTCAGCCCCAACAGGTGGTGCATCTCTGCCTACTGAACAGTCCATGAATAAATTTACCTTCACACTTCAGCGTGTCAGATGATTTAGCAGCAGATAGTTTATTTAGCCACAAAGTTTTTTTAATCTACTACATCCATCTAAATGTGTTCTGAAAATCAACAGAACTCTCGATAAATTAATACTTGTTTCCACCCTGGTATGTATTTCAAGGCTGTAGCCAGGAAAACTTTTCTGGGTAGGGGGGGGAGTCAGGACCAGGAATTTGAATTTAAACCCTTTTAACACGTTCACTGCTAAGGACTTACATGTGAGCTTGACACTGAATACTACATGAGAAGCGGCCGACAGTGCGTAGTGCCAACCCTCTTATTGGGAGTATTTTCAATACACAATGCATTGCGTGCTTCGCACTCCAACCCCCGTATTGGCAGTATTTTCAATCTGCAATGCATTGTGTGTTTTGTTAGAGTAAAGTATTTTTGTTGAACCTTCATAATAAAGATCAAGTTCACAAGAGAGTAAGGCTGTAACCTACTCCATCCATGTGTATTGTACGTTGTAGTTTAACCAAGTAAATCTAAATATCAGTATGCATGCAATGCACAATGATGTAAAATATGTTGCTGGATCCTCTGTTGTGTTGTCTATTTTATAATTTAATTTGCACTTTTTAAACCTAGTATTCATTTTGACTATCAAATTTCGGGGGGGGGGGGGGTGCCCCTTGTCCCCCTCCGCTGGCTACGGCCTTGGTGTATTTTATTCATACTGTGGATGTACTAAGGAGTTATGTAACACTTTTACTGTTTCAGTTTTAACAGTCACAAATTACAAACTTATTTGAGATACCAATTTAATTATTTTTTATAGTACTTTCAGTCATTAATTGTTTAAAAATTACCATCTGGAGTCTTCCACAGAAAATACATTATTTGCAGTCACCATCACCAGAAATCTTTATATTCGGAATATTGCCAGAGTTTTTGCGTGAATGGCAGACTTTTTTTATAGAGAAATATAATCCAGGCAGACATTAATTTACTATCAAATGTCATATAAATTTAATGGAGATTGCTGATAGGACATGATGTGCCATCACTTGGCTTGTCTTCAAAGCATTAACTTAATCTTCGTTTGCAATATTTTTGAAAACTGAGAAAGTAATATAATTTTCTTTCTCCTAATTTCTCTAAGGTAAATTTTCTGTCTTTACCTCAATGTATTTCTTAAACTTTCATTAAGAAAGTTATGTTATTAATATACTTAAAATTGATAGAGCAATCAGCTAAATAATCGTTATTAATCTACGAGGTCTAAAAAGTTCAGTGACTGGTCTAATATATCAGTATTCAAAGCTTGAAACAGCGCGCGTTCATTCGCACGCAGGCATGAACCTATCTGGGCCTGCCACCTGTCGGGAATTGCGCGAGGCTTCTATTGCAGTACTTTTAGTCATTGCAACAGTGTTCCGAGTAGTGGGTGTCGAAAAGATATGGAGCAACGACACAGCATTAATTGGGTAAAAAAACGGCGACAGAAACCCATGTTGGTGCAAGTGTACAGGCAGGATGCCGTGAGTAGGAAATTGTAACGTGCTGCCTCCTATGCAAGCCGTTTACAAACAATTTATTAATAGAAAACAAAAAAAATGAAAAATAAAAATTTAATTTTGACAAAAATATTTCTAAGTTATTTTTTAAAATAAAAAAAAAATACCTTTACTGTGTAACAACTATTTATTATTTCCTATCTTCAATCCATTTACTTATTTAATTAATTAAATTATCATTTTAAAATATTACAACACCTTATTCCCAATGAAACAAACAAACATAACCCCAAAATTGAAGTTAGGTTATGTTTTGATCACATCTGTTACTCAACAGCTGATCATTGAAATATCTGTTACACATAGAACTGTTCATATATGACAACAGTTCTCTGGTTAAAAATGGACTCGTCTAGAACCATGGCCGCCATGTTGTTCACATGGTAACTTTGCCTCCAAACCGCCTTCCCCACCAAAGACTGCCACCATATTATTTCACTTACAAAGAAAAACTAAAAACTGAATTTATAATTTAACAAGGTTCGTTACCATAGAGTACTTCTGGAAAGGATAAAAACTCAAATTAAAAAGTCATAGTGGTTGGCATTAATATTTTACTGTATCATTTTAAGTTGCAAAAACACATACATTAATTATTAAATCAAATTGGCAATTCATCATTTTAACTATTGCAATCAGACACTCAAACACACAAATTCATTATTAATAATTTTACCTTAAACATACAAACTTATATTGATAAATTATTCAAATGCAGACTTGGTTAAATTAGTTTACTACTTACGATCTTTTTTGTTTTATAGTGCACTTTAAAGAAATTTGAATTTACAAAAGAGAAAAAACTTACAACACAATGTGAATTTAATTTAAATAAAAAAAAAACCCATTGTTCTTTAGTTCGTCGCACTTTAGCCACTTAGATTTTGATTCACTTAGACTTTCGTTGCACTTATTATAAAATCTTTATGTAAGGATTTTGAAGCCACGCCATGCGACTACGCAAACTTTCAAAGTTGATGTTTTTGAGACAATTTACAAACAATTCTCACATTCTCGTTATTGTACAATATACGGCACTGTCTTTACTCCTCTTTAAACATATCTAAACGGTAGTTTTACTTTAACTACCGCAAAAAGCACTTGTTAAAACATCTTTGCTGGACTAACCGCAAAACAGGTCTGCTTTGTACTGGAATACTCTTGCAAGTCTGAAGAAGCGTCTTTCTTCTTCGTTCTCTGTTCCGATCACGCCATGTGATGTCATAAAAACCAGGAGACCAATGGAAAGCTGTTCTCCAGGCTACCAATGAGAAGCTGTCTTTCCAGGGGACCGTAAATATGTCTCCCCACAACCACCCTTGCATGCTACCAACATCTCGGACAAAATTTCTGTCTCCATCATAGATGAATCACACAGGCTTCCAACATAATCTATCAAGTTTATTTCTTTTAGTGTCTGAAATAGTCTTTCGATATTTATTCATCACTGTCTAAAAACCTAGTGGACCATAACTTCAAACTCTCCAATACCTTTTAAATGTTTTTCATATTTTGACACATCGTGAAACATAATTTAAATAAAACTGAATTTAAACATGAAGTTAATATTATGTTTGATTTATTCTGAATTATCAATTAATGTCTGCATTTCCCTTTGAATTTCTATGTTCATTAATATTATGAAATAACTAAATCTTTTAAATTAGGCTAATGTCCAAAATTTACCTTATGACCCTTTTTACGTTATACTACTATTTTGATGTTTAAAACCCTGAAACTCACATGTATTACAAAATGTGTTACCAGTATGACCCCGAAACGAAAAGACAATCAATGGAATAACGGCCACCTTCTTCCCCACGACAAACAAAAAGCCGCAAGGAAAAAATCACATTTTCTGACAAAGAAGGAATCATCCATAAGGAATTCGTTCCTGCTGGCCAAATGGTGAATGCCGCATTCTACTTAGAGGTTCTCAAACGTTTGTTAGGCCACAAAAGTAAAGCTAAGCCCTTTGGAATTCCCAGGTACTGGACTTTCGGTTGATACAACCTTGCAAACGCTTTGTTACTGTGCATGTTTGTCGACTCCTAATAGTAAAAAGTAAAGTACCTGGAAATTCCAGAGGGCTTAGCTTTACTTTTTTATACTAATTACTATGTTTTATAACTCAGATTGAGTGACCTACTGGATGAAATCCTTGTAAAAAATAACAGATGTTTCATCTTTAACATTTCAATGCTATTTAAATGGGGAAAAGTTACAACTTTGATTGGCCATTATTGTGGGTAGAGTCAACATACAGACCTCCGGTTTGCGCCAATCTTATTCTTTTATCAAGGCCTTTAAAAAGAGGTGTCACTCAATAGGGGTTCTCATTTAAAATTTTCGACCTACGATTGAAATTTACGATACGCCAAAAAACTCCATTTTTGTTCATGTTAACAAAGCAAATCTGTATATTTCCATTAAAAAAAAAATAATAATAGGGGGGGGGGGGGGGGGGGGGTTTTCGGGACACCTGGTATGTGCATTTAAAAGGAAATAATTCAAACCAGTTTTAGAATAATGAAAATTTTTATTCATATATTTACATAAACGTTAGAATTGGTCATACTTCTGAAATATGAGAGAGGACGTGAACGGCATTTCGGCACACTTCATCACCCGCCACACTCTTTTACCAATTTTCTTTTTAAAATTAGTTTTACAGAGATTTAGAACGAATTTCTGAGTGATTGGTCAAGTCTAGTTCGAATCAACGAATCAAGACTAGTTCGAGACTTAATTTCAATTTAAACACAGAATAAAAGACCAACTTCTTGAGCCAAATTTTATCTTCTGCAGGTGTTCTGCGCATTTTCGAATCTAAGAATCCTTGCAAGTCAATGTAACGACATTTCGGAGATGATTTGTAATGAAAATTAATGTATTAAATTGGAACATTTTTTAAATTTTAAGAAAACGAAATAAAAAATCAGCAACATAGTGGAACAGATTCCTCTACCAGGGAACAAATGTTTAAACTTTTTGCGCTTCAAAGGTGAACTCAGTCCGACATCGCTAAACATGCTTTTCCACTCCACTCTCAAACTCAGACTCATGTTATTCAATTCTCTAAACTGTGTCTTTTGCTCTAATGAGACGTCAATATTATTACAACTGTTTAGTAGAAAGTCAAAGATGGTATTAGCTGTGAAATATTTTTTAAGTGGAAACGTGTATATTCGCCTACAGTGATAGTCAGTCGAATTGTGCCTTTCACTTTTTTATTTCTCTTTGAAATTGAGCAACTCAAATCAATCGTGAACGACGATAGTCGTTTGTCTTGGAATTCCGTCTTGTAACTTTTCTTTAAAATCTTACATGTTTTTTGAAAAATGCAATGATCTAAATGATTATGATGATTATTTTGCAATGACCTTTTTTTCTAAATTTATTGTGTGCATACTAAGTTTTGTAAATAATTTACATTTATCATTTTTTGTTAGACTTGATTTTGCGTGATGTGACGTGGTATCAAGAAGCGTTTAAATTTGGATACCTCTGATAACACAACGACGTAGTTCTTTTTTATTTGTGGATTAAGAATGCTGATGATAATTGCAGAGTATGATTTCAATAAATTAAAAGATATACCCTTACACAGTGTATAATACTGTAATTATTGTATTATAGCTTTTTATTAAATCCATGTACTATTATTTCTCAAAATCTGAAATTAAAAAAGTGGATTTTTATGAATAAATAATATTTACAATAGGTTTATTTAGTGGACAAGTACTTTCAAACATCTGAACTCTTTTTTCCTTATTTTTAAGTTTATTAAAACAAAACATTTATGAATAGGGCTATTCAACGAAAAGAACTTGTTGAATCTGGTGGAGCAGTCAAGTGTCAAATAAATAAATTTCAAAATGTTAACAAAGAAAAGGCTGACATAAAGCTTTTGAAATATTTCCTATTTGAAGGTCATTTTTGAAACTCAAAACTTATATCAAGTTGGCCTAATATTTTTTTATCACATACACTGATTTTAGACAAACTGACTCCGAGGACAAAAACTAACTGTACACACAGACGGAAAATGAAGTAACTTTTTACAATTTTGATGGAAATATTACATTCTCATGTTGGTAATGTTTAAATCTGAACATTCATGTACAACTTGAGTTTGTACACAAAACTCAGAATTTAAATGCTTTCTTTTGTTTAAAAAAAGGCGAGAAAATATTTCATTTACAACTGTTGTTACAGTGAACTGTCGTATATTTAGAATTCGTTGGTTCAGTTTACTCGGTACTGGGTTTTTTACGGACTGTGTAGTATGACGAGTACATCGATAACGTACTGTGACATATGGCGGAGTCAAGAAAAGTGTTTTCTACTTTACTGGGTCAAAACAAAACAACAGTAACCGATCATTATGATAAAATGAAATTTTACCAAGCTCAAACCAAGCTAACATAAGTTTTGACACAAAACCTCTAGACTAGATAGTTTGGAACTAGTTAAACACAAGACTCAGAACTTCGCTCTCAATTTACAAAGTAGAATTACAAATGTTTAGACGCTAATAATTAGTAAATAAAAGTTTTGAAAATAATACAAATTTGGTTTGGAACAATAAATAAAACTATAATTAATCTTAACATTCAAATTATTACAGTTTTAAATATTTGCAAAAAATAAATAAAAGTATCTGGAACATAAATTTGAAGTTAAGAAAGGGACACAGCCATGGTTAAACCAACTTTCTTCTTCGGCCATTCCAATCATACATTGTTCCACAGTACGTGTAAAGCTTTATCGTTCTTCTAAAATTATGGTTTCCTGAGGACAGAGCTTCAAATCTTGCAAAGTTGAGTTAACATCCAGAGTTGTAAGCTGCAACAAAAAAATATTCTTTTCCACTTACGGATTTCAAAAATTGTAAAATTATTAAATACTTTGATTATTTCAAATACTTCTAAAATTTATTGAAAATATGCAATTTTTGTTGATTTAACCAGTTCATATACAAACAAAAAGAGTATGACGATAAATTCCATGCAATCTGTTGGACTTATGCAATTTTAAAGAAAATAAAACGCTACATTATCATACAGTTCTGACACCTACAGGCAGATATTAGAACTAAACAATGTTGATCAGTACTTCTGTACATAACAATGTAAGAGCAAATGTAATTGGATTGGTCGTTGGCCTCCAGCGACAAAACCACGACTCGTCCGATTGATTTCGGGGGCTGACGAGTTAGAGTACACGCAGTTATGCTACGCAAGACGAGTCTAGGGAAAACACGCTGTCTTTTATTACACGCTGTTTATTCATCCCGCTTATATAACTTATTTTAATTTAAAGAAGTATCGTTTTAGTTTTCTGTTTACATTGTTTTATATTCATTTGACCACTTTAAAATATTAGTGATTATTACATAGAAAGGTTAAAAAAAAAAAAATAAAGTAATTTCTACTCATTTAGACTATAAATATATAAAAATAAAAGGTCAGCTCCTAGCATAGGAAATACGAAATTTGCGTGTTAATTCGGCAAAAGGAGTCCAGGGATATTTTTGACCTCCCCAAGAAAACTTTTAAAATTTCTGAAGCCAATTTGGCTGTTCAGGTGAAATATTAACCCACACAGCATTGAGTCTGTTCCTTTACACAAAGACCTATAACACTCCTAGAGGCCGCACCAAGTAGTGACCCAGCAGCTTATGCTTGAACTCGTGTAAAAAATAAAATAAGTAAATATGTAAAATCAAATAGCACACAACATTTAAAACATATTTTAGTGCTTATCTCTTTAAAGAAAAATACCTGACTTCATTAATAATATACACATTTTCCTTTCCCTAGGAGAAAGGGGGGGGGGTGGAGCATGGCCCCCCTCTGTCCATAGGTAGGGTGCCCATGCCAGTGGACACTGGATGCTCTAATAATATGATCTATAATATGTACTAATAATAATAATAATAAGTACTACAACATACAATTATTCTGTAGCTTAGATGAATATAAGACATTTTCTCATGCTTTCTCATTAAAGCAGTGGTCTCTCGAGCGTAAATAATAAATAAATTTTATTATTACTTTACTAAACATTTCAACAAATTATAATAAATGATTTAATGTGATATAATACTTGGAATATCTTAATCTAGAGTAAAGCTACTTTCTATTTGAAATTAAACACATATGTTGGGTCACAAGTAATATAGATTTGGTTTATTTGAATTATAATGATATTAACATTGGTTTACAAAAGTTTTGTTTTCAAGTCTTTTCACTGAAGTTCAGGTTTGATATTTCTAAATTTGTTAATGTTTGCCATCGGCTAAAGCTCAGTCTAATTATAAAAGAAATGTTCCAAGTTATATTGAAAGTTTTAATATCTCTTTAAAATGATCATAATGTCTATAATAATGATATTAATCTCGGGTAGGTAACAGGCCTGGACTTGAATTGGCTATTGTTCATATCACATATTGATTGAGTTAAGAAAAGTTAAAATTGTCAAAGATAGCATCATTAGGTTTTGAAATCGGTTTGCTTTAGATTTGAAAGTTTTGTTCTTTAAAGTTTGTTGTCTATTAATTCGATGTAATCTGAAGTATTATTAGAACAGGTATACCACATCTGTTTCATTGTTATTCACTGAATTTACTACTTTGGAATTGTTCACACTTTTTAAAGAAAACTGGATAGTTATAAATTTACGTCTTCATGGTACTGGCGTCGGTTTCAGAGTCCCATTTGAATCTTCACTTATTCTCCGCGTCCTCCTTAGTTCGTGTGCAACCGCTGCATGTACTAGCGCTGCTGGTTCATTTCTGATATTTCTGTTGGTTATTCCGTCTAGTGTACAGTCTTTCTTCAACACTTTGAAAGGGGTTAATTATATCGTTTACGGTGTAAACATTTAATTGCTATCTACTTTTTATCTGAATTTTTATAATTACTTTGATGCTAAAATATTATTTATAAAATTAATTATTTAAATCGCGTCACTTTTTGAAAATCAACTTGACTCTTCGCGCCGACCAAATATGGCGGTTCCGGTCTACCTACAATGCTTGTATTAATAATTATTATAATTATTTTTCTAATACATTTGACCTAAACTAATACTACTTTAAGGTCTAATTATTCCTAATAGATATAATTTTGTCGATTTCCACTGTGTTCTAATAAGTCTAATATTTATTTACATTTAGACTTGCCTACGTCATGCATGGATTGATTCAGAAAACATGGCGTCGTATTGTTTTGATATGTCATCTGTCAATTGAATTATGTTATCAGTATGGATTTTACTATTTCATACGCTTAATACACTTCAGTTAATAAATAAATAGTGAATATAATTATTCCTTGTGTGTGATTTGTTGTGACTAATGGTCTGTGTTTAATATTTACATTGAAAGTTCTATGCTATGGCCGAAATTAGGTTATAAGATCATTTCCTTTACATAAAATGTATACTTAGGTTCTATTAATAGTTTCACACGGTATTCTAACATATGGTTGATTAAATAATTTCTAAATATGGTTTTTGCTTATTTGTAGTTCATTTTATTATTTGATTTGGCTTTGATTTACATGCAATTTAATATAGGCCTACTGTGTCATTAGGCTAGGCTAGGTTTTGCTTATTTGTGTCCTAACATACATTTGGTAGGTTGAATATTCTATGATAGGATTTGGTACCATTGTAAAATATAGTAGTTTTAGATGACTAAATTGGTGGTACGGTTTAATGTGGGGCCAATTTCAAGCTCAAACATGTATAATGCGCACTACAAAAATATAAAAATAATTCAACCACGCAGCTGAATTTGGGAAATAGGTATATGCACGACGGTGCTGAATAGCTGCAAAATGCTTCGCACACCATTCCGCACGTTGGGAGTATCATCAATACACAATGCATTGCGTGCTTCGCACGCCAACCCCCGTATTGGGAGTATCTTCAATACACAATGCATTACGTGCTTCGCACGTCAACCCCACAGTAAAATCTACCACATGGCTTTGAACCGGGTACTTTTACGTTTTGATCGATTTTGGGAGAACCAAGCGAGCTATAAGGTCGTGTAAAAAAACAAAATGTGCAGAATAACATCCTACATTTATATTTGTAGAAGAAAAAACTCTAAAAAAACATTTATTCTCGTAGGAAAAATTTCAAAAAATAGTTACTTCCGGTCAAAAAACATGCTTCCGGTTGTGGGATTTTTTCGGCTAACGAACTCGTCCAAGCGACATAGACAACCAACATGTGTATGAAATTCGGACCAAATCGGACTTAAAATGCGGCCACTAGAGTGCGAACACATACATACATATATATATATGATTTTTAATGACATCCCAAAACGTATTCTGGGGACCATGATCGATGCTCATTTGCTACTCCCGACCTTGGGTCTTACCATAAGGGCCACTGCAATAGGTAATTTTTCCTATGGAAATTCGCTAATGAATGGGTATATCTTATAAGTACTTCAACGTGCATGTAGACCTACCCATTCTTTAAAAAATATGTTATTTATATGAAAGAACTACAAATTTAATTGCATGAATTAATTCATAAAATATTTTCTTAAAGGGATTGTCAACTGAAAATGGTCAATTTTTAATTTTTTTTTCAAACTTATTTTTTTCTCGTTATTTAAACCCTTGTTCTTATATGAACACATAAAACACATTAAAACGGATTTCTGATGCATTATATATGTATATAACATACGTTTTTGTATGACTGTACAATAACGCGAACGCACGATTTTGGCACTTACTGTGTTGGTAATTTTTTATTCGTAAAAGTATACACATATATAACACCGTCAAAACATACCTATTATATGTTATAATGACCACTACCTAGATCTAGTATTATAAAAATAATGCTGTAAGAGTATGTAATTGCATTGCGTAAATCTGACCTTGTAACGAAGAACAAAATTTTACAGGCCGTTTCCCGCTAACTGAGTTTTTCTTGATTCTCAGGTACAAACTTCGATATTCCAAAAGAACAGATAAAGATATAACGATGAAACTTTTGGTGGTTTATTTCAGATGTAGAAACTAAATCTTCATGTCATTTGGTGAAGTAGCATAGTTTTTTTTTTTATAAAATAAAATAGAAAAATGAGTTTTTTCAAATTCAATAACAAATTTTGTGCATCATTTTATTTGTAGATTCCCTATAGATATAAATATGATATCACACGGATTTTTAGGTGTTATTATTACCTACAATTTGAGACTAAGAACAACAAGATTGGAATGGTTCCCAAGGAATATCAATTTGAAAATGCGCTTAGATTTTCTCTAAAAATACATACATAAATATTTACATAAATTTTGTAAAATTTTAAAATTGCATATTTCTTCTTCATCTAGGCCTAGTTATCATATAAAAACGTAAAAAGTAAGAATTTTAAGGAAATACAGATTTTTGATTTTTCAGTAGACAATCCCCTTAAGTTTCACAAATTTGCTTGTCAAAATCAATAATTTCTGGTTCTTTAATTGTTATTTGTGTGTTAAGGGAGAAAAGAATTACTTTGTCGCCCCAAAAGAAAATGTTACCACACGAGCTCAGCGAGGTTCCATTTACATTTGATTATGGAACAAACTTACATTCATATTTACAAAAACAATTGAGGTTATGCCAAGAATACGTGGAAGTTCACTGATGCCTTGATGTTTCAGCATTTGTTTTATTAACGTATGATTTAGCGGGTGGAAGGAAAGTGCCCTTATTTGTATTGACGTATTGAGTTTACTTTCCAGTTCGCCTATAGGCAGGTAGGTGACAGAGTAATCTCAATGTTTTTATGCGGCCACTTTACCGTCCGCCGGATTATAAGTGGTTCTTTTTACCCTATTAATGAGGCAGGAAAGACCTACTAAAGTAGTAGCTGAAGGTAAAGAATATGTAAGAGCACAAATCACTGATATTCTTACAAAATTCAATAACTTTTACAAACCAAATTTGCAGACTGTTTCAAGCCTGTAGTAACAATGGATATACAAATAAATAATTAGACTTACATCTCTTCGAGGCCAACTGGAAATAACTTTATAATCTTCAGTACGATAGCCCTTGACAACAAGATAGTTCAGCAAAACCTGTAACAAATTTATATTTAGTTATTTAGTGATACAGTTTTTGGTTTTCATATTATTAATAATATTTTATTGTATTTTAATTTGTAATAATAAAAACACTCACTAATAAAATGAACTCACTTTTCTAAGAACGTTTAGTTAGGTTTAGGCCTATGTTAATTTTTAGTTTTTCATGACATGAAACCAGATATATTTTGTAAATTTTTGTAATTATCAAATAACTTGAAATTCTGTTCAAATATGGAAAATAGTATAAGAATTCAATTTTTAATGTTTCTCACTGTAAACAAATTTCTAGTTTTTCTTTCAAAAATATCACAATCACAATTTTTAAAATTTAACAAAAACAAACACACAATTTACCACACAAAAAATTACTCTTAAAAATATAATTAAAACATACAAATTAGTAGGTTTTATAGACACATTAATTTGTACCATTTGGTACCACAAACATTAAAATAGCTTCAATGCAAAGCAACTTATGATTTGTTTACCAAACCTCTACCGTAACACATTTTTTGCCCTGGGATTTTTCAGCATATTTTCTACAATGTATCAAACCCCATCTTAATTGAAAAGTAATAATTAACCAATAAATAAAAGAGAATTATCTATGACATTCATTAGCCTAGCCTATCTAAGAGAACCAACCTAACCTCTTGGAAAGAAATAGCCATAAAGTACTAGGAAGTATATACGAATTTCAAAATTACATGATATTATTGCCAATCAAGCAAATGTTATGATCCTTAGATAGTAAAAACCGCACACATAAATAACTGAGTTAGAGAATAAATCACGATAGCAAACTTGATTAAAATTTTAGCCTAGAAGTAGGGTAACCTGA
>JAGFPH010000112.1:1055372-1081766 GCA_018207615.1 Philaenus spumarius | reverse complement strand
GAATAACTGGCTCTGTTGAAATCATTCATTGGATTACTGGCTACGCTGGAATCTTGTATTGCATTACTGGCTGTGATTGAATCTTTTTGAATTAGTGGCTATGCTTGGACTAATTTATTGAATTACTAGCAACGCTGGAAACATATTATTGCATTACTGGCTGTGCTGGAAT
Organism: Philaenus spumarius; assembly: GCA_018207615.1. Lineage (NCBI taxonomy): Eukaryota > Metazoa > Arthropoda > Insecta > Hemiptera > Aphrophoridae > Philaenus > Philaenus spumarius. The sequence continues at coordinate 1,081,594 of JAGFPH010000112.1, read as the reverse complement.
CTTTTATTGAATAACTGGCTCTGTTGAAATCAGTCATTGAATTACTGACTACGCTGGAAACATTTAAAGAATAGAAGTATAACATGCTCAGGGAATCAGTGAGGGCTGTGGCATTGCTCTACCTGGCTACAGCTCTTAAATAGTCTTAAGTTCAGTACTGAGATGTCAAGACAGCTTTTATCATGCTTGAGACATTCCTTGTAGCACTCCAAAAGCTGGGAGTAAACTTTTAAGAACGAAGATGGTGACATTGTGTTTAACAAAAGCGTTCGGGAGACAACACTACAAGTTAAGGTCGGGACATACATGACCGCATCGTGTCCACACCGCACCACGGCCTAGTTTTGGCCAACACACGGCAGGGGAATAATCTGATGGAAACGTATGAAATAGTCTTAACATCACCGTACAGGAGGCGCGCAGTGTCACCACACCCGGGACGCGCCGTGCCAGAGTTTTGTTTTATTTTTCACGTTGACTGTGCGGCCATGGTATGAATCCCGAAAGACTCATCGAAGAAATTTGAAAGTTTCCCGTTATTTACGATCAAACCAACGAAAAATATCAAAACTTTGACTACAAAGAGCAGATTTGGAAAACTATATCATCCAAGTTACAAGTCATAGATAAGTAATTACTCAATTAGTCATTGGTCAACACACGGCCTTCATACGGTAAAGTGTGGTCTTACTGAGAACAAGCCGAGATACGGTCAACACTAGGCCGTGGTGCGGTGCAGGCACGGTGCGGTCATGTGTGTCTCAACCTATATGAGAACAAACTACCGAGCGCCTTACAGTGCCTCAGCAGAATTGGTCCGACGAGAAGCCTAAATATTGCCAAACCCACTACCAAACCATCCGATAGAAATGATCAAAGAAGACCGGGCAGAAAAAATTTAACTTATTGGCTCAATTTAAGTACTACCAATTCATTTTAGCGTCGGTTATTAAAATTTGCACGTAATATAAGCGGAGAAGGGCCAACTTATTTTATTACTGTTTTTGCGAGGTAGTTAATATATTTAAAAACATTTAAACAGTACCGTATTACAAATAAAATTTTGTATTAAATAATAATAATATTAATTTCCATATTTACACAACTTTTTAAATAATTTTAGTGACAAATATAATATACATTATTGTTTCATATTTGACAAGAAATTATGTTTAAACGTCTTTCGATCATATTACATTCAAAATAAAACTGTTACTGAAATGATAATGTTGTCCCAGGGGAAGCGTTAAGAGTTATTTATTGGCAATTATACGGATTCTATTTCAACCTTATCATTAAACTGAACCTATGCTGTGTTCTCCGCTTTAACACTGAAACCCGTATCGTGTAACGTTTCTAGTTGCCAAAAAAGACAATTAATTAAACTTTGTTATTAATTTATCCTGACTGAATAACTGAATGATTGACTGAGTGAATCAACGTGCAGCAAAAACTACTCAAAATAAAAATAATTCGACCACGCAGCTGGTTGACGTGAGTTGAGCAAATTTCCAAAATTAATATTATAGGCCTATGTTTTACGGTTTCAACCAACAATTTGGGAAATAGGTCTATCCACGACGGTGCTGAATAGCTGCAAAATGGTTTGCACGCCATTCCGCATATTGGGAGTATCTTCAATGCGCAAAGCATTGCGTGCTTCGCACGCCAACCCCCGTATTGGGAGTAGCTTCAATACACAATGTATTGCGTGCTTCGCACGATAACCCCACGGTAGGATCAACCACATGGCTTTGAACCGGGTACTTCAGATTCTATGGTATTTTACGTTTTGATCGATTTTTGGGGGACCAAGCGAGCTATAAGGTCGCGTAAAAAAACAAAATGTTCAGAATAACATCCTACATTTATATTTGTAGAAAATCGCAAAAAAATAGTTACTTCAGGTCAAAAAACGTGCTTCTGATTGTTGGATTTTTTTGGCTAACGAACTCGTCCGAGCGACGTAGACAACCAACGTGAGTACCAAATTTGAACCAAATCGGACTTAAAATTGCTGCCGCTAGAGTACGAACACATATATACATATGATTTTTAATGACACCCCAAAAACGTGTTCTGGGGACCATGATCGATGCTCATTTGCTACTCCCGACCATGGGTCTTACCACAAGGGCCACTGCAATAGCTCATTTTTCCTAAGGAAATTCGCTAATAAGAAAATGTAACGATGTATTGTTATATGGTCATAGAAGCACTATAAGAAAGAATTATACTACATTGTGTTTTACAAATTGTGAAAATTAAGATAACACTGCTATTCGAATCAAAATCTTTATAACACATTATCAAAACAATAGGTAGGCCTACTTGGGGTATTATATTAACAAATATCGTAACATAATTTTGAACAAAATTCCACATTAATGTAGGGTATTACAAAAATAATTTGTCAAATTTTATTATTAGCTTAGTGTTTTTGGAACGAAGGTCCTTAACGCGAGTTGCGGTAGGAGTTAACAAATAGAAAATGTAATGCCTAACGAAATAAACGGTACCAGGAAGTGGCACATACTTTCTCACAAATACATTTAAATTACTAAACAGATTCACTGTGACTTGTAGGGTGGGGTAGGAGAGTTTTTTTTTATTAAAGTTGGAGATTAACTAATAAATATTATTATTATTATTATCTAGAGAGAAAACTATTCGATCGATTTCGAAAAAATTTGCACCAAACACGTTAATTAGGTCTTCATAGATGCACATAAAATGGTTATGAAATTTTTTTTAAACAACCCGCTTTATGGCCAAAAACCCCCAAAAACAGTTATTATTATTATTAGCTAAACGATAAATTTTAGAAAGATGCGGGTTTCTGTATATGGTAGGGCACATTAAAGGCTACAAATAAGCAAAATTTTATCAAAATCGTTAGAGCCGTTTTTTAATAAAAAATAATAACTGATTTTTTGGGGTTTTTTTGGCCAAAAAGGGGGTTGTTTTTCAAAATTGTTCAAAACCCTTTTTCGTGCATCTATGCAGGCGTACTGGACATGTCTGGTGCAAATTTGGTTGAAATCGATCGAATAGTTTTCTCTCTAGCTTTGTGTACTTTTATTAAAGTAGGCGATTAACTAATAAATATTATTATTATTAGCTAGAGAGAAAACTATTCGATTGATTTCGAACAAATTTGCACCAAACACGTCAATTAGGTCTTTATAGATGCACGTAAAAAGGTTTTGAAAAATTTTGAAAAACAACCCCCTTTATGGCCAAAAAACCCCCAAAAATCAGTTATTATTATTATTATTAGCTAAACGAGAATTTTTAGAAAGATGCGGGTTTTTGTATATGGTAGGGCACATTAAAGGCTACAAATAAGCCAAATTTTATCAAAATCGTTAGAGCCGTTTTTTTATAAAAAAATAATAACTGATTTTTTGGGGGTTTTTTGGCCAAAAAGAGGGTTGTTTTTCAAAATTGTTCAAAACCCTCTTTAGTGCATCTATACAGGCGTACTGGACATGTCTGGTGCAAATTTGGTTGAAATCGATCGAATAGTTTGTCTACATTCTCTCTCTAGCTTTGTCTACATACAGACATACAGACATACAGACATACAGACATACATACAGACATACAGACAGACATTTTGTAAAAACCACTTTTTTGGACTCAGGGGGTCCCAAAACGGATATTTCCACAAAAATCTCAACATCGATTTTTTTGTGATCACTATACTTTCTTTATAGTATAGTATAGTGAGAAAGTAAAAAGTGTGATTAATTGATTGCTATGGCAATGAATATAAATACATTCAAAAAACATGTGTTTTGGTTCATCAATTTAAATAATTAAGAGATGATCGGTTCCGTCCGACGTAGTTCAGATATTATCGTCAGGCGCTGAAATACATTCAATAATCGTATGCTTCATCAGTCTAGGCCTAACCTAAAATTAATTATTGTGTTTATATTTAATTTATTTTACCTACTTTAACGGCAACATACACACAATAGTTTTAGGTTAGGCCTAGAAAGTAATTTTAAGACTAGGCATAACCTAAAATTGTTGTATGTATGTTGCCGTTAAGACAGGTAAATAAATTAAACACACACAATAATTTTAGGTTAGGCCTAGACTGATGAAATAACATTTTCTGTTTATTGATTGTATTTACAATGAATGGACATTTAAGGTTCCGCTCCAGTAAACAAGAAAACAGCCGGCGACGCAAGCGCTTCACTCTATAGCCGTATCTAAACTGTGCAATTTCTTGCAGCTGAGCGCTTTGACATTGCCTCATTTCAAACCATTTTGTAAATCCATCTTTTGTAATTTAGTGCTATGATTTAGTGTAATGAGTGCTGAAAAAAAACTAAATATTCTTTATAAAATTGTGAATTCGGCTTGGGTTACAATTTTAATTATACAGTTTTTATTGTGTAAAGAAAAAGTTCAAAATTGATATTCAAAAATGTCAATTACGTGACAAATGAAAGAACATTTTTTAAATGTTAAATGCAAATCGGATGCGTATTGTGAATGTGCTTAAAATAAGACCTTTCAAACATGTTTATGATACAAAATAAACGAAATAAATGGTTTGAAATTTAACATTGCTCTTATGGGATAAAAATCAAAGATGGCCGTTACTACAACAGACCCTTCACTGTGTTTACTATCTTAGGTTTGATGTTATAATGAATTCTACACGTCCTTTATTATAATAACATTAACGTATGGAAACAGTAAATATTTGTATAAAAAACAATCTACTAATAAAAGGCAATTGAAAGATTAAAATTGTGTGTGTATGTTGCTGTTGAGGCTCAGGGCTCTATAACAAGGGCTATACCATTTTGCTCATTTACGGTGACCCAGTATCGGTCGGCTATGACGTCACTGCGATGTTAACTGCGAAGACTACAGCAGCGGACTCCTTGTGCGCGATGTGGTTTATTCGTAGTTGTAATTAGACGGAAAAGCTTCAGTAAAATAAAACTTAGATATTCTTAATTAATCTACATAAAATACGGTTTCTAATAGTATAAAAAACTTTTATTTGAACAGGTATTTCGAATTTTAATAATTGAAAATATTTGAGAATTATCAATGACTGACAATGAAAAGTGAGGAAAGTTTTTATTTTTGGGTTACAAACAAACTTCCAGCGGGAAAGTTGTAGATAATGAATTGATCTAAACTTTTCAATTCACCGATTTGTGATAAAATGATTACATCATTATGAAATCGTTTTTAAATGAGTCCGAGGCGGTGACGCGCCGCCACTCCCAGACTACACTGTTGTTTAATACTGGAATATTTACATCCTTATCCATTACGTTTATGTACATATTGTTATTTTAAGGTAATATAGTAAATCACTTGTCCCCAGGTAAGTATGCCAGCTAGAAAAAAGTAAGCATTTTATTTAACATAAACTAATTACAATTTATAATTAAAATTTGATACTATTGAAGTAGACAAAAAAAGTTAAGTTTGAGGTTAACGTTTAAAAAATAATATCATTATTACGTACGTTCAATGAAATTAAATTAGAGATCAATGTTGGAAAAATAAAATCGTAATTACGTAAAAAAATTAGTTTAATATTTAATTAAAAAATTACTTTATAATAATTTATAAAAGGCTGTTTTTAACTTGCGATTTCCGATTAATGAACAAATTAAATAAAAGACAGCATATTTCTTTATTATAAAGTAATTCTTTTAATTAAATATTAAACTAAATTGTTTTACGTAAGTAAAATGTACAGCGAGTAAACGATAGCTCGCACAAGGAGTCCGCTGCTGTGGTCTTCGCAGTTCAATTCAATTCAATTCAATTTATTTATCCTTTTGACAAATTTTACATTTTGTATAGGACAAGTCAGGTATCAATTAATTTTAAGTAAATAATATAATATAGAGAATAAACATTGCAGTGGGACTGGCGGCACAGTGCCGAGATGAAAGAAACGGCAAAGCCCTTGTTATAGAGCCCTGGTTGAGGCTGGTAACAGAATTGAAGAAAAGGCGTGATGAACTTCGTTCCTGACGGGGTCCCACGACCGCACACATTTACTTTTTTTTAGACTAGATAGAACAAAGCTAGCCTGTTGTTAACGAGTAACTAGTGTACCGTAGGTTTAGGCCACGCCCCTTTTTAGTTTTGTATAGGCTAAATACCAAGAGTGACACACTGTTAGATTAGTTATAGCTGTATTACTGAAGCTCGTTCATCACTGAAGATGGCGACATTGTCGTTGAAACGAGTTTAACTTAGTAGACGTATTTAGTTGTGAGATTGCGTGTACAAGTTTTATTCTATCAAATACATAGGCCTAAACCATCAACTACATTATTTAAAGTTGAACGTTGTTCGTCAAGTGACATTTAGCGACGCCTTTTGTTTAATCATTCACACCGCTAAACAGAACAAGGGGCGGGACATTGGGGTGATTTGATGTTAATGGTTTTGTTTCGAGCTTTTAGGAGATTTATGCTTTTAACTCTCGGAACACAATCGTAGCACATCACAAATTTTCTCTCTGAATCGTTTCACCAAGTTCAAATACCAATACAAACCATTTCACAATATACTTCACCTATTTATAACACCGCTGTATCGTAGCTGACCATTTTTTAAGAACGCAAGTAGTGCTGCCAACCTAAACATAATGTCACTGAAGTTAAATTGCAAGTCTAAACCGGGAAACAATCTACAACACTGAATAAATAATTCGACCACGCAACTGAACCGCTGATGTGAGGTCAGCGAATTTAAAAAATTAAGTTTATATGTCATATGATTTCAACCAACTATTTGGTCTACTATAGCTGGCTGCGTTTACGAAATATGTTAGTAGAAATTGTTTGCACCTCGTCCTACAGCTCCAGCCCACGCGCTGCTTCGTTCCGATCGCGGCCACGGAGTATGGAGTGCTTCGCTTTGCTTGCAGCGGACAAACTCGCTTCGCGAGATAAGCAATACCGGGTGCTTTTATGGTATTTAAAGTTTTGATCGATTTTGGGTTGACCAGAAATGCTATAAAGTCGTACAAAATAAAAAAGAAGAGCAGTCTCCTATTTTTATATTTGTTTTAATAAAAGCAAAAAACATTTTACTTCCAGTTTGTTAAAAAACGCGCTTTTAGTTGATAATTAACTCAACCGAGCAAGTAAGAAAACGTGTGTACCAAATTTTGACTATGGTAAAAATAGCACTGTGATCATAAGAAACTGGCGATATAATCAATCAGTCTATCGTGTCGATAGATTACTTAACGAAAGGAATTAAATAACCACTAAATCAAAACACCGAATGTCAATAACTAGATTTACGCATGATGTATTAAAAGAGATATGGTTTATCTTGAAATATAAAAAGCCTTAATTGCATTTTTTTGTGTCCAAAATGAATCTCCGAATACTAGTGATTTGTTTAGTTTGTTGTAAGTATTTTTGTTTTGCTATTATAATGTGTGGTTTGTTTGTGCATCTATTTTGTGACAGATTTTGCCTTTGATTCGTAAACGGTAAACGGCTAAATTGCGATTCAGAGCGTGTTTTGGGTAAAAGGGTTAACCTAGGACGTTTATATAAAATGCAAAATTTATACAATTTTACAAATCAGAAATCTTAAATGACTATTTATTTTATTTTCTCATGTACAGGTAGTACCTTAAGTTAGGTGCTTATATTTAAATACTGGTTCAATTTAAAATAAAACTTTAAACAATTTAATTTAAATTAAAATTTTTGTGAAAGGCTCTTTGGCATAACGTGCTGCAGCAATGGTGTCCGAAAACGTATACGGTGGGAATACAATTAAAAAAAAACTAATATTGAAGAGCAATATTGCAACCCTTGGTACAAGGGGTTGAAAATATAGCGGATTTAAAAAAATAATCAAACTTAGCAGGCACCTTATCGAAACCGATCAAAGTTCCTGCACATTGTCTAAATACTGGATGTTCCGCGAACGGTTGGCACAAAATATAGCTTAGTTTTCCAGATATCCGTTATTTTGTTACATTACAAAATAATTTATATCTAAAGAAATGTTTGACCGATTGAATTCAAACTTGACATAAAGTTTAACCTAACCGTCTATTGTTTGATCTATTGTGTGTAATAATTGGTTTGTTCAACCCGGCATCCTGTACCAACACAGTAAACACAACAATAAATAAAATGTAAATATTTTGTTACTAGTATGCTCCCTTGAAAAGAGCTACACATCAGAAATACATAATTTTTTTATAACATTGGACTTTATCTAGGCCTACCTAACTGTGCTGGCGGGGATTTTTAACACGGTAAATGTGTACAACTATAAGCATTATAAAAGTGTAGGTCTATTTGTATTTTTTTACATTTATATACGTTATTATATATTTTAAGGAAGGTAGAAATATTACCTTTTAATTGCTTTTTATTTCATATTGATAGATCAAATGATTAAGAAGTTATTAATATTATAGTGAAGAAATTAATAATCGATTATGTTTAAATATGCTATACGAAGATGTACGAATGTTTCCGAAATCAAACGAAACTAAATCTGTTCTTTAAATTTGAATAAACGAATATATTGATGAAAAAAAGGTTGTATTTATATACAGTTTATAACCTCAAAGCAAATCTTATAACGTAATATAATAATCAAAATTTAGTTCTATAACTCATATATGAAAAAATCAACTACACAAGAAATTATAATGATTGAAGTTGTAAACATAACCCCAAATTAATCTACGCTATTGGATTTCTTTGGCTTAAGAACTCGTCCGAGCAACTTAGAAAACCCCATGTTTGTACCAAATTTGGACCAAATCGGGCGTAAAATGCTGCCATTAGCACATATTATATACTTATGCAATTTGTAATGACACACCAAAACGTGTTCTAAGTACTATGATCGTTGCTCATTGTCTACTCCCTACCTCAATTGTCTCACGATAAGTGTCACCGCAATATCTCACCTTTCCTAAAGAAATTCGCTAAACATTAGATCCATCGAATTTTAACCATTTGTATTTAAGGGATGAAACTGTGATCCAGCCAATAAAACAATGAATATACATTATTTTACTTTCGTTGAAGTTTTTCATCTCAAATTCATAAATGTTACACAGAAAACGTAACCTATATAATTTCGTTCACTATCGTCTAAGTGGTTAAATTGAATTAACCACCCCACAAAAAAAGTAAATGTGTGCGGTCTATCAGGAACGAAGTTCATCATTCCTTTTCTTCAATTCTATTACCAGCCTTAACGGCAACATACACACATAATTTTAACCTTTCAATTGCCGTTTACTATTAGATTGTTTTTTATACAAATATTCACTGTTTCCATACGTTTAATGTCATTATAATAAAGGTGTAGAATTAATTATAACATCAAAGCTAAGAGGTTAAACACAGTTAAATATGCATTCATTGTAAATAAATTCAATAAACATAAAATGTTGGTTCATCCGTCTAGGCCAACTAAAATGATTGTGTTTATGTTCAATTTATTTTACCTGTCTTAACGGCAATATACTTACAATAATTTCATATTAGGCCTAGACTTAAAATTATTATCTAGGCCTCCTAAAATTTCAGTGCTTGACGATAATATCTGAACAACGACGGACGGAACCGATTGTCTCTTCATTTAAATTGAAGAACCAAAACGCATGTTTTTAGAATGTATTTACATTCTTTCCATAGCAACCAATTTGGTAACGCTTTTTCGTTACTCGTATTTTATATTTGTCATTGCCATAGCAACCAGTTAATAACACTTTTTCTCGTTAGCCTAAGCATTACATTTTCTATTTGTTAACTCCTGCCCCAACCCGTGATAAGGAACTTCGTTCCAATAAATCCCCATAACTGCTACAAGCTAGAAAGTTGACATTAAGAAGTACATATATTTTCTTGAGATATACAAAAATGAAAAGCCAATTTCATTTCGACTACTTGGACCTAAGGGGTGAAATTAAGTTGCCTTTAAAAATAAATAGTTTGTACACTTGCTACGAAGCTGTGAACCTGAAACTTGGCACATATTACTTTTAACGTTACGCGTATAGGTGGTATATTTTTCGTAGAAAAAATGTAAGTAAAATGTAGGACTCTAAAGCTACGCGCCCACTGGATCGGTACGGTCGGTACGGTCGCCACAGCCGTCAAGGCATTTTTTAGAGGGGGTGCGCGCACTGGATCGGGCGTTCCGCCGTCCAGGCGTTCCTCACTGTCCTCCATCCGCCTTCCGCCAAAACAGAAGTCAGTTTGGGAGAGGATCTGTTGAAAGATGGATGTGGAGGAGGAAATTGCGGTAGTGAGTGCGTTTTTGATAGAAGAAGAGGAGAATGTTAAAATAAGAAAAAGGAGGTTTTAGATTCATAACATTAACAGAAAAAGATTGATTTGTGGTGAATTTCGCACTTTGTTCCCGGACCTTGTGGAAGATGGCCTTAAGGTTTTTGAGTACTTCAGGATGACTCACGACAAGTTTGACCACGAGCGCAACAGAACCCTTAATCAAAGGTAGAACGCTGAAAATTCCGTACCGACCGTCCCAGACGCCCGAAGTGCGCGCGCACTGGATCGGTCGGGCGGATCCGCCGTCACGGAAATGTCCTACAGTTCGTAGCTCCAGACTTTCTATCGGACATGCCGAAGGTGCGGAACGCCGTTGACGGCCGTGCCCGTGACGACGCAGTGGGCGCATGCTTATTTAATTCAATGTTTTGAACTTTTGAAAAATTCCGTACCGACCGTACTGACCGTCCGTGACGACCCAGTGGGCCCGCAGCTATAGACGTAAAACGCACCTGAAGAGCTGAATGAAAATTTGTTTAACAAGGTGGCGGAAAACCTGACTTTAACGCTGTCAAAAAGCCATCGCATATATAGCCTATGCCTAGATGGGAAACAGGTCTATTTGGACGAAACTCACTAATTTGTGTGTTTTAGGCAAAGGAACAAGGGTCTAAAATCGTTTTTTTATGTTAAGGCTTAGTACTTACCATGTACTCCTTTCATTTGTTATTCATATCTGGAGAGGGTACCTGCTATAGTAACTAGTAAACTTACCAAATGTAATACTGATTGATTAACACATACATAAGCACTAGTAATGTTACAAATATAGAACATTAACCCTGGAACTGGCAGATCGCACGAAACGTGGATCATGACAACACATTTGTAACGCATGGTTGTATTGAATATTTGACCCACTAAAAATCTTTCAATCTCAAAAAGACAAATACAGTACCATTGAAAAGGTAATGTTTCAAATTGCCATCAAATCAAAACTCACTTGCATAGTTCCAAAGATATGAAATTGTCTGTAAACCTTTGCAATTGAGCAGATTTCAACCAATAAAACAGCACATTTTGCGTTCGAGATATCTTTTATAATTCGAATTATTTTCATAGACTTTTTGATATCTATTTATAGACCATAGTTCAATATTTCATTTGGTGTAAAGCAAACTATATTTGACTTTTTAGATTTTATTCAAACAGCAGTTGAAAGTACAGACTTGCGTAGAATTCATACTACCGCTTGAGTTCTCAAAACACAGCTGTTTTAACGGTCATTTTTTTAATTTCCTTTCTCCGCACTAGGTTTTATTTGCTTCATCTCATTTTGTGATTCAAGTAAAACTAACTCAAATACTTTTATGAAATAACAATTTACAAGTATACAGTTCAATTCTTTGATTTATTCTCTACACTTTGTTATAATAATATTTCATTTTTGGGTAAAGCAAATATTCCTAAATTACGTTTCAAACCAGGCTTAGTTTTGTTAGCACCCTTGTAGTTGGAACATAGAAACTGGTGTTTTCAAAATAAGAAATTTGAAATTGATAAATGTTTTTTCATACAGTTCTATTCTGAACTCGAAACTTTTTTACATTTATGGAAAAAATTACAACAAATTTTTACTAGCCTACTTTTTATGTAGACCTAAAGTTGAATTTTTATTTTTCGTAACTGAACATTTTTTTGTTCCTTGAGCTAATAACTTTGTAAATTTTACACCTATCCTTTTTTTACTGGCATATATCAATTATTTAAACCTTTCTCTACAAAAAAAGCTACTGAACACTTTTGGATTGGAGTTCATTTTATATTTTTGGCGAATTGAAAAAATGCTTGCACACGCCAAAAAATCCATTTTCGTTAAAGCCGCCGCGCCGGTTCTAGGGTTAAGCATTAATCGAGCACAGTTATGTTACGATAGTAATTTGTTATTTATAATCGGCTTTGTCCTGATTTAATGACATAGAATCAATAAAGAGAGAAAATTAAAGTTAAAAATACGATTGTTTTAATGTGTATTTTTAGGGGGTCATAGACGCACACAAAAAATGTGTTTAAAAAAGTTTGATTTTATAGCGTACAAACGGTGAAAATACGTTAGTTCACTCCCAGCCCTATAACAGCTGATTGGAATAAAAATCTTAGGAACACAATTTTAGATTATGCCTATACCGAACCAAGACATGTTTGCTGAACGCATTTTTATTAGGTTAACAAAACCAATGCAAACACAAACAAAAATCAACTGAAAAGCCTTCCTGTATTATAATTCAAACATCTGTTGTTACATGTTGTAAATAAAACAGCTGATTTGGATCAAAAGCAGCACAATTTTAAGTTAGGCCCTTACTACACGTTTCTTGAAAGCATTTACGTGTATTACCGTAGTAACCAACTTGACAAATTTAGAATCGAAAACATTTTTTTTAACGACCCAAATGTTTTTTAGGATAAATTAATATTCGATTCCTCCCCCATCCCTAACCTAACGGTATTTTGGCCTACCTGTACCCAACTGCTGTGTGTTGGATTTTTTCTTGTTCCTTTAGTCTTTAAGTTGCCTTCGATAATGCCGTAGCTGGCGAAACCTAGGTCGGCACGGCTGAATAAAGCTTTGTGAAATAGTACAAAAAGTTTCCATTTATTTATTTAAATTAATATTTCTTTTTTTTTAATCATGCCTTACTGCGCACGCGTCACTATCTACACCACCATTCCCTGATCTAAATACCTCTGTCTTAATCAATTGTCATTTCTGTCAAAATATTAGAGTACGCAATAATATGTTTGCATTTGATCCGCAGCGTTAGTTGGGGAACGAAGCAAGCAGGGGCGGAGTTTATTAGTCTGTTATATACTAATTCGCTAAGGAATTTCTTTATCGTTATTTTTCAACCAATTTGTACTAAAGAGGTGTCATTGTATACTCTTTGCACTGCAGAAAAATATAAAAATTAACATCACCTAGTTAAGCTGTGTGTACCTGCAAGTATATTTACATAAAGTATAAACAAAATAGTATAAATTATGATATTCTCTGTATTATATTTGGATGTAAAAATCACGGAACGCGGTAGCGTTCCATGCGTCAAGCTATGGCACACTATCGCACTATATTATGTTTGAAATGGTCGAGCTCGATTTTCTTTTTCTCTTATTTTAACAATAGCGGCTCTAAATGAATTGAAAACTCTTATAATAGGATATATGAAGCCTAATTGTGTGATTTTGAATGAAAAATCCATTAAAATGTTGTGAATAATGATATTAAAGGGCTGTGTCACTCATTTTACTCGATACGATGATCTTGCATATCTTTGGCGTAGGGTAGTAATGTAAACTTTCGCAAAATAATGGTCCTTACAGCTCTAGGTAGCAAGAGGGCTGCATTGGCGGGGTCGTATAATAAATTTACGCTCCTTCACAGATTAAAGTAACATTATTGTAATCGGCGTGAATTTACTATATGACCCTAAGTCAACAGAAATACAATTACAAAAATAGCTTAAAGTTCTAACTTATAGTCTTTAGTCACAATAAATACCTGTATTCGACATTTATAAGTAGAATGTAAAACAAGATCGTCGTCTGCAAAATATCACCGAGGGTCGTCTAGTAAATTTACGCCTTGTAGCCTAATTAACTAAATTACCAAAGTTTTTGAAAATACAAGTAGGCTGGCTAGTTTCGAACATTCTGAGAAAGTTTTAATATTTAGGATTTAGGCCTATTACTAAATAAGTAGTCCTAAGTTTAAGTATTTATTACTTCAATCTATAGGTCTATTAACATTAGGCTCCAACAACCAGATCTTCAAAAAAGTTAGCCTACTTAACAGATTATTAAAAAACGTAAATGAAAAATTTAACTACAGTTATATGGGATCACAGAACGCGACATATAATATATGTTTGGTTGTTGTTATACTGGTAACTTGTATCAAGGAAAATAAGCATACCAATTTTAAGCATGTCATTTTAATAACTTATCATTAATAAAAAATGTATATTTATATATATTACTATTACTTAGGTCATTGTATGTCAACACATCATAACCTAAAATATTCGATCAAGTAAGCTGATATAGCCTAGCCTATTTTATATTAAAAATGTAAATATTAAAGAAACCTAGAAAATAATCTAAAAATAATTTAAAATTACTCGATACAATTAAAAGAAAATTGTTATTTATTAGTTTGTTGATTAGGTACAAACATTTTTTGCATCTAAGAAAAACCTCTAAACCCACCATTTTGCTCCTAATTTCCTAAAATGTTACATCCCCTTTTAAATTCTTATGAATATGAAAGGTAATGGAACCTCACTGCTTCATTCTCGCCCAAGTCTATGCTTTAGAATTTTTAAACAAAGGTCTTCGCAAAATGCGTAAAACAGTTTTAGGACAAAATAATTCGACCACGCAGCTGAACCGCTGACGTGAGTTGACCAAATTTCCAAAATTAAGTTTATAGGCCTATGTTTTAGAGTTTCAACCAACAATTTGGGAAATAGACATTCACGACGGTGCTGAATAGTTGCAAAATGGTTCGCACGCCATTCCGCATATTGGGAGCATCTTCAATACACAAAGCATTGCGTGCTCCGCACGCCAACCCCCGTATTGGGAGTATCTTCAATGTGCAATGCATTGCGTGCTTCGCACGCCAACCCCACGGTAGAACATGGCTTTGAACCGGGTACTTTTATGGTATTTTACGTTTTGATCGATTTTGGGGGAACTAAGTGAGCTATAAGGTCGCGAAAAAAACAAATTTGCAGAATAACCTCCTACATTTATATTTGAAGAAAAAACTCAAAAACAAATTCATTCTCGTAGGAAACATCTAAAAAAATAGTTACTTCCTGTCAAAAAACGTGCTTCCGGTTGTTGGATTTTTTTGACTAACGAACTCGTCTGAGCGACGTAGACAACCAACATGTGTACCAAATTTGAACCAAATCGGACTCAAAATGTGGCCGCTAGAGTGCGAACACATATATACATATATATATATATGATTTTATATGTATACACATCTGGGGACCATGATCGGTGCTCATTTGCTACTCCCAACTTCTTACCATAAGGACCACTGGAATAACTCATTTTTCCTATGGAAATTCGCTAATAACCTACATACATACCCTCATTTCAACACACGTTTACACAATTTGGTCATTTAGCGTATCCACTAAATTGTTCATTCACTTTCATTGTTTCGTTTGTGTATCACGTATAAATACATTTTATTTAACATTTCTTCACCAGTATGATGTATATTGTCTTCTCTTTCGTAGATTCAACAACATTAGACGCGAGGTCAATAAGTGGCCTTCAAATCATCGGAGGTCGGAACACTACAATAACCAAACATCCGTACCAGGTAACGTAACGAATGCAGTGCAGAATTAAAAATATACTTTGTTTAAGTTATTTTTTAATTTTTCTAGGGAGTTGCGATCCTTGCTTCTGAAGCAGCATTTCCCGGCTATGACAAAACAATTCTAGGTACTTATCTTTTTCCCGAACTCTTGTTTTTTGTGAGAAAATATTTTTTTACTTACATGATTAGCCCTTATTTTAAGGAATCTGTGATTGTTTTAAAAACATTTTGTAAAGTCAAGAAATCTGGAAACGGCAGTTTACAAAATCCCTCCTAGAGCCAAAACCTCCTATAGGTAGGACATCCAAAGTTGCTCCAAAAAATCGCAATAGCTTTCAAATGATATAACAAAGTCCCTGTGGTTAGTGGTTTCACAGATATAAGGCATCAAGTCTATAACTGCAAACAATTCTAAAGGTTTTGTTCACTTATCAAGTAACTCATCTGCACAATTAATTGGTATTTTTTTCATGGCCAGACCTTTACAAAAAAACAAAAGAATAGGAAGAAAACATTCAATGTACCCCAGTTGACGGTAGACTATTTTAAGTGTCATCTACAAATATTTAGCTAAGTTATTTCTTATGTATACAATCTAATGTGAGTTTTTAGGAAGGTTTTCATTTACCCGGTAAATAATTTTTTTACTTATACATATGAATACTATGTAGAGAAAGTAAAGTAAATAAAGAGTTATCGGAGTTTTTTAGGGCAAGCAATAGGCCTAGCCGAGTGGTATCTTCCTGATCACAAGATCACAGTTTCGAATCTGGACTAGAGACCGGTAACTATGAAAAGAGTGATATTTAAGTTTTCTTTATCTAATTACTTCTTTTATAATAAATAGAGTTAACAATTTATTTTATGTTATAAACAAAGAAATTGTTTGTTGGGATTATGCAAAATTACATGGTCACCCTTCTCTAACATAACATTAGTAAATTTTAGGCCTAATTGAATTAACTTCTAATTTTATACTTTTCTTTAGGTGGCCGTGAGTTTGTTCGGAGAGTTCTATTGTTCGGGCGTGGTCATCAACGACCAATGGGTGCTTACAACAGGCTCTTGTGTATCCGGGTGAGTGATTATGATATAAAACATATTTAGTCTAGAGCTTAGGAACCAGCCTGAAACTCAACTTCAGAGATATCTAATAGTAAGCTTTCTAACAATACGAAAATAGTAGAAATAATCTCGGTAGAACTCGAAATAATTTATTTAAAGAAAACACATTTTGAATATACCACTTTTTTAAACGGACTAAAAATTATACAATAATATCTCCTACCCCATACGGACTTATAACCCAATACATATTCCTAACCCTATACAGACAGGCCTGAAAATATGTTCTAAATTTTTAATAGCTACAAAAGT
The DNA here is from genome assembly GCA_018207615.1 of Philaenus spumarius. Taxonomy (NCBI): domain Eukaryota; kingdom Metazoa; phylum Arthropoda; class Insecta; order Hemiptera; family Aphrophoridae; genus Philaenus; species Philaenus spumarius. The sequence goes on along the minus strand of JAGFPH010000112.1, from coordinate 1,064,527 downwards.
ACTTGTATGATTTAAAACGAAAAACGTCGATCAGTGCTGTCACAAGCAGTGTACTGAACAGACAAACAAACATTAAGCAAGTTAATCTTGTATTGTCATCCAGTTCTGAATTATGTTTTAAGTTTTAAGTCTCTACACCATATAGCGAAGCTTAAATCGTTTGCACAATTTGTACCGAACAGACAAAAAACAACAGACAGACAAGAAAACGAGTTGATAAAATAGCGTTCTTTAAACAAATTTGAAATTTGTTAAAATTTGAAAAGTAATTTGTCTACTTTAAACCAAAATGTATCTAAATATTTCCTGATTTCTGTAATATACTAGAGGATCCGCCCCCTGCTCTCTTTGCTCGCCAACCCCTGCGGTGAAGCAAATGCAAACAGATTACCACTTAAGAAACAAAGGTGTCAAATTATGGGACGTATAACAATTTATTTGTATTGTAAAGGGGCAATTACCCCCCAGTTGTTCAGCCATTAGACGTAACTATTTAAATTGCGTCAGTTTCCTACAAAACATTTAAAATTAATAAGTGCCAAATTTTCAGATCTCTAGCTTTAAGGAAATTATATCAATCAAAATTTTTTTACTGGGGTTGTTACTACATTTTTACCACTTAGCAACACGACAAAATGTAAATCTATGATACTTTTTATATGTTGCTTATAAGAAGTAAATGTACACATTTTCAGCTCACTAACTTTAAAGAAAATATAACAATTAATTTTTGTTTTGTTTGTTTTAGGTGTTGTTATCATACTTTCACCCCCTTAGCTGCATGCGACAAAATGCAAATATAGTTTATTTTGTCTATGTATCTTGTAAGAAATAAATGTACAAAATTTCAGCTCTCTAGCTTTAAGGAAAGTATAAAAATTAATATTTATTGTTTTAAGGATGTTTCAACCCTTAAATCAAAATGTATTCTAGCCTATGTTACTCAGGGATAGTGTGGTTTTTTTATTAGTGAAACTATTTTTTCAATCGGTCAGTAGTTTCAGAGATTACCCCATACATAGAAACAAACACATTTTACCTCTTTATAATATTAGTATAGATATACAGAGTGACTATTTTAAGTGTGCCACCACCATTGGCAAATCAGAAGCGACAAGATTTACAGCAAACTTTAAATGGGAGACTTCACCTACTTTATAGTGGCCATTAGAAATATGAATTTGAAATTTCGAAAATATGCCACCATTTTCCAATATGGCGGCTAACTTTTGAATTTCTTATGGAAGCCCCTATTTTTATGATGGATTTTGGTTTTACATGCTATTTTAAGACTTTTGTATTCTTGATGTTTTTTTTTTATAAACTTAACCATTTAGCCGCTAGGAGCGCTGAAAGTTTCAGAAACTCTTATTTCAACAATTTATTAAAGATTCTTATTTTCCATTTGCAAACAATAAAATTTAACTAAAAGTGCAATATTTTTAACAATGGAATGTTAAAAAGCTGTTGTAATTTCACAAATACTTTATTTTAAGCAAAAAACATACTTAAATTCTGTTAAAAGTTCCTAAATAGCTTACATGACAAACTGTACTATTTTTACAGATTTCTTCTCCTACATCGTAAATCGTGCATAGTATTGTAAGAAACTTCTTTGTATCATAGCAACAAGATGTTTTGGGACATAAAAAGACAGTCAAGATGACTTAATTAATTATTAATTTCAAAGAGGTTTTCAAAGAGTCCTCCATCTTCAAAAATACATGCGTGCGCACATAAATACATCTTCTTACACAATACACAGTGGTTGCGTTAGCGATTTTTTAACAGTAATTTAAGCACGTTTTTGGTTTAAAATAAAGTATTTGTGAAAATGCAACGGCTTTTTAATATTCCATTGTAAAAAATATTGCACTTTGAGTTAAATTTTATTGTTTGCAAATGGAAAAAAGAATCTTTAATAAATTATTGAAATAAGAGTTTCTGAAACTTTCAGCGCTCCTAGAGGCTAAATGGTTAAGTTTGTCAAAATAACATCAAGAATAAAAAAGTTTTAAAATAGCATGTAAAACCAAAATCCGTCATAAAAACTAGGGGCTTCTAAAAGAAATTAAAAAAATAGCCGCCATATTGGAAAATGGCGGCATATTTTCGAAATTTCAAATTCATATTTCTAATGGCCACTAAAAAGTAGGTGAAGTCCCCCATTTAAAGTTTCCTGTAAATCTTGTCGCTTCTGATATACCAATGTTGGCACACTTAAAATAGTCACCCTGTACAGTATAATTATGTTGCCCTTTCAGCTGCCAATATGACCCATCTATAGTGTCGGTTAGAGCCAAAAGCGACTCTTACCACACAGGAGGCGTTTACTACAACTGCTCGGCGGTCATCGTTAATGAAAACTTTAATTTCTTCACGCAAGACTACGACGTCGCAGTTTTGAAAATAAAAGGTAAATTCAAATTCGGTAAGAAACTGAAACCGATTAAGTTTGGTTCAAAACGTTTGAAGACGGGAAAGAAAGCTGTGATCAGCGGCTGGGGCTCGTATGGGAATGTGAGTATTGTTTTCATATAATCTACAATGAGTAATTAATTACAAACATGAAAAATAAGAAATTTAAGTGAATTTACACTACGTCCTCAACAATACATTAAAAACTATTAAGGATGTAAATAGACTAGGCCTTTTTATTTAGAACTGCCTTTTTCCAGCTCTCTATTATCTCACTTTCAAAAAGACTATCTCTTTCTCCCTCCTTCACCTTTCACTTAATATACCTCGTTTTTATTTATTTATTTCTCTTGCTTGATCCACCTGCATCTTCTTTCCTCCACAGTCCTTTCCTCTGTACTTCTCTCTCCCTCTCTTACAAATGCTTGTTTGTTGGTTTTAGTTGAAATAGATGACTGAATAATTTTACCCTCGATTCATGATATCTCTTCAATTCAACTCTATCCAGTCATTCTTAATCACTGCCTATTCTTTTATATAATACTTATGATAAATTTAAAATGTCTCTCTTTGTTTTCTCCATTATTTTTCTATAACTTTCCACTCGTCTAACTTTTCCATCTTCTATCGTTGTCTTCCTTTTCCCTTTCTATCATTTGTTTACTTTCTTTCTATCTTCGTTTCAATCTTCTCTGCCTACCTCTTGAAATTGTTTATCAATGCCTCACCACCTGCCTCTTTAACAATTACTAAACCATCTCCCTCTTTCATTGTTTTCATACCACTTCCTCCATCTCTCATTCTCCATTTTTTTTCTATAAGTTACTAATCATCTACCTTCTTCTTTCATCTACTACAGTTTTCTTATTTTTCCTGTTTCATCACTTACTTATTTTCTTTTATACTTCTTTCTCGCCAGACCTCTTATTTCTGCATACCTCTTATCATTCTCAACGTTCTGTCTATCTTTAACATTTACTAAACACCCTCCCTCTTTCATTCTGTTTCCTTTTCTTCCTGTCTCTATTGCTTTTGCCACCTTCCTCTTCCTTCTTCTCAACATTTCCTCCGCTCATTCACTCCGCCACTCACACTAGCTTCCTCTCAAACTTTCTCATATCGTTCTTTTACATTCCTCTCTTTCTTTACCACTAATCTCTCTACTCTCTCATCAATCTTATCTCATCTTATCTATTTGATTAATAGCTTATTCAAATGTGTGTAAAGTATGTCAATACTTTAAACCATAATATCTCAATCTCAAATCAGCTATGTTTCACTCCTTCTAGAACACAGCCAGTACTGAGAACCTGAAGGAGTTGGACGTAACAGTGGTTAGTCGTCCTTACTGTGCCAAACAGTATCCAGACTATACACTAACCAACAATATGTTCTGCGCTGGCAGCAAGGACTTTGGACCGTGTTGGGTAAGCGACAATATTTTCTTCCATCCTCACCGGATACATGAAACTGTCAGCTAGGCTTCGAACTAACAGTAATAGTTCAGTATTAGTAACCTTCGAAAGATAGCTATCGACTTCAATTTTTATTTACGAGTAAAGGAAAAAATTCATACCAGCAATAATAATAATAATAATAATAATAATAATTGCATTTATTAAACCTTACACAATAACAATAACAAAATACAAAAAAATTAGTATTTTCTTACAATTAATGCAAACTATGGCATGACCGTAGTCGTCTGCCAGAGTAGCGATTGTCTCTTATCTCAAGTCCAATACACTTTGCTTATTTACAATATTTACTTAAGTATTAAACTCAACCTATACAATAAAGTTAACTCTTCCTATCTTAGGGCCTATTTAAGCAAACTCAACATAGCTTTTATTAAAATTAAAGTAAATATTTTGTTTAAAGAAAACTAAACTAAACATTGATCTATTATTGCCTACCAGCAAATTATATTTATATCTATGTCTAACAAATTATTTACTTTGTTACACAATAGGCCCTACGTATTCTATTCCTTAGGGCTAAGTATATTTACCAAATAACACATACAAATACTTTTTATACAAAATTCATAATACAAACTATATTGCTTCTTATCCTAACCTAACAAATAAACAAAAGTAACATTTTAACAAATTAAAACTCTTTTACAATCGTTGAGTAAGAAAGCAAGCACGCCCATGTCCTACCCTTCCCCAAAAGTCTTAATAATTACAATTTAATAACGAAAAAAAAGAATGCATCCTCAAGCCATCCTGTAAAAAAAAACCATACCGTATACGTAATTGCAACATATCACCGATATCAATAATTTTAAACTAATAATTAAACTCAGTGATTAATTCATCTCTGATTTTCTTACCCTCCTAAATGTAATTTGCCAAACTATACCAATTTTTCCATTTAAATATTCTACTACTTCTCGCCGAGACAGCAAAACATTACCCAGCCACCTACGCCTTACGCTTGCAAGGACAGCGCAATTTCCTATAAAATGCTCTACATTTTCATCTTCTCCCGAGTTACACAGCGAGCACGTAAAAATAGTTCTTTGAGGACTAAAATTTAAAATTAGTTGTCCAGCTCTAGCTTTCATAATTGTACTTATAAATCCTCGGCCATGACTATCAACTATGTATGATTTATCCGCTAAATTATATGACAGATCTTTATACAGAATATTAAATTCCGCCAAATTTGCTCTTTGAATCCACTTGATACGCTCTTCCTCCCTTATATTTTCAGAAATCATTTCTAACTGCACACGCCATTGGCCTCTTTCTGCGCTATCATGTTGAAATTCATAATTAATTTGCTCCCCTAATTTTTCCCACACACTAAACCACCCTGTTTTATCCTTTATTGCTTGTAATGCTAGTTGTTTAGTCAGCCTACCATCTGGCAATTCAAGAAGTTTTAATATATACTTGTAATGCAAATTAAAGAAAAAATGCCAGCATAGATCAAATCCCGATTCTAAGTATATAGCGTAATTTGGTGTAGACGCAGGTATTCCCAGTATTCTCCTTATAGCAAACCTTTGAAATCCTTCAAACACTTCTAGCCGATTGAAACCCCAAACCTGAGCCCCGTATCCTATTACCGCTCTACAAATCGCATTGTAAACTGTCCATTTTGCGGACACAGGTACGTTATTTTTAACAAAAAAATCCTTATAGAGGTTATTGAGGACAAATTTTGCTGTGGTTACCTTTGCCCTTGCATGCGCACAAAAACTCAGAGTAGGCGTCAATATAATTCCTAGATATTTAAATTCATTTACTACTTCTAAACGTTCTCCCTCCCAAAACCACTTTTCACGTGCACTTAATCTCCCTCCCCGTCTAAAAATCATTATTTTTGTTTTATCTTTATTTACTATAAGCCCCCATTGTTTACAATAATTTTTTAAATTAATAATCATTTCTTGCAAGGAGTTTGGTCTATCAGCAAATAGAACTATATCATCAGCATATAAAAGCGACTTAACTACAACATTTCCCACTTTCACACCTCCTCCTAAAATATCATCCAAATCATTTAGGTACAATGAAAATAACAAAGGGGAGAGAAGACACCCTTGTTTTAGACCTGCAGTAGTTTCAAACTCTTGCGACATACCACCTTTACACCACACATGTGACACATTATTTGTGTATAAAGCTTTTAAGAGTGCCAGAAACATGTAGGATATACCCGCATTGTGCAATTTATAGAAAAGCGCATTTCTATCAACAATATCAAAAGCACTTTTAAAATCAATAAAACAACAATACACCTTATTTCCCTTGTTTCTTAATTTAAGGTTAACAATGTTCACCAAACTAAATATATTATCGTTTGTTGAATAGCCTTTTCGAAATCCTGTTTGATTTTCACGTAAAATACTATTTTCACTAACCCATTTTTCTAATCTATTCAACAAAATCCCAGTCCACAATTTGGTCACCGAATCCATAAAGGATATACCTCTATAATTATTAACGTCTGTTGAGTCCCCTTTCTTAAAAATTGGGAAAATAATTGACTTTGTAAAAGCACCCGGAATTTCACTAGTATTTAGAATTTTATTAAAATAATTTAATAATAGGTGGTGGAATTCGATAGGTGCGTGTTTATAAAACTCATAAGGTATTCTATCCAAACCTGGAGCTTTATTTGGCTTTGCCTTCCTAAGTACAAATTGCAATTCACTTAGAGTAATAGGCCCATCTAAAATGTCATCATCATGCAATAATGGCACGTATGATACTGGCACAAAAGTAGTTTTAACATTATATAGTTTTTAAAAATGCTCTATCCATTTTACGGCCTCAATTTGTGAATTAATTTTAAATATGTTACGTTTGAACATTTTTATCCCATTCCAAAAAGCTTTCGAGTCTTTAGCGTCTTTGAACGTTTGTATGATATTAGTAAATTGTGCTTCCCTCTTTTGTCGGCATAAATATTTATATTGCTTTAAACTGTAAAGGTAATCTGATTTAACTATGCTTGCCCCTGTCTTTCTGTACAAATTTAACAATTTAAATACTTTTTTTCTAGACAATTGACATTCCCTATCAAACCATATGTTTTTCCCTACAACCATTTTTTCCCCTCTTGTTTTAGTATTAGGCTTATAATCAATCGCATCGTAAATAATATCTGTTACATACTTTAAATCGATTCTTAGATTCTGGGATAGTTGTACATCCTTCCCAATCCTATTCTTCACATTTGTTTTATATTTTTCTTCCTCCCTATCTCGCCATATTAATTTTGGTAAAATCGGTAGCACAGAGTCTGGTGAATCTGTATCTACGATACCTGCATTTAACATTAATTCTATCGGCATATGATCAGAAAATATTTCCACACCTACTTTAAATTTGTTTACAATTTGCAAATCGTTTATATTTAAACAACAATAGTCTATTACTGAGGATCCTCTTTGATTTATGAACGTTAATTCACCATTTTCATCTCCTCCAAAGCGCCCATTCAATATAACCAAATTATTATTATTACAAAAATCGACAAAACGATTACCTCTTTTATTAATAATAACATCTTTAGAAATACGATTTAATGATATATCTCGTTTTAATTCTATCTCCCCTGGCATTAATTGTTCATTTGCTGTCCTTGCATTACAATCTCCCATGAGTATAAGTGAATGTTTGTCTCCAAACTCCTCAAAAAAACTAACTAAATCCCTAAAATCTCTTTCCCAACAATCAAAATTTCCTCCAGAAATATAAACAAAAACAATGAAAAAATCTCTATTATCTACAGATATTTTTAGTAGCTTTCTTCCTCCTATATTTACGAAACTAAACTTTTCTCTAAATGAATTTTTGAGGCCCATTACTAACCCACCTTTAGCTCTTCCGTGTAATACATCCCTAACTGCAGGAGTCCAGCTTAATTCGTATTCTTTAAATAAATGTACATAACTTTCAATCATATTTGTCTCAATAAAAGTTTCGGACAAACAAAAAATGTCAAAAGATTTAACATAATTATAGAAATGAGCGTGCTTACCTCTCAATCCTCTGACATTGCAATACATAACATTAAACACTGAGTGCGAACAACCACTGTTTAAATAATAATTATTTACACATTTAAATTCACTCTGGCAGACGGCTGTTTCTCACACACTGCTTTTCTCCGCACCGCCAACTCCATCCAGAATCCTGACCACTACGTCCCACATTTCATGTCCAGTGAGCTGCTTCAGTTTCTGTATGCCATCTTCCTTTCCAGCAATCAGTTGCACACCGTCCACCGTAAAAGCACACCCGTCCACAATCAATCGATCCACAATCACAGTTACTCTTTTATCCGGAACAATTTTTCTTATTTCTTTTTTTATTAAAAACAATTTTGATCTTACCACTCTTGTATCCTTACAGAAATCTCTATGGATAAAATAATTTGTGCCTCTGAGTTTTCTCGCGTTAAATAGAATAAAACTAATATCGTTATCATCCGGTATATGCGCGATGATGGGTCCGTCTCTGCGCCGCGGGCCCAATGTATGAGCTCGGTTTACCCAAATGCCATTACGTGCTCCTAAAACAGTCACACAAAAGTCTCTAATGACCTTAACGCAATCTTCTTTATCATCATACTTCAATCCACGAAAAACCAAATTATTCCTGCGATTTCTATTTTCTAAATCATTTAATCTTGAATTTGTTTCTTCGTTCAGCCGCTTTAGATGTTCAATTTCCGTCTTTAAAGCAGCGTTTTCATCTTTCAACGCGGATAACTCTGCCAAAATGATATTCACATCCTCCTTTGTTGACAATTTTTCCAATTTTGTGTCCAATAAAGAGTCAAGTTGTTTAATAACAGCACCTATATCCATTTCGGCTTCTGAAAGTTCTGCACGTTTTGGAACCTTATCAACCACTATAGATTCCGTCAGCTCCGGCGAAGTTTTGCTTCGGTTTCTCTTCCCAGTATTCTCAGGCGTAAAAAACTTTCTTATATTTTGCGACATAAGCACTCTACCAGAAAATATTAAATAATAATTAACTAATAATTTACTTGTATAATTCAACGTATAATAACTTGTATTTTCTACTTCAAACTGCCTTTATACACGAAAATACAAACTGCTGTCATACAAGCACGAACTAATCATTACTAACGCAGCAGCAAACAGAGATAAGAGAGCAAACATCGATACGTCCGTACTGTCTGACTGCCTAATCGCTACTCAAATTTAGAATAAAGGGAGACATTAAAAAACAGATTTTCCACACAAA
>JAGFPH010000112.1:1034502-1055272 GCA_018207615.1 Philaenus spumarius | reverse complement strand
TCCTTCCCCAAAAGTCTTAATAATTACAATTTAATAACGAAAAAAAAAAAAGAAAAAAAAAAAAAAAAAGAAAAAAAAAAAAAAAGCAACCCCAAGCCATCCTGTAAAAAAAAAACCATACCGTATACGTAATTGCAACATATCACCGATATCAATAATTTTAAACTAATAATTAAACTCAGTGATTAATTCATCTCTGATTTTCTTACCCTCCCAAATGTAATTTGCCAAACTATACCAATTTTTTCCATTTAAATATTCTACTACTTCTCGCCGAGACAGCAAAACATTACCCAGCCACCTACGCCTTACGCTTGCAAGGACAGCGCAATTTCCTATAAAATGCTCTACATTTTCATCTTCTCCCGAGTTACACAGCGAGCACGTAAAAATAGTTCTTTGAGGACTAAAATTTAAAATTAGTTGTCCAGCTCTAGCTTTCATAATTGTACTTATAAATCCTCGGCCATGACTATCAACTATGTATGATTTATCCGCTAAATTATATGACAGATCTTTATACAGAATATTATATTCCGCCAAATTTGCTCTTTGAATCCACTTGATACGCTCTTCCTCCCTTATATTTTCAGAAATCATTTCTAACTGCACACGCCATTGGCCTCTTTCTGCGCTATCATGTTGAAATTCATAATTAATTTGCTCCCCTAATTTTTCCCACACACTAAACCACCCTGTTTTATCCTTTATTGCTTGTAATGCTAGTTGTTTAGTCAGCCTACCATCTGGCAATTCAAGAAGTTTTAATATATACTTGTAATGCAAATTAAAGAAAAAATGCCAGCATAGATCAAATCCCGATTCTAAGTATATAGCGTAATTTGGTGTAGACGCAGGTATTCCCAGTATTCTCCTTATAGCAAACCTTTGAAATCCTTCAAACACTTCTAGCCGATTGAAACCCCAAACCTGAGCCCCGTATCCTATTACCGCTCTACAAATCGCATTGTAAACTGTCCATTTTGCGGACACAGGTACGTTATTTTTAACAAAAAAATCCTTATAGAGGTTATTGAGGACAAATTTTGCTGTGGTTACCTTTGCCCTTGCATGCGCACAAAAACTCAGAGTAGGCGTCAATATAATTCCTAGATATTTAAATTCATTTACTACTTCTAAACGTTCTCCCTCCCAAAACCACTTTTCACGTGCACTTAATCTCCCTCCCCGTCTAAAAATCATTATTTTTGTTTTATCTTTATTTACTATAAGCCCCCATTGTTTACAATAATTTTTTAAATTAATAATCATTTCTTGCAAGGAGTTTGGTCTATCAGCAAATAGAACTATATCATCAGCATATAAAAGCGACTTAACTACAACATTTCCCACTTTCACACCTCCTCCTAAAATATCATCCAAATCATTTAGGTACAATGAAAATAACAAAGGGGAGAGAAGACACCCTTGTTTTAGACCTGCAGTAGTTTCAAACTCTTGCGACATACCACCTTTACACCACACATGTGACACATTATTTGTGTATAAAGCTTTTAAGAGTGCCAGAAACATGTAGGATATACCCGCATTGTGCAATTTATAGAAAAGCGCATTTCTATCAACAATATCAAAAGCACTTTTAAAATCAATAAAACAACAATACACCTTATTTCCCTTGTTTCTTAATTTAAGGTTAACAATGTTCACCAAACTAAATATATTATCGTTTGTTGAATAGCCTTTTCGAAATCCTGTTTGATTTTCACGTAAAATACTATTTTCACTAACCCATTTTTCTAATCTATTCAACAAAATCCCAGTCCACAATTTGGTCACCGAATCCATAAAGGATATACCTCTATAATTATTAACGTCTGTTGAGTCCCCTTTCTTAAAAATTGGGAAAATAATTGACTTTGTAAAAGCACCCGGAATTTCACTAGTATTTAGAATTTTATTAAAATAATTTAATAATAGGTGGTGGAATTCGATAGGTGCGTGTTTATAAAACTCATAAGGTATTCTATCCAAACCTGGAGCTTTATTTGGCTTTGCCTTCCTAAGTACAAATTGCAATTCACTTAGAGTAATAGGCCCATCTAAAATGTCATCATCATGCAATAATGGCACGTATGATACTGGCACAAAAGTAGTTTTAACATTATATAATTTTTTAAAATGCTCTATCCATTTTACGGCCTCAATTTGTGAATTAATTTTAAATATGTTACGTTTGAACATTTTTATCCCATTCCAAAAAGCTTTCGAGTCTTTAGCGTCTTTGAACGTTTGTATGATATTAGTAAATTGTGCTTCCCTCTTTTGTCGGCATAAATATTTATATTGCTTTAAACTGTAAAGGTAATCTGATTTAACTATGCTTGCCCCTGTCTTTCTGTACAAATTTAACAATTTAAATACTTTTTTTCTAGACAATTGACATTCCCTATCAAACCATATGTTTTTCCCTACAACCATTTTTTCCCCTCTTGTTTTAGTATTAGGCTTATAATCAATCGCATCGTAAATAATATCTGTTACATACTTTAAATCGATTCTTAGATTCTGGGATAGTTGTACATCCTTCCCAATCCTATTCTTCACATTTGTTTTATATTTTTCTTCCTCCCTATCTCGCCATATTAATTTTGGTAAAATCGGTAGCACAGAGTCTGGTGAATCTGTATCTACGATACCTGCATTTAACATTAATTCTATCGGCATATGATCAGAAAATATTTCCACACCTACTTTAAATTTGTTTACAATTTGCAAATCGTTTATATTTAAACAACAATAGTCTATTACTGAGGATCCTCTTTGATTTATGAACGTTAATTCACCATTTTCATCTCCTCCAAAGCGCCCATTCAATATAACCAAATTATTATTATTACAAAAATCGACAAAACGATTACCTCTTTTATTAATAATAACATCTTTAGAAATACGATTTAATGATATATCTCGTTTTAATTCTATCTCCCCTGGTATTAATTGTTCATTTGCTGTCCTTGCATTACAATCTCCCATGAGTATAAGTGAATGTTTGTCTCCAAACTCCTCAAAAAAACTAACTAAATCCCTAAAATCTCTTTCCCAACAATCAAAATTTCCTCCAGAAATATAAACAAAAACAATGAAAAAATCTCTATTATCTACAGATATTTTTAGTAGCTTTCTTCCTCCTATATTTACGAAACTAAACTTTTCTCTAAATGAATTTTTGAGGCCCATTACTAACCCACCTTTAGCTCTTCCGTGTAATACATCCCTAACTGCAGGAGTCCAGCTTAATTCGTATTCTTTAAATAAATATACATAACTTTCAATCATATTTGTCTCAATAAAAGTTTCGGACAAACAAAAAATGTCAAAAGATTTAACATAATTATAGAAATGAGCGTGCTTACCTCTCAATCCTCTGACATTGCAATACATAACATTAAACACTGAGTGCGAACAACCACTGTTTAAATAATAATTATTTACACATTTAAATTCACTCTGGCAGACGGCTGTTTCTCACACACTGCTTTTCTCCGCACCGCCAACTCCATCCAGAATCCTGACCACTACGTCCCACATTTCATGTCCAGTGAGCTGCTTCAGTTTCTGTATGCCATCTTCCTTTCCAGCAATCAGTTGCACACCGTCCACCGTAAAAGCACACCCGTCCACAATCAATCGATCCACAATCACAGTTACTCTTTTATCCGGAACAATTTTTCTTATTTCTTTTTTTATTAAAAACAATTTTGATCTTACCACTCTTGTATCCTTACAGAAATCTCTATGGATAAAATAATTTGTGCCTCTGAGTTTTCTCGCGTTAAATAGAATAAAACTAATATCGTTATCATCCGGTATATGCGCGATGATGGGTCCGTCTCTGCGCCGCGGGCCCAATGTATGAGCTCGGTTTACCCAAATGCCATTACGTGCTCCTAAAACAGTCACACAAAAGTCTCTAATGACCTTAACGCAATCTTCTTTATCATCATACTTCAATCCACGAAAAACCAAATTATTCCTGCGATTTCTATTTTCTAAATCATTTAATCTTGAATTTGTTTCTTCGTTCAGCCGCTTTAGATGTTCAATTTCCGTCTTTAAAGCAGCGTTTTCATCTTTCAACGCGGATAACTCTGCCAAAATGATATTCACATCCTCCTTTGTTGACAATTTTTCCAATTTTGTGTCCAATAAAGAGTCAAGTTGTTTAATAACAGCACCTATATCCATTTCGGCTTCTGAAAGTTCTGCACGTTTTGGAACCTTATCAACCACTATAGATTCCGTCAGCTCCGGCGAAGTTTTGCTTCGGTTTCTCTTCCCAGTATTCTCAGGCGTAAAAAACTTTCTTATATTTTGCGACATAAGCACTCTACCAGAAAATATTAAATAATAATTAACTAATAATTTACTTGTATAATTCAACGTATAATAACTTGTATTTTCTACTTCAAACTGCCTTTATACACGAAAATACAAACTGCTGTCATACAAGCACGAACTAATCATTACTAACGCAGCAGCAAACAGAGATAAGAGAGCAAACATCGATACGTCCGTACTGTCTGACTGCCTAATCCCATACCAGCAATATACTGTATTCATTTTAAACTCTACTTTGTTCTGTTGTTATATATAATAATGGTCTTGATACCGTCCACCTTATACCTATTTCCATTGTCTTTCAAAAACATATATATTTCAACTTTTCCAGACACCTTGTACATTTGGATTTAAACTTTAGTACTTTCAATTTTAATCGAAATTAAGTAAGTGTTGGGTATATTACTTCTAAGGAGTTTTTTAGGTGTTGGAAATGTATTTCCAAAAATACGGTATGTATGTATCCAAATACGGTATTTTAAGATTAAGTGTGGACATATAAACATATCAACGCTTTCAGAAAGAAGTGGACAATTCAATGGTATACAGTGTAATCAACTACTCCGTTATTTTCACGTAAATGACGATTGAGTAGGACTGAGGCACTTAGATCCAAATAGGGTCGTGGGGGCAGTGGTGACCTATACATAGTGTGAGATCGAAATAGATGCGACCACCGCCAATAATTCAAATTACAGCATGCGTTGTAATTACACCATTAATATTGAAATAATCAACATGTTTATTACATTTTGATATTACCAACTACACGAAACAAATTTTGTGTTTAAGTAACTATACAGTAAGCCTTTTTTTTTTGCTTCTACGTAATCGAAACTAGTGAAAAGATGGAACACTTTTTTGAGACTTCGGCTCGTCCGGACAGAACACACGGACCCCACACTGTATTTTCAAAATTTCGATCCCAAAACGTGACCCCGACGCGCTACGACTCATGCTAGAAAGCTCAAAAGCTTTTCAACTCTCCGCAATAAAATTACGAAGATTTTGGTAGAGTAATATGCAGCCCAGTTGGCGGTGTCAGCAGGAAGGCAACTACTACCCTTTTGCGGAAACAGTCTTATAACTCGGCATTACTAAAACATTTCTCATTCCTTATCTTTCGGTTTCTAGTTTTAAAATCCTACTATATAAATAAAATTATTGTTGAATAAACTATCCATTGGTTAAGTTAGGTATAAATAGATATCGTAAAAGGCAATTTTATAAGAATAGTCAGAGACAGTGGTTGTGAAACTACGACTTCTTGCAGGACAGTACGCAATTGGCAGGCGGAATGAGTAGTAGAGCGTTCCGCCAACTGGGCTGCCCATAACTCTACCACCAGAAGTTTTCTATGACGTCTGTGAGTGCTCATATCGTGTTTACAGGAAAACAGACACACACAAAATTATCGCATGATTTCAATACTTCGGCATTCTAATGCGAGCCGAAGTAAAAACTGTTGATTGTGAAGAATAATTACCCGATTCTAAATTTGCTAAATTGGTTTCGCCATGGTAATAAATGTAAATGCTCTAAATAAACGAGTTTTGGTTCAGTGTAGGAATTACCTAAAATTAAGTTGTTTTTTTATCCAATTAGCAAATGAGCAAAGATGTTTGAATTAAATTATAATACAGTAAACATTTTACTTTGATCTTTGTTTGCTTTTATCAGCCTAACCTAAAACGGATGTTGGTTGTGAAGAGTAATAAACTATTCTAAATTTGCTAAGTGGGTTGCTATGGTAATGAACGTAAATAAACATGTGTTGCTACTAAGCTTTTCATCCAAATCGGTTGTTTTATTTTTATAGGGCTGAGAGTGTAATTTTCATTATTTTTAAGCTTTAAAACTAAAATTTTGCCAAATTGTTTCTTAGTGTTCGTCTATGACCCCATAAGAATATAATATGTTCAAATTTTATAACATCTGAGCCTAACACGTAACATCTGTGGATATTTATAGTTCGCTTGTTCAATACAATAATATTTTTGTTTAATACCAAATTCGTGTAAAAAATAGGAACACGTTGGTCGTAAATTGATAAAAACAGCAGATGTGTTGAGGAAAGTGCTGGAGCCTAATGTACAAGTGTTTCTGGATTGTGTCAAATGTACTCTTGAGGTATAAAGTACATTTACTGTTAATCAAGTCAGTAGAGGCTAACATACTCGTATATCAAGTAGTGACGTAGCCGTTATAATACAAAATTTGATTCAAAGATTTTCTAAAATTTAAAACCCACACTAATTTGACCTTTTAAGTTAAGAGAATTTTGATCGACGCAACGTAGTGTTTGATTATAAAATACAATTTTTTAAATTAATTTTTGAGTTTAAATATTCAAGTTACAGATTTGAATATAAGTTTAT
Organism: Philaenus spumarius; assembly: GCA_018207615.1. Lineage (NCBI taxonomy): Eukaryota > Metazoa > Arthropoda > Insecta > Hemiptera > Aphrophoridae > Philaenus > Philaenus spumarius. The sequence goes on along the minus strand of JAGFPH010000112.1, from coordinate 1,048,535 downwards.
GGTACTTACTCCGTCTTGTGACTTATTGTAACTTTTTACGTTACGCTTTTCAGAACTATGTTCTATAATCAGACGCACGCCCGTGAGAGGTTGTCAATACATTAAAATACTGAAAAACACTCAAACATACACGTCACAAACACTGAACATTAACACAAGATGGGTGTATAGGCCTACCACCGGTTAGCGGACGACTGAGATACGTTTGGCTTATCTTGGGTTGTCCTCTATTTTATGCTGTTTGGAACGCTACTGTTATATTTAATTACATTTTATAAAGGTTCTGTGCTATTAAAAAAGCAATTACACCAACAAAAAACACATGAAAGAAAAAAGAAAATGTCAAAAGAACCTTTGTCTCTATTGAATACGGCAGCCTCTTTCCAGAAATATTAATCATTATCCTCAACAAATTAAATATAACAGTAGCGTTCCAAACGAAACACAATGTAGGCAATATACTACGTCAAAAGTCAACGGCACCGGTTGAAACCTTGACGGGCGTTTATAAAATAACTTCTAGCGATTGCAATAGTCACTAAATAGGCCAAACAGGCAGAATTTGTTTTAGTTAGATTCAAAGACCACCTTCCTAACATTAATACGTTTAACATAAAATCAAATCTAGTTACGCACGTCACCTCATGACAAATAACCACGTACTAATATGTTTGACACTAACTTTCAACCGTTACATATATGCAGTAAGGACATATATATGGATGTTGTTGAAGAATTCGAAATTTATAAAGCAATTAGAGAAAATAAAAGATATTCACTGAACGATAAACTTAACTTCTGTTCAAACAATTTACATGACACTGCGATGACGTTAAAAAATAACGCAGAGGACAACCCAAGATAAGCCGTGTATTAATGTTCAGTGTTTGTGATGAGTATGTTTAGTGTTTTTTAGTATTTTAATGTATTGACGAGCGTCTGATGTTAGAACATAGTTCTGAAACGCGTAACGTAAAAAGTTACAATAAGTCACAAGACGGAGTAAGTACCATAAATTTAGAAAATCATTGTTGGTCAACATTCTTAAGGGGGCGCTAACCTGTCCGCCATATTGAATCTGATTCCCATAAGAGCAATGCTACAGAATAAGTAATTTTTCCCCGTTAATTCGTGGAATACATTTAAAAATTTGGTTTCATTTTGAAGTACTGTCATATGCGGATGTTGATTGCCGAATACATTTTCAAAAACCGTGTTATTGTTTTCATAAACGTATGATATAAATAGTAAAAAATAGTAAACTTTATTAATTTTTTACTCAGTTGAAAAAAGAAATATTGCAAAAAACCTTAGCAATCAACACCCACAATCTATTTTACTTTAAGAAAAAAAATACAGCTTTCGTTTATATACTTAATAGTGAAGGTATGTTTTGGTTATTTAATATTGAAATTGGTACCCAACTTCGCTGTTTTGAATATAGAGAGCCGAGCCTAAGGCTGGGCAAAGGAATTAAAAAATATGTCTGAGTCGAGCTCTCCAAGTGGCAGAGCTGTAAACTCCTAGCATTGAATTTATGTGCGATTCACTCTTCCGTTAGCAAATATAGAGCAGCTTCATAAAGGCGGAAACTAGAGGGGTGCAGAAGTAACCATGTCTCTAAACGTAATGCTAAGCGCATGCGTGACAATGTGTGTGAGTATGTGTTACTAGCTGACCCGATCCGGCTTTGCACGGATAGACAAATCAAAATTAAGTGTATATTAACAAAAACAATAAATCAATAAATATATTACACTATGTATTTCTTATGGGAATTTTTAGTAACATTGACCCCCCAACCCCCTAACATTTCGAATTTTGAAACCCGTTCTTAGCGAGCACCTATGGCTCTCGAGGAAGCTACATAAAAAATGTCATTCCAATCCATTTGGTAGTTTTGGAGAAATCGTGATTTAGAAACTTTGACCCTCAAACCCCCCTAAAATTTCGAATTATTTGACAACCTTTCTTATCGAGCACCTATGGCCTTAGAGTAAACTAAATAGCAAATTTCATTCCAATCCATTTGGTAGTTTCGGAGAAATCGTGATTTAGACATTTTGATTCCCCCCAAACCCTTCTAAAATTTCGAATTTTTTAAAAACCTTTCTTAGTGAGTACCTATTCCCCTAGAGGAAGCTACATACCAAACTTCGTTCCAATCCATTGGGTAGTTTTTGAGAAATCGTGATCAGTGAGTTAGTGGATTTGGCTTTTATATATATAGATTAAACACGGATTTCTCTCGCACATTCAAAATTAACGGACATTTATTTTTATGCTGATGTCATAACTACCAGAGTGCGTGCTAAACACTAGAGTAATAACACATTCGGCGCGTATATGCTTCCACAATAAAGCAGATTTTTTCGTCATAAATTATATACATTTCTTAAATTGTTTTTGTTGGCAAGGTAATTAATCTTCGAATGTAGATGCTTTTTAAATGCTTTTGAAATTTGCATTATAGAAAATACATCGCAAACTAATTATTTCGAGTTAAGTCAAAGAAAAAATTTAAAAACACTAAATGATATCCACATTCGGGCTGTCCTAACCTTTAAAATGACATATGCAGAACAATTTTGTAATCATTATTACTCCAGTAGCCTTGTTACGCGTTTAACATTGCTCTTATGGAGATTGAAATTCAAGATGGTGTTTAGGTCTGCGAGTCTTAAGAGGTAAGTGAAAAGTTCAACGAAAAACGAGTTGGGAAAATAAAAACTTTTCTGTTTAAAACTAATACATAGTATTAAAAAAAAAATGTTCTGGAAAATTTTGTTCAGGCTATTGTCGCTGTGGCAGCACTGAATGTCAGTGGCAAAATATCTGCTCTACAAATTATTTCCACTATAAAAAGGTGTTTAATTATTTCCTTCTCATAACTTCAGTTAATTTATTATACTCAGCATAACTTCTTATAATCGCTATTTAAAGAGGAAATCTTTCCAAAAGATGTCCTTGATGCATTTCCACTGAACCGGGTCAGATCACCCGGTAAGTTGAGAAATTCGGTTAAAATTGTTGGGAAATTTTTTATTTGCCCCCTCCCAGTAATCTGTTGTAGCGACATCTCTAGTCGCACTCTTTAACGACCAGACTTTGTCAACTAAGTAAATTAAAAATAACCATGTTTGTTTCAGAGTGATGACGCCGATCCTCTGGTTGTCAACAAGAGACTCTACGGTATGCTCTCGTTCTACAAAGGCTGTTTTAACACTTCCTACAGTTCCTACCCTTCTGTTTATAGCAATATCCCCAGCCTAAAGGGATGGATTTACAAAACCATTAAGGACAATATAATCTGAACATAATGTTTGTACTTCTTTTACAGTCATTCTATCAATCATGGCTCAATTGAATACTTATCTAAATTAAAAGTTATACATAGCATACTATTATATAGGTTTTATTTTGACATTTATTGCTAACCTAAACCTGAACATAAAAACTTAATAATAAAAAACTAGAAATGAGTTGTCGAAAAGGGCACACCTATAAAGGGTGCCACAAAAACCTTAGCAGGCTATACAGGAACGGGTTTTAAAGTTGAAATAAATTAATAATGACTGACCAATAACGTTTTTCGAATTAAACGTTTCTTGGCGTGACAAACCATACCGCAGAAAGGTCAATCCAGGCAGAAATTACATCTCTTCAAAGATTGTAATATTATGCAACTACTGTTTCTTAACGATATGGGTGGGAGGGGGGGATTTCATCAACCCTGCTTGCAGCTTTCAGTAAATGAAAAAAAAGAATGAAGGTAGAATTATTTATAGAAAAAATACCAATTGTAAAAAATAATAACAGTTATTTGAATTAGTTTGATAAAATAAGTAGGTTTACTAACTTTGAGTTAGTTATAGTTTGGTTACTGTAGTCCGTGCATCACTGAGGATGGCGAAATTTTCATTGAATCGCGTTTGAAGTTAATAAACGTATCTATTGTGAGATTTTATGTTCAGGTTTTATTTTATCAAGTTAATTTCTCACAAGTCAAGCTCGATAGTTATTTATTTTAATTATTGGTGTGAAATAATATTTGTATTGTAAAAATAAATTTACCCAACAAATAATAACATCTGCACTAATAAAACGAAAACATTTCCTCTAAAACCCATACTACAGCGATTGTTTAAAATGTTTCTTGACAAGCTCTAAGACTTTTGTAGAATGCATTTGTAGCATTTGTTTTCATTTCATTAGGAATTTCCAAAATGTATCGTTCAATCCTAGCTATTAGGTCATTCAGCTGTGTGTAAAAGCCTTCATCATTAAAAATCCCCAAAGAAACATTTAATGGGTTTAGATCCGGCAACCTTGGTTGCCACTAGATAGAATTTCTTCTACCAAACCATCTGTTTGGGAACGTCGCATTTAAGTAATGCTATTGCATTATTTCACACTAATAATTTGTGATTTCACAAATAATTGTAATTTTAAATTAATATTGAAATAGTTTAATACATTGCAGGCAGGGATAGTGAAATAAAACCCCATGAAGAAACATTAGTTGCATAATAATACAATCTTTGAGGAGATGTAATTTCTGACTTGATCGTCCTTTTGCGGTCGGGAGTGTACTGTTGTGTTCTACTAATAAAGACATTTAAAATGAGGAATAACTCGGCCTAGGCTTACATTTAAAAGTTTCTAGACTTCCTAAGTGGGCCGTTTCCCGGACATGCTAAACAAGAAATATAAGTCAAATTATTAGTTATAACGTCAAATATCAATGTGTAACGTATTGTGGTTTGAAATCTAACAGTTTTACACCGGGGTCCGGTGTTCCTCAGGGCAGTAACTTGGGACCTTCATGGCTTAATATCCTATTACTTTAAATGAGCAATTCTTGTATTTCATTGTGTTATTGCAGTGTTAGGTGTCAAAATTGAGTGACATGGTGTTTTAATTTAAGTTTTAAATGGGTGTAATATTTATGTGACCAGATGATGGTATAAACCGAAACTGCAGTCGTCACAATAAAAAATATAAATAACAAGGTTGACGTTGAACAGGTAAACTTATCCTATTACTTTAAATGAGCAATTCTTGTATCTATCTTTGTAGGCCTATCTGTCGCGGATCTCGAAAACGGCTCTAACGATTTTGATGAAAATTTGCATACAGGGGTTATTTGACGTCAGGAATTGAATGCGCTAGGTCTTATGTCTTCAAAAACGCGCAGAAAGTCTGAAAAATGAGCATAAAATTTAAAATCTGAACTTCTTTGTATACCATCTTCCAAGTCACTTAGAAGGCGAATAGGTACAGCTTCTTTTTATACCTCCTTCAAAGTCACTAAATATTCAAATAACTTAGATACATTATAGATACAATCCAGGTGTTAGAAATACTGAACTATGCTAGTTCACCCAGGTACAAACGAGCCAAAGATTAGCGAGAGCCTTTAGAGAGTTTTCCAACTGCGAGCGAAGCGAATCAGTCATCTGAGGCCGTAGGCCGAGGCGGAGTTGGGACGCGAAACGTCCAGGGGCAGAGCCCCTAGTACCTAATTTATATCGTTAATTCTTTTACCTATCTTTGTATCTGTCGCGGATCTCGAAAACGGCTCTAACGAATTCAAAGAAATGTTGTATTTAGGTGTATTTTGATTTTTAAGTACACCCATATCGTTGTATTTCGTGTAAAAACGCAATTTTGAGAAAGTCTAATTTAAAAGTTGAAACATGTTAACATAGGGTCTTATGGGTTGCCATGTTGGTTACAAAATAACAAGGAAATAGTAAATAAAGCGATCAAGACAGCTGTTTATAAACAAGCCAATTTATATTGTTTTAGCACGTTGGAAATAGAGTGGAATAGAACTGAGATTGAGTATTATCCAAAATCAGCTGTTTATTGGATTGTTTTTAATTACTGTTAAAAAACAAGCTAATTTTTACTGTTTTAGTACGTTGGAATTAGAATAAATTGGGCTGGAATTAACAATTTATTTTGTCAAAAAAAAGGTAAACTTGGCAAAAATGGATGCATTCTAATAGTCAATTTTGTAATATAGGCCTGGCTCATTTCTGAAACATAGTATTGAGATTATGTTAATCCTGCAATAATTTTTTTACTATATTTAGGCCTGGTTTCAAATCTTTAGTTGACAGAAGATAGTATAACTAGGACTAAAATCAAAATAAAAGAATCTCACGTTTATAAGAATATATTTGAGGTTATAATTAATCTTGTAATTACTGTTATTATATTTAAGCCTGGTTTCATAATTTTACAAACCTATGCACAAACGAGCCAAAGATTAACGAGATTCTCTAGCGAATTTTCCAACTGCGAGAGAAGCGAAGCGTCCAGGGGCAGGGCCCTTAGTGTCCATTAAACTTCGTATTTCGATAATTAATTGTGTATATTTAATGTACGCTGACGATTTGAAAATTTAAAAACTTTAAAACTAGTTATGATTGTAAAACTTTGAAGGAAAACTTAGACAAATTATTTATTTGGTGCGAAAATAATAAACTTTAACTAAACATTACAAAATTGTTCGTCATGTCATATTACAGGGTATATATTATGTGACCTTGTGTTTTATGTGTCGGTTGGGAAGAGATTTCAATAATATTGTCGTTCTTCAAGTTTTATTTAAGACTAGTTATTTAGTTGATTTAGACTAGTTAGATCAGGGGGTGGGGTTACTTGTACTGTTTGGTCACCATCAACAAAATCTTTATTTATTTAATTCTTCTGCACTGAACTCCTTCTTATTCTTATTCTTATTCTTTATTTATGTCACTGAACTCCTTCTAAACGGCTGGACCAATTTCGATGACATTTTTTCGTGTGTTTGAGTGAGTCCCTGGATGGTTTAGATTCACAATTGGAAGGGATTGAAATAAGGCTGCTACCCATATAGAATAAATATAAATTAAATTAACTTCATACAAGCTATAAAGCTAAAATTATGTAATAAATACTATTTTTAAGTGATATACAAAACTGCAATTTGATTACTTAAGTCAAAGGGATGAAATAAAATAACTACCCTTAAAATCTAATAATAATAAACTTACTGTTTCTATATTCTCAAATACTACTCAATAAGTTTTACTAAAATTTCACAATTTACACATATTAGTACCAGGATTTTTGAGAGAATATGGTCACTACAAACAAAAGATTTAAATGGGTTAGCAACCCTATACAGTAAAAATAAATTGCACTAAATTCTAAAATGATTTAATGTTATTCTTAATTGATACATAAAGAAGAAGAAGGGAAGTTATCATGCTAGTGAGTCGACATCTCTTGCAACTCACATTTCTAGAAAGAGTAGTACGCGTTCTGTGAAAATTAGGAAATATAACTGTGATTATTTTAAAATTGGTGTTACTCATACTGGATCCGAACATGAGCCGCAGTGTGTTATTTTTTATGAAACACTCTGAAACGAGTGCATGGAACCTGCGAAACTCCGGCGGCACATCAAGTATTTACTTGATAATAATTAAGTCAAACTCAAAGCAACCAGAGCATAAAAGTAAGTCTGTAGAATGTTTTAAACTTAAACTAGGAGAGCTCAAAAGTCTCAGAAAAAATACTACCAAAACATTCTGGTGCAAACGCAAATGAAAATGCAACACTTGCTTCTTACGAAGTGTCTCAGCTGATTGCTAAAACCACCAAAAATCATACGATTGCTGAAGAACTAATATTATCATCAGCAGTAATTTTGTGAAAAAAAATGTTGAGTGATGCAGCACCCAAACTAGTAAGCACTGTTCCACTTTCCAACAATACTGTCAAAAGACGAATTACTGATATGGCCAGTGATATTTATTACTAAGAGTATTTTATTTTCTTAGAAATATGTGTCCTCCGGATGTTAAGCGCATGATTTATTTTTCACTGGCTCAAAGTAGGATAGAGTATGGTTTGTATAGTCCCTTTACATTAGTAATCTGATTTCTGTAATTAATATTCAGAAACAGTTTGTCCGGATGATCCTAAACTAGAGTAGGTTGGAACATTCAAAACCATTATTCATTTCTTTGAGGATATTACCTTTAAGATACTTGTATATTTACAAAGTACTTAAGTTATTTTTTATTAAAAGTGGAAACAGGCAGCTTTCTGATCGGTGTGATGGGAGGAGGGAACGGTTAAGAAGTGCAGGAAATTTTGTAGTGCCAAAGCCTTTTAAGACTTATTTACGAAAACGTTTTGTTTCCTCGGGCCAAAATTGTTTAATGTACTGCCTGGCCACATCAAATGTGGAAATACACTTTCATGTTTTTTGCGAAAATTAAGAAATTGGCTCTTTGAACGGGAAGACGTTGAACACTTGTTAAATGTACATAGTTAATAGTTATTATATACTTATTTATTATATAGTAGGCCTATAGTGATCTTTAGGTATTATTATTCCTCTTACAATGATCTTACATATGTGTAAATTTTTGTTATTTTGTATTTTTACGTTGTTTTTCTCCCTTGTTTAGCAAGAACATATAATGTATATTGTTAATATTTGGGTAGAATGTTCGCCGATATTTATTTAATTAATTTCTGAAAAAAAAACTCTTTTTAAATTATAATTTTGACTTAGGAGCTGTATATCTTTTGGTTAATTTTTGTCTTACTGCTGTCATATTTATGTTTCGGAATATGTACGAGTGGCTATCCCCAAAGCGGGCAATGCCTTTAGGGGAGCCGGGTGTTTCTTCTTTGTTTTTGTTTTTTCTCTTCCAGAGTAATGTGGGTTTTGTTTCTTTGAAGTGTATTATATATATATTTTTTAAATTCTGTTTTATTTAAGTAAATGTGTTTTTACTTTGAGTTAAATAATACAATGATATTGTAATAAGCTATGTATATTAGTGGTATGTATAGGTGTGTAAGTGCGATTGGGAGAAAGTGTTTATTTTTTAGAATATGATACAAGTCAAGGTTCACTTTATGTCTGTTGTTAAATTTATTTTTTGTTTTCTTTCACTGTTTCCTAATGTATAAAATAGCTTTAATAGATGTGTTCATATTTTGTATTATGTATTGCTTCTGGAGGGAGTTAATAAATAATAAATAAAAAAAATAAACATAAAATATTGAAGTGACTTTGTTGTCTCGCCTTAGCAAGTGTGACATATTTGCTCTGCAACTGGATGAGAGCACAGATTTATAGCAAATAACGTAATAATGTTGAGGTTTGTTCGTTATTTGTGGGAATACCAGTTATTTGAAGATTTTCTGTTTTACTGTGACCTACTTCGGACAACAGCTGAAGACATTTTTACTACTTTAAATTACTTTTTAATTAATATGTTATAGCCTGGGTTTGACTACAAATGGGGCAAGTGCTATGGCCGGCCACATAACAAGCCTTAAAGCTCGTATTGAATCAGTCGCTCCTAACGTGAAATGGACACACTGTTGTATTCATAGAGAGGTCTTTGTAGCTAAAAGGTTGCCTGAAGAGTTGCAGAAAACACTCAATGAAGTAGTTGTAGATATGCAAGGGAACAACATTGACTTGTTCAGAGTTGAAGACAAAATTAGTGGTATGGTAAAAAAAAGTATCATATCTGGGCATCAAGGGTGGAAAAATAGTCATTAACAAACTTCTCGAATTTAAAAGAGTTTTTGACAGCATCCGAACTTAGTTTAAACCATTAAGTAAATGAAAACACGATCACTCATCTTTGCTGCTTACCTACCACGTTTCGGGAATATTTCCTAGATCCCGACCCTGACAAAAACTGGATCCGAAATCCGTTCAGCTGCCTGGAAGTGGACAAGATCCAAACCATTACAGAAGAGGAACAAGACCAACTTGTAGACTTATCAAGTAGCGGTATAATGAAAACAGCTTTGAGTGATGAAAATATTTCTGAGTTTTGGTTAAAATCCAACAAAGACTACAGAGAGCTTGGTAACAAAGCGATGAAATACATTTTTTCATTTACCACTACTTACCGGTGCGAACAAGCGTTCTCTACGATGTATTTCATGAAAAATAAGTACAGGAAATGCGCACTTTCCCAACATTTCTGAAATAATTCATACAAAGGAGAATTTCAACTCATCACAATAAATTTAAAAATCAGTAAATCCTAAACTGTGAGAAGAAATAGAATGGTGTTAATGTAAAAAATTATACTAATGTAAAAATAAATCATAACTTGTAACACAAATTTTTTTTTTATTATTTCCATCCATGTGACCGACCAAACCAGTTTGCTTTAGAAACTAGCAAAAATTGACATACAGTAATAAACATGAATGAAACACATCATTATAGAAAGAAAATAAATTTAAGTATATTTCAAAATTTAATGCATTTAAAGTCGATTAACATTTGTTTAGTCATAAATATAATACAATAATTATAAATAGATAAGAGGTCCTTGAAATTATAACGATTTTTTTCAAGGGTCCTTGAAATTTTGTTGTTGTAAAACCTAGTATAGGGAATTTTATGGATATTTAAAGTCGATTCGTTGGCAGTTTGGAGAAATTTGTCGAAGTTGTGTTTCTTGAGAGCATTTATGTGTGGCATGATCGAGGATCCTGAGAGCCTAAAACAAAAATGCTGGTATGTTCCACCTTACGGGATAAGAATCAAACGAACACTTTACCAGAAGCGCTTTGCTCCACTGATCTCGTCAATTGCTCTGCATAATGTTGGTTGCTCTCAAAGTAAATGTTTCCTGATCAAGGTTTCGTAAGGCCGCTGTAGAGGTAAGTGATTAAACTCTCGATTCGCGTAGGAGGGGAGGTAGAAGAGGGGAGACAAACCTACCGAGATGGTTGTTGCCCCTAGCAGCTGCCCCACGCAGGCGCTAACTTTCTCTTTCCCAATGCTCATCCTCAAGACAGTTTATTAACTCGCCTCATGGCCTGTACAAACTGAGATGCCATTATTCGCTCGCAGATGCCATTCAATAAATAAAAGGACTATTGAGGAAATATTGTGCATTACCATTACTCGCAATTACAGAAAAGAAAAAGAAACTAACGGAACCACGTTTTCCGCCAGTTCGTTACTCCATAACTCCCGAAGGAACATACAAATTACAAATCACGTTTTGATACATCATCTATGAGTAAATTTCACATTATTGCATACTGTTTATATATTATATTTACGGTTTAAACCAGCGTATACAGTAAATTAAAACACAGAAGATCTTGTCAAAGTGTTAAGCTTATGACCCAAATCGGTTGTTGTATTTATAATGGTCGCGTGAATTGTCCGTCTGCAAAACCCCTAATTTTGTCCATAATTTTTAAATTTTTTCAATTTCTAAATAGGAACCATAAATATTTCCGGTATTCGAATTTTACAGTCACGCATTTTCTCATGCATTTTATGAAACGCTCTATTCCGTCAGCTTGAAAAAGTTTTGGTCTTGCCGAGATTTGAACCAGCAGAGTCTATCACCATATACAAGCGTCTTAGCCGGTTAGGAAACGAAAGCATTGATAGTTTAGTATAATTGAATTGGGTATATAAGTGTAACAGATTATCCAACGTCATAGGCTTAACCCGTTAACGTTAACACAATGTATAGTTTAATTGGTAATACCTCTGAAATGGACCTCAGTTCGTAAGTTGTATTAAAAATGGACATTGTGCTTCCTCATTTCGTAAGTTGTGTTGAAAAGTTTACACTTCTCTCGTGTGGTCTTAAACACACTATTTACGTTTTTTAAATTTATATTTAAGGTATTTGAACATGTATTTGGTTGTTTTATTTTGTTAATAATTCATTTAGGCAGGATTTATTTTATTTTGTACAAATGACACCCCAGTAATTGGGGTTTTAACCCGTTGGGGTTGTTTTTGCATTATGGCTCACGCGTGTGCGTTTTTTTTTTTTTGCAACAGTTTGTTGCAATAGATTTATTCTATTATTTTCATTACGTTTGTCTAATAGTTTTCAAATTATTTAAAATACATTCCTGACTGTTGCACAACACTGTATATTAGGCACTCATAATGTGTTGACATTAAAATATAAAAATGAGATACAGTGTATTATTAATGGAAATATTTTCTAAAAGATAGTCGATTTAACAATATACTCAGTCTAAAGGTAATAAGTTGACTTCTCACTATAGCTTTTATTACTTGATAAATGTGTTTGTATTGACTTTTATAAGGTAACGTGAACAAAGGTAAACTCCGATCATGTGTGAACTTCTATTGTAGTTATGTTTATAAATGTATTCTATGTATATTGCAAGAAACAGTTACGCACACAGTGTGTTGCAGAAGTTTAAATTGTAAACGCCAGTATGGAACGAATGATTTTATTAAGACATGATAATACTAAATATTACAAAATTAACAAAAACACTTTTTGGCAATGGTCAGGTTGGTACTAAATTCTAGAAAACAGAAATTTTTCTTCTTATGGATTTTCCATGGGAAATATGAGCTATTTCAGTGACTCTTATGGTGAGACCTAAGGTCGAGTGTGGTCAATGAGCAACGAACATGGTCCCCATAACACGTTATGAGATGTCATTGTATTAAAACTGTTCAACAAATTCCTAATCTCCTTCTTGAAATTATTATTTTCTTTTTATTATTTAAATACCTATTGTTTAATTTATCGATGCTTGTCTTGTCGTATCCACCAATAGTAATCGGTTTAAAAATTGTATATATGTAGTGGCACTCTAACGGCAGCATTTTACGTTCAATTTGTTATAAATTTAGTACACAGTTGGTTTTACAAGGGGCTCGGACGAGTTCGTTAACCAAAAAAAAAAAAAATACAACCGAAGCATTTCTTTTACCGATTTTTTTACAGATTTTTGTACCAGAATGAAGCTTTTTTTGAGGTTTATGTAAAAACAATTTATACATGAGATTATTCTGCACATTTTGCTTTTTACATGACCTTAGAGCTGGTCTGGTTCCCCCAAAATCGATCAAAACGTAAAGTACCATAAAAAGCAAGTTTGTCTTCTGCGAGCGAAGTAAACCATAATCCGAGGAAGTGCAAACTCGCAAATCAAGTGTTTCCGCTGCGAGCGGAATGAATGAATGAGTGAGCAGCGGCTGGAGGCTTTTTATTATGGCTATTTCTCAGAAACGATAATTCGTCAGTGAAAGTTCCTAGATTACACTGGAGATCCATATCGTACATGTTTCCAGTCGATGCTTTATATGTTAACTTCTACTTGATGTAAATGCCCAAGGGAAATATGTTCAAGTGAAGCGATATCTTTGTATAGAAATATATTCACCACAGCGGACTATTCACATATCTTTACCAACTCGGATACTGATCGCTGTGGTTTTCCGTTAGAAATGCTTTGACAAATGCACATTTTACGTGTATTGCACAATCAGTTACACTGACTTTATAAAATCGACTCCGTACGTCAATAAGAAAATAGTATGAGGATGCGCATGATCGTGTAAAATAACTTTAATTTTAAAGACATATGTTACGTTATTTCATTTAATTTTAGCCGTTGACAAACATTTTAATTGTATGGCCATACTCGTTTTATACATTTAAAATAATTTTCAATAATAATTGAAAATAATTCGATCCCGCAGCTGAACCGCTGACGTTAGTTTAGCGAATTTTCAAAATTAAATTTAAATGTTTTAGGGTTTCAACCAACAATTTGGGAAATTTGTCTATTCGCGAAGGCGCTGAATAGCTGTCTGCGTGTGCGAAATATATTAGTAGAATTTGTTTGCACCTAAGCTTGCTCAAGCACTTCTTCGTTCCACTCGCTGTGGAAAAACTCGTTTTGCGAGTCTGCCCTTTGATCTTGCGGCCTCGGGACCTCTTCACATCAAAACAAAATGTACAGAATAATATCTTACATTAATTTTTTTAGATAAAACCAAAGAAAAGTTGTACTCTAGTGCCGAAAAATCTTAAAAAAATAGTTAGTTGGTCAAAAAACACACCCCCGTTTGATGGATTTCTTGTCTAACGAACTCGTCCAAACAACTTGGGCAACCAAAGTGTGTACCAAATTTGGACTAAATCGGACTTAAATGCGGCCGTTAGTGTGTGAACACAAATAAC
>JAGFPH010000112.1:1018297-1034492 GCA_018207615.1 Philaenus spumarius | reverse complement strand
TTTCTATCGGAAGTATATTTTTTTAAATTGTTCGTACAAGAATGAAATTTTTGTGGTTTCAAGTAAAAAAATCAATATAATACACATTATCCAGCTAATTTTGTTTTTTACACGTCATTATAGCTCGTTGGTTCACCCAAAAGCGATCTAAACGTAAAATAACATCAAATTAGTTGGTTCAAATCCACGAAGGGGTTTTACAGCGGGGAAACTTGTCTTACGCTTCCGACTGTCGGATTGCATACTCACGTCATAGGTTCAGCTGCGTGGTCGACTTATTATTATTTTAATGTAAATATATATCTCTATATTGAAATATGAAATGTATTTCAAATTGATAAATTGTAACAATAGATAAACTAGTAATTGTCACTATTTATCTATTTCTATAACAACAGTGTTTTTGATTGTTAAAATTCAGTCAATAGCGAACATTCAGACAGCTCACATTTTTCTTCCAAAAACTGTAACATTGGAAGAAGGCCATCTGAAAACACAACACCAACAACGTATAGGCGAGGGCCCCAAGCACATTCCTGTTTGTATGAGGACCTCTCTCTTCTATCAGTTGTTAAATAACATGAAAGTGAGGACCTACAAACTCTGTACAGTCAAGCGGGGTCTTTTTATGTTTTAATTCTTTTAAGGCAACCAAACATTAATAATTAGCGTTTAAAAGCACATACATATATAGAAGGAAATGGATGCAATTAATTAAAACGTTTGTTTAAAGAAGCCTTCATTTAACAAAAATAAGCAAACAGAATGTTTCATTCTCACACATTTATACAGTAAACTAAAATAAACTTACATATTGGGGCTGATACTGGTCTTCTAATTTAATTTTCTGTAACCTCTTCAGTTTTCCAGCTTTTCTTTCATAATCACTTGTAGAATTTTATCACTTATAAACCCCTCACAAACGCAAACTATACAGACTAACTTAGTAAGAACCGAGCTAAGTAATTGTTATAAATAGATATGGGCTTAGGAGCGATTTTCTGTGAGCAGTGATCGCAGTGAGCATTTAAGGGAAAGAGCAGTTAACAGTAGCAGCGATTTAATCACAGTTTAGGTGGCAGTTTACGAAAAGCGTTGCTATCCTGCTACAAGATCTATGATCTTTTCCTTTCCTGCTCACTTCTCCGTGCTCCATGTTCAATACATTAATGTGTGTTAATAAACTGCTTGTTACTAACATATGGCGTGTTAACAATGCATTTTAAATTATTGTTTAAAATGTTATAACCGCTCCTAAATGGTGCTGATAAACCATATTTTACATAAGCCAAGTAATATTAATTTATACCAATAGTAATGGTTTATGACAGGGCCTCAATTCTACCAATTTACAAACTCATACGATGAGGTTCTTGACTGCCCAACACCCACAACCACCATACAACACCTTCTAACCAATGTGTCTAGTATAAATCCTGGAAAACGAATGCTACTATGACTTGCTGTAGGTTAAATACTGGCTAGATCATACTGAGTGTGTGGTTTTAGCCATTTGGTTAACACATTTGGTATAACGCTTTCTTCTCACGTTTTTTAAAAATATATTCATTAACCGAGTAGTATGTTCGTATTAATTCCCCCCCCCCCCCCCCGCCTCCTTCTAACAACTACGACGCGATGTGTAATTTTCTCTAACTGTCGAACGAAATTATAATAACATAATAGAAAATATTCAAATGTCACAATTTAAACAACCAAATCGCCAAAATGTGTACTAATTTAAATTAAAGGTTTTAACTAAAACCAAACATTTTCAGCGAGAAATTCCTTTATATTGATGTGTTTTCCAAGTGACTCGTACGAGTTCGTTTGCCAAAACATCCAAAAAGCGGAAGACCATTTTTCTATCGGAAGTATATTTTTTTAAGATTTTTTGTACGAGTATGAAACATTTGTGGTTTTAAGTAAAAAATAAATATAATACACATTATTCAGCACATTTTGTTTTTTTACACGCCATTATAGCTAGCTGGTTCCCCCAAAATCGATTAAAACGTAAAATAACATAAAATTAGTTGGTTCAAATCCACGGGGAGTTTTACAGTGGGGAAGCTTGTCTTACGTGGCCGACGGTCGGGATGCATACTCACGTCTTAGGTTCAGCTGCGTGGTCGACTTATTATTTTTATAATGTAAATATATATATTAAAATATTAAATGTATTTCAAATTGATAAATTGTAACAATAGATAAACTACTAATAGACACTATTTATCTATTTATATAACAACAGTGTTTTTGATTGTTGAAATTCAGTCAATAGCGAACATCTGTTAAATAACATGAAAGCGAGGACCTAAAATCTATGTACGGTCAAGCGGGGTCTTTTTATGTTCTAATTCTTTTAGAGCAACCAAACATTAATAATTAGCGTTTAATAGCACATACATGTATTCCTTATAAATAGAAGGAAATGGAACCATTTAAAACATAATGTTTCATTCTCACACATTTATAAAGTAAACTAAAATAAACTCATATATTGGGGCTGAACTTCATACTGGTCTTCTAAGTTCTAAGATTTTCTGTAACCTCTTCAGTTTTATAGCTTTTCTTTCATAATCACTTTTAGACTTTTATCACTTATAAACCTCTCACGAACACAAAGTATACAGACATACTTAGTTAGAACCGAGCTAAGTAATTATTATAAATAGAGATGGGCTCAAGAGCAATTTTCTGTGAGTAGTCATTGCAGTGAGCATTTAAAGGAAAGAGCAGTTAACAGTAGAAGCGATTTAATCACAGTTTAGACCGCATATAATAATAAAACTTATGTGTATATAACTAAATATGACTCTAAAGAAATACACATAAAAACCATTTGATATTGATTTCATTATTGTCAAAAAATTATGTTGATTTATTCAAAATTATAAAATACACATATCATTTACATACTTGAATTATTAGAGTCCTTTCTTGCCATTGGTTCAATTAAAAGATTTTTTACATTGCCATCGGCTATGCTCATTCATTTAGTGAAAAATTACAAGTTCTTAATTTGACTATTTCACAATTATTTTATAATGTCCTTTTTTTAATAAATCTCGGGCTAGAGGTGATCGGCCGGAACTTGGATAATCTTTGTTATCGGACTCAATCATATTAATACTTTAAAAATAATAAATAAATTGTTGTGCATCAGAAAACAAAATGGCTATGGCTCAGTAGTGTTCAAAGTCTATTTGTTTGGTAATATTATTTAATTTATATTTTGTTTATCAAAATCATCAATTACAATCAATACAGATTGTATTTGTTGAGGATCCGGCCTCCGATTGGTCGGCCGTACGCAGTTCACATATGTCCACTTTATTTTAATATTTCTCCCGTAAATTTGCACAATCGCGTGTAATATGCTTACCGTATTTATTTTTGTAAATCAAATTTTTCTTTTAATTTTTGGTTTATTACCAATATTTTTATTATAATTTATAATTAGTTCTATTCCGCGATTTTAGTATCAAGTGGGCTCTTAACCTGCTATACATACAGCTGACTTGTATCTTTTGCAACTAAAGGTACGTTTACACTACTTGTACACATGTATGAGAACTTGTGTGAGATACTTGTTGAATTAACAAATCCAGAAACATTTGCTCACTCAAAAGCTCACACATTTTTTGTGAGCTTCAACATTCCCCTATACATTTTGAGTGAACAAAATTTTGTTTAAACATTGACTTGTGTGAGGTGTTTATTGAAGCTTTTCCCAATCAGCTGATTTATAAAAATACCCTCTGTAGGTTAGGTTTCATTGTGTTGTGTACAAATACGTTAAAGGGCCCTCTAAACGATCAAATTTGTTTGCTAAACTTGTTTGTCAAACTTTACGTCAAAGCAAACGATCAAACAAATTTTGTCAAACTTACCAGTAGTTTTTCGGTTCTCCCACGAGAAGTAATGTGGTTATCGTCATTGCTATAGACTTCTCATTGCTATATGTATTTAATGAGTATGTGTATGAGTATGCTCTAATGTGATTCAACAAGTTATAGTGATTTGTGTACTCAAACTTCACACTTGTTTCTCAAACAAGTATCTCACACAAGTTCTCATACATGTGTACAAGTGTAAACGTAATTGTATTCTAACCTTTTGAAAGTAAATATCATCATTTCACTGTACAACTATTTAATTTAAACGTATTTATATTGTGTTTCATAATTTATCTTAATATTTGCTTATTACATTGTTTTTAATCGTATTTCCATACGAATCATGTGGGTTAGTAAATTTGATGGCCGTCACCGTGTTTACATTTAACCATTGTATTTGGATAACCTTTCATGATCTATGATTTAACATAACCTAATAACCTAATTTGGATTCTTTATATTTTTAAGTAGATTTCTGAAATTTCCAATGGATAAAAAAAATATATTTGAATTAGTGTTGTTAGTACATATTATTTGTGAATTTTGTAGTGTTTTATTCCTGTGAATGTGTAGCATTATTTATCTAGGTTTGCCAAAAAAAAAATAAAAACAAAATAAAAAAATTATCTTTGGTTTCTATAGGCCTAGGCCTAGCTGGTTTGTTAACATTTCTTTGAATTTTGTTTAGTTATAAATGTTACATGACAAATATTTAGGCTATATAATTATTTGACTACTAAGATTTGATATCATTATACGCAGTTTACGATAAAAGCAACAGCTATCCTGCTATGAGATATATGTTATTTTCCTTTCCTGCTCACTGCTCAGTGCTCCATGTTCAATACATTAATTTGTGTTAATAAACTGCTTATTACTAACATATGGCGTGTTAACAATGCGTTTTAGGTGATTGTATAAAATTTTGTACGGCAGATAAAATTTATAATTATTTATTTAGTAAGCTACAAAATTTAACAAAAATAAATTTACAAATTAAACGCTCTTAATGATAATCCGATAAATACAGCAGAAATAAATATACAAAACTAAATCCTCTTTGAAATGAAAGATATTTTTATTTTTTAAATCCCAGACAAATTAAAAGTAAATTAAAATGCCATTAAAAAAACTATTTTCTAAAAAAAATTAGGCCTAATAACAAGCTTACTAGTATTATAATTCCTGATTTAAAAAAAAAACTACTCTTAACATTATTTTTCGTTAACTGTTAACTGCTCTCTTATCTGCTCACTGCTCTGCTCTCTGCACAGAACACGTGGGCGGTATCAAAAACGTCAACCAAGCTAGACCAATCACTGTATCTACCAGTGAGGTTCGTGACTGCCCAACTCCATACAACACCTTCTAACCGATGTGTCTAGTATAAATCCTGGAAAACGAATGGTACTATGACTTGCTCCAGTTTAAATTCTGACTAGATCGTACTGATCGTGTGGTTTTAGCCATTTGGTTAACACATTTGGTATAACGTTTTCTTTTCGCGTTCTTTTTTTAAGTCATTATAGCTCGCTGGTTCCCCCAAAATCGATCAAAACGTAAAATAACATAAAATTAGTTGGTTCAAATCCACGAGGGGTTTTACAGTGGGGAAGCTTGTCTTACGAGGCTGACGGTTGGGATGCATTTTACGTCATAGGTTCAGCTGCGTGGTCGACTTATTATTATTATAATGTAAATATATATATATATATTAAAATATTAAATGTATTTCAAATTGATAAATTGTAACAATAGATAAACTAATAATAGTCACTATTTATCTATTTCTATAACAACAGTGTTTTTGATTGTTGAAATTCAGTCAAGAGCGAACATTCACACAGCTCACATTTTTCTTCCAAACACTGTAACATTGGAAGAAGTCCAGCTGAAAACACAACACCAACAACGTATAGGCGAGGGCACCAAGCACACCCCTGTTTGTATGAGGACCACTCTCTTCCATCATCTGTTAAATAACATGAAAGCGAGGACCTACCAACTCTGTACGGTCAGCGAGGTCTTTTATGTTTTAATTCTTTTAAGGCAACCAAACATTAATAATTAGAGTTTAATAGCACATACATGTGGCCTATTCCTTATAAATAGAAGGAAATGGATGCAATTAAAAAAAGGCTTCTTTTAACACAAGAAAGCAAAATAAAGACAGAATGTTAAATTCTCACACATTTATAACGTAAACTAAAATAAACTCATATATTGGGGCTGAACTCATATCATACTGTTCTTCTAATTTAATTTTTTGTAACCTCTTCAGTTTAATAGCTTTTCTTTCATCATCACATGTGGACTTTTGCCACTTATAAACCTCTCACGAACACAAACTATAAAGACTAACTTAGTAAGAACCGAGCTAAGTAATTATTATACTCACACTCCTGGTACTGCTACTAAGTATTATGTTTAAATAATTTAATATATAAAATATATTTAATTTATTTATATATTAAGTAGGGAATTATATTGAATTAATAAATGAAATTTCGTTAAAATACCTACTTTGAATTGCAGCAAAACCCAAACTACTACAGTGTAAAAAAAAATTCTTTAACGCACTATAACTCCGTAACTATGAGGAATACAAAAAAATGCGTTGATCAATTTTGTTACTAATTTTACTAGCTTTAATTGAGTATGTAGTCACAATTTAGCTCCGACTAATAGTTTTCGAGATATTAACAAAGTCGAGGAGCATATTGTATTCCGTGGGATTTTTTTTTTTTGAAGGGATGGTGCGACCATGTGGAATCTCTCTATTATATGCTACACTAGCTGACCCGTACGGCGTTGCCCGTGGTGGTTGGTATTTTCAGTCTTTTTAACATAATTATATCCTTTTTAAGTGTTCAGTCAGTGAGTGGTATTTGGATTTTATATATAGATCTTAAATAATAAAAGCATTATTCTGCCCTGGTAAGCCAAAAGACAGTAACTGCAGTTTAGGTAGTTTTGAGATATTTAAGGTTTTGTGTTTTGGTCATTGTCAAGCACTAAATAAAGATTTTTGTATGATATTTTTTTTAGGGTAGTGTAATTTTCCATCTAGAATTTAAAAATCATGTTTTTAAACTGAAATTATGTGTCTTTTATTTAAATACCTGCACTTACTGTAATTTGTGTTAGTGAATACTAAGCCAAATAACAGTAACTCTGCACATACTGTTTTTTTGCTTATTGTAAGACTGTATTTCAGCTTGTTGATCAGAAAGCAAAAAAACAGTAACTGACAGTATTCATGGTTGATGAAAATAAAAATACATTTTACGAACACAAGGAACCGAGATTTAGGAATCACTAACAAAATAACAGTTTGCTTTTTAAATTATGATTTAATGCTAAAAAAGTTTACAGTTACATTATATAATAAACGGTATCAGTTAACTGACACAAACTTTCTCCCAACTTACTGTAGTCAAAATAATATTGTTTTTAATCATTTTATTTACTACTTTTTAGAACAAAACAAAAAAATAATATTCTACCTACGTCAATCGTATAAAAAAAATATTGTCCCAGGCGAAATTCGATCGCGCGACCTTTGAATTACTGGCCGTGCTCGCTACCGTGGTGCTACAATGTGCGGCCGCTGCCGCGATGCTAGATTGACAACACAAACTTGTTTATTTTTAAACATTTCCCCATAGTTATAAAACGCCGAAGTTTTTATAAAAGCGGGTGGTGTCATTTTGTTTGGCATCTTAAGCACTATAAATACTGAAAATTTGATCAAAATCGTTAGAGCCGTTTTTGAGAAATTTGCATTTTTGTCGTTTTTATGGGTTTTTAGGGGTAAATTACCCTTAAAAATTTAAAATTTCAAAAAATGAAAAAATGCCTGGAGATATTAGGGTTTAGTACCTACATACCAAATTTCATGAAAATCGGACCAAAATAGTGTCCTCTCTGGTCGTGTATACATACAGACAGACTGACAGACAGACACCACTCTAAAAACACTTTTTTGGGTTCAGGGAGCACCAAAACAAAAAATTCCACTAAAAATATTTTTGGGTTCAGGACGCACCAACACAGATAATTGCACTAAACAATTTTTTGGGGTTCTGGGTGCACCAAAACAGATAATTCAACTGAAAATTCAAATTCGAACATTTTTACGAAAACAATACTTTCTCCATATACTACGTATAAGGTGGAGAAAGTAAAAATTAAATAAAAGATAACCTTCTTCTTAGTAGGTACTTGATTGTTTAGGTAGTACATTATACTATCTAGGCCAAAAATTTACCTCTTGAATGAATAATAAAAACTTTATAAAAAGATCAAATAGTTTTATGAAAACTACTTAACCAGAGTTCATTATAAATAACACTAAGTAAACAAACTTTCCACCAATCTTTGCTGCTCGATATCTTGTTCTGTTATCAGATCTGATGTGTCCCTTATTGTAAGATTCAACCAAAATGAGTGCCTATTTGAAGGTATCAAAGGAACTAACTTTTGAATATTGTCAGCATTTTTACTTTTGATAACCCCTATTGGTTGAGCTCTATTTGTTATGGGAACCTGCTTTTTTTAGGGTAACTGATTTTAAAAATTACTTGTTTTTAAGCTCACTACCAAAGGAGGTTTTGTAGTGCAAATCAAATGAGCCTTTTTTTAAATCACTTGCTCCATCTCACTGAAGTATGGCCGAGGATTCATATTTTTGATTTTGTATGAGGATGAAAAGTCAAATGTAAGGAAAAAATCACTATGTTTCAGATCTTCTTCCTCATTTGAGTTTAAATTAGAGAGATGATCACATGTTGATGAACTTGGCAAAAGGTTGGAATCATTTTTTGTGGCTGTAAAGCACTTGCTTTCAGACTTGTGAAATTAAAAATGCACATCTTGTAAATGTTTTCCCACAGATCTTGCATGTATAACCCATATTAGGAAAACTAACAAAGCTTTAATTAGGTTAATGAAAATGCATCATATTAATCTAAACATCCAACTGTGTTGATGGTTAAAACATTTGAGAATCACTTCAACTTGTAAACAAACAAACAACCAAAAATTATTCCCTCCAAAACCGGCTGTTGATACTTGAAACATTTTGTGTCTAGAAACAGTAAATTGGCTAAAATACTACTTCTATTATAATATTTTGTTATGACTTATATAGAGGAATTCTTAGTGAAAACTAAAGTATTTTTAACAGTAACTGCAGGTAACAAACTCAGTTTTCTAGGCAAAAAAACAGTAACTACACCATACTAAGCCAAATAACAGTCTCTACGCTGTAGATACTGTTATTTGGCTTATACCTTGTTGATACTGTTTTTTGGCTTAGAAATTGGGGTATTAGTGTGTAGTTACTGTGATATTAATGTTCAATATCTCCTAAACGGTTGAAGATACTGTGTTTTGGGTTAGATTTTTAGATTCCTCATGGTCTGAAACTGTAAAATCAACTCCAACCTCAAAATGCATAATTTTGTCAGTTACTGTCTTTTGGCTTACCAGGGCAGTATTGTCATAATAATAAAAGATCTAAAATTATGATTTTAGTAACTTTGATCCCCCCAAACCCCTCCAAAAATTTCGAAATTTTTCATACCCTTTCTTAGTGAGCACTTATGGCCCTAGAGGGAGCTACATACCAAATTTCATTCCAATCCGTTCGGTAGTTTTAAAGAAATCGTTTTTTAATTACTTTGATCCAACCAAAGCCCCCTAAATTTTTTTATTTTTTCAAACCCTTTCTTAGCGAGCGCCTACCTAGAGGAACCTACATACCAAATTTCATTCCAATAGTTTTGAAGAAATCGTGATGAGTGAGTCAGTGGTATTTCGCTTTTATATTTATAGATAATGGTGTGGTACCGGATGTTTACTTTCAATTTGCACCATTTGGATTTTATGACGTCATTAATCCAAGATGGCCACCATATGTTTAATTATTCATAACATGAAGAATAACTCCTTCTAGAGTATTCACACGCAAAATGTGCATAGCATGTTTTGTTGTGCTTGAGCAGAAGAACAAGTTTGGTCATTATCAATTTTTTAATATCTTTTACTTTTTGCGAGTTATGGACTAATGAAGACGAGAAACCTACAGTTTTACGTGGAATCCCAACAACAGCCATTGATGTCTGTCAAAAAACCATTTAGAACATTTTTCAGAGTCAAATGATTCTATTATTATTTACTCACAATAACTTTAATAATACAAGGATACATTTAATAATACAATTAAATATTGTACTATACATGTATGATATTGCACAAACATTAATTGTTTATTGACATTAATGAACAAATGATAATGATATATTGTTATGTATGAAGCATATCTAACTCCATCATATAATAAATTTGTAGTAGGATCTTGTAGTGGTTGTATAAGATCTTCCATTATATTATTTATTGGTAAACAAAACATTATTAAGAATAAATGATTTTCTTTAAAACAAGTTATCATCACCATCCAAGTCCCCCGATGAATCTTCATGGTCTGTATCGTCATCATAGTTTTCAAACACATCTTCAGCTCTTTTTTGTTGTAATGTTATAATGTTTGTTGGTGGGGGTTTTTTCTTTGTTTCCTTTCCGTTTTTTAGACATTGTTGAAGACATTGTCATCACAGGGCTCCTCGTGATTGGCTTGTACAAGCCTTTTATTTTTTCAACAATTCTTTGCCTCTTAAAACTGTTTAACAGAATGTTCCCATTTTCTTGTATATTAAATAGGAAGTTTGGTGTTTCTTCTGTGACAATAACTTCAATCACTATGTTTCTCAACTCTGGTGTACTATTTTATAAATGGTTGTCGTGATCATTTATAAATTTAATAATAAGTTGCACGTTATTTTCATCTCATAACAACCAACATGTGTACCAAACCGGAAGTAAAATGTGGCCGTTAGAGTGCAAATACACATATATAAATAGATATATACAAATTTTAATGATACCCCAAAAACTGTTCTTTGGGCTATGATCGGTTCTCATTGACTACTCCCGACCTTAGGTCTCGCCATAAGAGTCACTGCAATAGCTTATCTTTCCTATGGAAATTCGCTGATAATATGTAGTAAATACTCAAAATCATGTATGCGTACACACGTGGAAACGAGACTGCCTGCACTATTCTAAAGAATGTATTATTGTGAGATATGTTCAGCGGCAAATAATATATTATTGAGTAAATACAGCAACGATATAAGCTTTCGATATAATCTTTTGTTAAAGCACCGAGCACGTTTAAGATATTTGCTCAGATATGAAAGTTCTATTCAGAGATTTTGTGTAATCCAAAGTACAAAACTAAATATACAATACATTTCTTCGTAGATACATCTTAAACACGGTTACTTGATACTTACATAACAATAATTGTTCAAGTAAATTGAAAACAATTTGTAAACATTTTAATGAAAATATGTTTACGGTGCAGGGGTTAAAACAAGGCTTAGTTTTGTTACTTCTGCACCACTAGGCCAACTTCTAAAGTAGCATCCCATTGTGTAACGAGGGTATAATGTAGTTTTTGGTTTGTGACCTCATTTTTTGGTCATAAAAAACATTGTTTGATAGAAAATTGTTGCAATATTTATAAGGTTTACAATAATATCCCACGGATTTGATACAGTGACCACTAAGTTATGGTTTTTTTTCTTTTTGAGCCCCAACGTTTTCTACTGCTTGCTGCAGACTTGCTAGAGATAAATGATTATTCGCGTTTTAAAGGCAAACTAAGACGATTGCTTTAACGTATGGATCGTGTTATTCTGTGGAAGAGTTTGTGGGGCACTGACAAGGGTGAAGGGAGCCTCCATGTTTCAATATTTTATGTATACGTGTGTTATTTGTTGTGTTTTAATAATTGATTATTGTTTGGGGCTTTGTAATGTTGGTTATAGGTTTAGTCATATTTTTATAGTTTGTTGAATTGTGTTTAGTTGTATTTTACAGTTTTAATGTTTAAAAAAAATTAAAACGAAAAATTGGAAAATGTGTATTATGGATATTAAATTGTGTGTGTTTTTATGAGTACATTCTGCTTTCATAATTATAATTTGTATAAACTTGTAAGGTTGCTGGTGTATCAAGTATTATTATTATATGGCATGCCTACTTGTAAATTATGGGACCTGCCTTATACAAATGTAATATTTGTCAAACAAAGGATGAATAAAGATTGATTAATTGAATTTTTATCAAAAATCTATAGTAAAATTCGTGTTCTACTCTTAGGAGGTATCATCTCTTTAAACGGATACTATTGTTTTAATATTAAGGCGATGTAATATTTTAATGTTTTGTAATTTTTATTAAAATATAGTGATAGTTCCTTTTTTCAAAAAATCCTTCACATTTCTACCCCACCTCCCCCCTTAACGATATTATTTTCCGTCTATGTGTCCATACAAACAGGATGTGCCTGGGAGAAACTTTCAAAACTTGTTGGTAAAACTAATAAAAAAGTGCATATAACCACAGCTCTGGAAACGCTTTTGTACCAGCTTTCCCCTATTTTTTTTACATGAGTACATTTGTAACATGAGTATTGTAGGCAGTTTTATTGTAACATGAGTGTTGTAGGCAGTTTTATTGTAACATGAATATTGTAGGCAGTTTGATTGTAGCATGAGTATTTTATGCAGTTTGATTTCCTATCTAATTCAATAACTCTCAAAATTATCGAACAAAGAGGAACAGTAAAACAGCGTCAATTGGTTCCACGCCTTCAACATCCATACGAACAAAACGTAGGCAGTAATTAATTTTCACAACCAATTAATTAATTTTATTTTTAACTAGTGGACCCGGCAATGCTTCGCAATTGCTTGATTTAATTTTAAGGGTAGTTATTCCATTCATCACTTTGACTTAAGTAATCGAATTGAAAATGTATCTTTATATCAATTATGAATAGTATTAAATAATTTTAACTTTATAGTTTGTAGGAATTTAGTCCAAATTATTTTATTGTATAAGGGTAGCTACCCCGTTTTAATCTTTCTGATAGTAGTGACCATATGATTGAAACTCTAAACAATCCTAATATGTGTAAATTTTAAATTTTTTATTGAAATTATTTAAATAGTTTTTGAGCATACAGAAAATGTTAGTATATAAATCATTATTTAATTTTAAGGGTAGTTATATCATTTCATCCCTTTGTAATCATCCCTTAAGTAATTAAATATCAAATAGTTTTGTATATACCTTAAAAATAATATCACATGATTTTAGTTTTATAGCATGTAGGAAGTTGGTTTGATTTATATTTATTGTATAGGGGTAGCAATTCCATTTTAACACCTTAGACAGTAGTGATTTTAACGTCTTAACACCCCTGGCAATGAGGATAAACTGTGGAATTTTCGAATAGTTTTTGAGTCCATAAAGGACAAAGAAGCAAATAAACTAATATTCATTTGTATATAAAGAGATTATTTGGACATTTATTTGTCCGTTAAAATCAACACACAACGTTTCGGGGATATGACTCAACTCCCGTTATCAAGTGACTAACAATTAAGGGAACATAAACCTAGAGATCTAGACCAATGTTAAAATTAAAAAAATAAATAAACGGTACCAGGAACTGGCACATACTTTCTCACAAACATATTTAAATTATTAAACTGATTGACTGTGACTTCATAATTGTACGTGAGGTAGGAAGGTGATTTATTAAAGATTAACTAATAAATATTATTATTAATATCTAGAGAGAAAACTATTCGATCGATTTCGAACAAATTTGCACCAAACACGTCAATTAGGCCTGTAAATGTACAAGAAAAGGTTTTGAAATTTTTTGAAAAACAACCCCGTTTATGACCAAAAATAAGTTATTATTATTAATAGCTAAACGAGAATTTTTAGAAAGATGCGAATTTTGCATATATGGTAGGGTACATTAAAGACTATAAATAAGCCAAATTTTATCAAAATCGTTAGAGTCGTTATTTATAAAAAAAATAATAATAGATTTTTCGGGGGTTTTTGCAAAAAAGAGGGTTGTTTTTCAAAAATTTTCACACCCGTTTTTCGTGTATCTATTCAGGCCTACTTGACATGTCTGGTGCAAATTTGTTTGAAATCGATCAAATAGTTGTCGCTCTAGCTATGTATACATACAGACATATTGACATACATACAGAATACAGACATACAGACAGACATTTTGTAAAAACCACTTTTTTGGACTCAGGGGTCCCAAAACGGATATGTCCACAAAAATCTCAACATCGATTTGTTTTGCGATCATTATACTTTTTCTATACTATATTATAGTGAGAAAGTAAAACAATATGGCCAACACAGAAGACACAAACACACACCTGACATAAACAACGTATGACAGACCGGAATCAGAACAACTGGTCGGGTCCCTAAATAGCTGACGTCAGCCAGCTAAGGGAGTGGCACATAGTTAATTAAGATTAGTTTTCTAGCCCTCGACCGAGTTAAACTCCCAACGAGGAGATTCAACAGGTAAACGTTCAGATTGTTTTATATTAGTACTAGGGATATATTATAATCCAGTTTTAGTTTTTGTTTAAATAATGGGAGCCATAATGTCCTTACTTTTGTGCTTGTTTGGCTGATATGATAGTCCGCCAGCTTTATGTACGAGGCTTCAATTATCTTTTAATTAATTTGTTAGACATAATTATGGAAAATGTCCAAACAATCTACATAAATAAAATTGAAGTGTCTGTCTGTGATTTCGAAATAAATGTGTACCTAAACTCGTATAGTTATACACACTTTAACAAAACCTAAACCTGATTTTTTTTTTTCTTTTTTCTTTTTTTTTTTGTGTTTCTGTCTGTTTGTTTGTCCGGGCTAATCTCTGGAAACGCTGAACCAATTTTGAAGAAACTTTCATTTGCATATAGAACACTTTTCAGAGATTAATCTAGGCTACTTTGTACCATGAAAATATTTAAGGTTCCCTTTAAAAATTGTACAATTTACGGACAAAATTAGTGGTTTTACGAACGGACGTTACCATTACAAATAAAACAACAGATTTGGACCAAAAGCTTAACACTTTAAAAAGATCGTCCATGCTTTAATTTACTGTATACGGTAGTTTAACCGTTAAATATATATAAAAACAACCATTTCTGAGTTGACCGTATCTCTCCAAGTGGAAGAGCTGTCAACGAAGGAAAAATAGCGGACATAATTCATAAAATTATAACATTACCTTGCATTTGCGATCTGGGCGTCCTGTTAATTGACGACCGCGGTTTCGACCTCACTGAGCCATTTACGAGTCTTCTTAAAACATACTAAATTACACATACATTTACACGCACATACACATTACACTTCACATTGAATTTGAATCATGCACCATGATTGTATGGCTTGTCAATTGATCTACGAATCGATTTAAAATTTGGATGCATCCAATTTTATCCCTTATCAGTTTACCTTGTTGTCCTTGAGTATTGTTCGTCAGAGGTGACCTTGAATGTAAACTTACTGAAACGCGCATGCGCGAATGTTATATTAAATACAGCTTTCGCTCATACATTCAAGATACAAGGATATTTTATTTTTCCTATTCAGCAACAAGTTGATGTGATTCTGCAACCGCCAGAGTGCAGGCTAAACACTCGAGTAAGAACACAAATTCGGCGAGCAGATACTTCGACAATAGAGCAGATTATTTCGTCATAAATTATCCACATTTATTGAAATACTTTTATTTGAAAGGTAATTCAACTTCAATTGTGGTGAGCGTTTTACATTTTTGGTATTTGCAATTTTTAATAAGGCAAAAAATTGCAAACGTTGATTTTGAGTTAAGTCAAAGAACAAATTTAGTTAAAAAAATAACTGAATGATATCCACATTCGGACTGTCCTAGCCTTTAAAATTACAGATTCAGAATAATAAACTTGTCTGAACATTATTACTCCAGTAATCTTATTACACGTTTAACATTGCTCTTATGGGAGTTGACCATTCAAGATGGTGGCTGGATCTGGCGAGCCTTAAAATGCTTTATTAAAAGCACTACTTTGTAAAATGCAATTAAACCACCAAAAATGTTCAAATGAAGTCCTGGACACGCAGACGGGCACACACGACGAACGTTTTTTCGCACACAAGAAAATCTCACGAAATATATTTCACCTTTATCAGCGATATGTTTTTAATTATTTGCTTGGATTTAGAACTGCGGTAGGCCAAGAGCAATGACACCAAAACCGTAAATCTTGCGCGGGCAACGCTCCCCACGGCGCGGCGGTAGTTTAAAATATTCATCCCTTTCTAGACATAATCCC
>JAGFPH010000112.1:955157-981402 GCA_018207615.1 Philaenus spumarius | reverse complement strand
TATATATATACATATATATATATGAATTTTAATGACACCCCAAAACGTGTTCTGGGGACCATGATCGGTGCTCATTTGCTACTCCCGACCTTGGGTCTCACCATAAGGGCCACTGCAATAGCTCATTTTTCCTATGGAAATTCGCTAATAAGCCTACCTTCAAATTTTCGAATTTGTATTTGAAGTAGTCTTTGCTCCACGTTGATTCTTTACCGGTCAGCTTCTTATATACATAAATGTTAGTTACATCACTTTAACGATCAATTTAAGATGAGAAAAATGGTGCAAATTCAAAGATGGTACTATATTTGCATTCAAAATGGCGGATTAAACTTCTAAATAATAAACGGTAACAGGAACTGGCACATAATTTCTCACAAACATATTTAAATTATTAAACAGATTCACTGTGACTTGTAGGGTGGGGTAGGAGGTGATTTTTTATTAAAGTTGGAGATTAACTAATAAATATTATTATTATTATCTAGAGAGAAAACTATTCGATCGATTTCGAACAAATTTGCACCAAACAAGTCAATTAAGTCTTTATAGATGGAAGTAAAAATGTTTTGAACATTTTTTAAAAACAACCCCCTTTATGGCCAAAAAAACCCTCAAAAATCAGTTATTATTATTATTATTAGCTAAACGAGAATTTTTAGAAAGATGCGGTTTTTTGCATATGGTAGGGCACCTTAAAGGCTACAAATAAGCCAAATTTTATCAAAATTGTTAGAGCCGTTTTTTTATAAAAAAATAATAACAGATTTTTTGGGGTTTTTTTGAGCTAAAAGGGGTTGTCTTTCGAACGAATAATTTCAAAACCCTTTTTTGTGCATCTATGCAGGCCTACTTGACATGTCTAGTGCAAATTCGGTTAAAAATCGATTAAATAGTTTTCTCTTTAGCTTTGTATACATACAGACATACAGACAGACATACACACAGACAGACATTTTGTAAAAAGCACTTTTTTGGACTCCACAAAAATCTCAACATCGATTTTTTTGCGATCACTATACTTTCTCTATACTATAGTACAGTGAGAAAGTAAAATGACTCCAAAAATGGTGGATTTTACACCCAAAAAATTATACAGAAAAAAATATTCCCTTTTTCCTACATAGTCTAGATTGGTACCAAATTGTTTGTCAGGAGGGGCGAATGCAAGCTAACAGGACTTTTGAAATCTGCCTGCTTGTTGACCGAGACGAAACAGATTTTATATGGGATTACTAAATAATTCAGGGCTGGTTAAGCTCCTCCCGACCGAAATTCCAAATTTAAGTTATACGTTTTAGGGTTTTAACTAACTGTTTGAGAAAACTGTCTAATTACGAAGGCTTGTACGAAGTATATTAGTAGAAATTGTTTGCACCTTAGCCTTCAGCCCCGACTCACGCACTACTTAGTTCCTTGCGGCTTCGGATTATGCACTACTTCGCTTACCTCGCAGTGGACAAACTTAAGGCGTATGGTTTTGATCGATTTTAGGAAAACCAGACGGCCTATTTGATTATGTAAAAAAAATGTGCAGAATAATATCATGTTTATATATATTTGTTTTTAGAAAAACTACAAAAAGTTTCATTCTAGTACGAAAACTCCAAAAATATTGTTACTACCATTAAACAAAAACGTGTTTCTGGTTGTTGGATTTGTTTGGCTAGAAAACTCGTCAGAAAGACTTCGAAAACCAAATTTGCACCAAATCGGACTTAAAATGCTGCCTTAGATTGAGGACACATATATTGTATATACAATTTTTTAATGACATCCCAGAACGTGTCCTGGAGAGCATGATCGGTGTTCATTTACTACTCCCGACCTTAGGGCTCACCATAAGAATCACCATAACAATCAATAGCTCATCTTTCCTATGGAAATTTTAACAATTTTAAACGTAACAAAACTTATTTCTTAACGCACACATTGTATTCCTACATTGAAGGCCATCCCATTGTCATCGCACTGTTCTTCACGCCGCCATCTTCAACCTAGTATGGACAGGCGTCGAACTGTTTTCTCTCCAAAAGCTAGTGCCTTGTCTCAACGTGCCCTTCGTGAGAACGAAACAAAAACGAAACGTTCTGAAATCGATGGATTTAGGCAAAAAACGCATAATCGGTGTTTGACCTTGACGGTGACTTCGAGGTCACTGCACCGCGGTCCGTGTAGGCGACTGTTATACCTGGCTCGGAACACCTGTTGTGTTCAGGTTTATGGAGATTTAAAGGTTGGACCACATAAGAACGCTTTAGAAAGTTTTCGCTCACTTTCAAACCCTTAAGGTAAAGATGGTGATTTTTCCCAGTTGATTACATTGTTCTATTATCAAACTAATTTCGCAAATCAATTTAAAACTATTTATTATATAGAGTTTATTGCGTTGCCTTGGGCTGTTTATTATATTGTTATAATTACCGTGTATTAGTTGTCTTCAGTTCGTAATTGTAGAATATAGCTACAGCGCTGTTTCGCCGAACACTGTTGATTTACATTCGATAATGTAGGCCTAATGTATCAATTGATTGCAAATTATAGTGTGACACAGAATTTCTTGGAATAGCAGGCTGACGCCGGCAGTCCCGGGTGCCCGCTAACAAACATTGTTTGTCAATAGTTGATTAGGACGGTCCGTTCTACCTTTGGGGTGTCTCTCTACGTTTTGAGGCAACTATACTGATTTTGCATTGTTTGTTCCTGCAAAACTTACTGCATACTATGGCTACAATCAAAAATACGTACTTCGATCACGCAGCTGAACCGCTGACTTGAGTTGAGCGCATTTCCAAAATTAGGTTTATTTGTTTTAGAGTTTCAGCCAACTATTGGAGAAACTGGTCTCACGAAGGCGTTGAATATATAAGTCGAATTTGTTTTGCATTCATGCCTCCCGCCCCGGCACACGCGCTACTTCGTTCCGCTCGCAGCGAAAAACTCTCTTTGCGGTCTCGGATTATGGACAGCGCATAATCCTTGATTTTGCATAATAACATTACAACGAGGATTTGAACCGGGTACTTTTACGGTAGTTTACGTTGTGCTCGATTTTAGGGGAGCTAGACGGGATATAAGTTAGTGTAACAAAAGAAAATTGCCAAAACAATCTCCTACATTTATGTTATATATATATATATATATATATATATATAAACAAAAAAAACGTTTTATTCTAGTACAAACAATTTCAAAATTTGTTTACTTGCTTTCAAAAAAAGTGCTTTCGGTTGTTGGATTATGTTGACTAACGAACTCGTTCGAGTGACTTATAAAACCAGCATCTATACCTAATTTGGACCAAATCGGACGTAAAATGCTCCCGTTAGAGTGCGAATACACATATATGTATATTTTTTTTATGACACTCGAAAATATATTCTGGGGACATTTACCTTAGGTTTCAAGATAAAGAGTAACTGTAATATCTCATATTTCCTTTACAAATTCGCCATAAGTAATTAAGTGTTTACAAGTTATATTCTAGTCCAGCGAACACAGAATATAAATAGACTGGGTACCGGCTCCGTCGGGTGTGCCGCGCTGGGCGCACAGTTTGACCTAGCAAATATGGCGGCCGGCGTTGAGCCACCCTAGTCCCGAGCGCAATCGGCCGTCCAGTGTTCATCCACCCGCCTTCGCACTGGCTCTGTGACACATTATGAACATTTTAAAGTTTTTTATTTTTAAAAAATGCCAATGAATTGTGTTGCCTGTTGTCATAACAATAAAATAATTGTTGAACAATAATTGTCATGTTATATAGTTTGATAAGCCATGTTGATTGTTTAGTTGTTATATACTTCGTTTTTGGTTATTATGCGTTACTTTTTCATACTATACAGAAAAAGGTATAGTCAGCGACCACAGAATATATATGTATATATATGTTAATTTATATATGCCAGTAAAAAATTATTGATTGATGTAAAATTTTCAAATTTATTAGCTCAAGTAACAAAATATGTTCAGTAACAGAAGACAAGTTCAACTTTAGGCCTACATAAAAAGTAGAAATTTTTTTGTACACCAGTTTTTATGTTCCTGCTACAAGACTGCTAACAAAACTAGGCCTAGTTTGAATAGTAATTTGAAATATTATTATAACAAATTGTAGAGTATTATTATTTAGTACTTGCCTTAGCAATCCTTTTATAAGTTTTACCTCTCGTTTACAGCTGTTTGACCTTTTCATTCAGGCATCATCAGAACGATTACAAACACATTTTTCACAGTTACACTTAAAAACAGAGATTAATTTGGTGTTTAAACCGTAAATAAATAAAACATAGTACGTATAAAACACAAAACGACACTTTATAAGACATGTGAGAGACTTGTTAAGTTTATTAATGTCACAGTATGTGACCGTCTTCAAATCTCTCACAACACAAACTCAAGTACAATAATGGAAATTGTAGAGAATAAATCATAGAACTGAACCGTATTTCACGTTGTTTGAATTTTCCACTAAAATGTCATTTCGTTGTCGATGGGTACAGTATTATTTATTGATTTCTATACAGAATAATAACGTAATGTTAATACTCTTAAATGTCATTTGATATGGTTTGCTAAGCCATGTTGATTACAAGGTAGGCAATGTTTAGATTTAAAATAAATCGTTAGTATCGTACAACATTCTAAATCATTTTACCTTTAATCTTTGGGTGGTTAATGAAAATAAATTTTTTTGTTAACATGGAAAAACAGCTAAAATTTATTACTTAAGCTATGTTATTAACTAACAAACCCTTAGAGACAATAAAACTTCTGATAATACGGCTATAAAAAGACGGTCGGCGCGCTCCGCGCCTTGGGAATTGAGCGAGTTTCTGGCGCGTACTTAATCGTACATTTAATCTGCTCTAAAAACTAAACTACTTGAGCCAATTTATTAAAAAAGTATGTTTCATCAAATTTAACTTATTGGCTCAAAGTGTCCGCTACTTAGGCACACTTTTCATACTGTACAGGTATAGGCGATGACCAGTCTATTTTATTCTGTAGTCGATGATTCTACAGTCTCGAGCACGAAATAAGGCAGGTGAGAATGTTTGCACTGTTGCCAGTCCCATGTCTGGCAACAGCGCAAAAATTCTCACCCGCCTTATTTCGTGCTCCCGACTGCAGTCGCGCTTGAGCTTCTAAAGCAATAGCATTCGCCCAACCAACAAAGTTGACTGCACACTGAGTTGTGTGCATTTATTATTTGAGTAATCCTACTGCAGACCCTTTAACGCTTATTTCAGAAATGCACTTTTTTTTTAGAATCTAACACTACATATCAGTGACTTAATCACATTACACTAAAGTTATGACTGAAACCCTACAATAAGTTGTTCAAAACACTTGTGAAATTATTATCTCCAAGTCTACACTGCAGAGTTGACCTTTCTTGACGAAATCTTTTAGCGTAGTACACAGCTCGAGTAGATCCGAGCACCAACTTCGGAACAAGTTCAATTTAAAAACTTTGCAACTTTGAGTAGTTTTTAAATCTAATAAGGCTGACATTACTTTACGAAGCCTTCTTAAAACTTGCCGCCTCGTTATGTAGCCTACTTTGACTAAAGTAAGTCGTTGGAATTGTCAAAGGTTTTAACAGGGTGGGCATTCTTCCTCCATGTCGTGTCGTGTATTTCTTTCACACAACTGTTAATTTTGATAGTATTTATTTCGTGAAAAATCTATAGGCCTATATATAAAAGAAAAGTCCTTACTGTCTGACTTGCTGACTGAGTGACTGACTGACTGAATAACTAACTGACTGACTTATTCATAAAAAAAGTACAGCCACAACTATGGTAGCCTTAAAATTTACAGGTTACCTTCATACCACTATGTAGAAAACAGTAAGCAAATATTGATTTTAGGGATGAAAATTTTCAAAAACGGAGGTTTACTCCCTGCTCCATAACAGTTTAAACAGTTGATTTTAATAAAAAGCTTAGCAAAACAATTCTAGGTGTGGCTTATTCAGAACCAACACGTTTTTTGAATGCATTCACATTCATTACCAAAGCCAGCAACCAGAAAATTTAGAATCAGTTAAATATTTTTCACAACCAACAATTTGTTTAGGTTAGGTAAACAAACACAAACGAACGGAAAAGGCTTACTCTATTATAATTTTAAAAAACTGCTGTTACATATTACAAATAATTCGAACCCGCAGCTGGACCGCTGACGTGAGTTGAGCAAATTTCCAAAATTAAGTTTATAGGCCTATGTTTTAGGGTTTCAACCAACAATTTGGGAAATAGGTCTACTCACGAAGGCGTTGAACAGCTGTCTGCGTGTACACAATATATTATGTAGAATTTGTTTGCGCCTAGTGGCCTCGCGAGTTTGCACTACTTGGCTTCGAACCGGGTACTTTTATGGTATTTTACGTTTTGATCGATTTTGGGGTAACCAAGCGAGCTATAAGGTCGCGTAAAAAAACAAACTGTACAGAATAACATCCTACATTTATATTTTTAGAAAAAACTCTAAAAGAATTCATTCTCGTAGTAAAAATCCCAAAAAATAATTACTTCCGGTCAAAAAACCTACTTCCGGTTGTTGGATTTTTTTGGTTATGATTTTTAATGACACCCCAAAACGTGTTCTGGGGACCATGATCGGTGCTCATTTGCTACTCCCGACCTTGGATCTTACCATAAGGGCCACTGCAATAGCTCATTTTTCCTATGGAAATTCGCTAATGAAACACCTTATTTTTATCATAAGCATAACACAATTTTAAATTAGGCCTATACTGAACCGACACACGTTTCTTGAAAGCGTTTAGATTTATTACCATAGCAACCAAATTGGCAAATATAGAATCAGGTAATCATTCTTCACAACCAACAGTTTGTTTAAGGTTAGGTAATAGCAGTTTGTTTAGCAAATTAAAAAGGCTTACTATATCATAATTCACTATTAAAATTACACCAACATTATTCTTTACGGACCCTATTTGACCAGTTTGAAATACTGCCTAACCGTATCACTTTGATCATATTTTATAACTTGAAAATTATCTCTCTTCTGTACAAAGATAAAACAATTTCTATCCTAATCGATCTCCATACTCTAGAGAATATATGATATTGTATTCCATGTACAATAATCTGTTTGCATTCGCTTCGCCGCGAGGGTGCGTAATGATAGTGAGCAGGGGGCGGAGCCCTCTAGTCATAAAATATTTAATTTGTCGATTTACAATCATAATTAATTGTATATTTTATGTTAAACTCCATCTTAAATACCTGTTCCGTCTCAAAAATATATTTTGTTCCAGTTTTTTTTCTTTTTTCTAGTATTTTTAAATGTTTTGGAAAATATTTTACAGGGTGGAAAAAAGCCTTAGTTTTAAAAGTAACGCTGTTTTTGATACTTTTAAAGTACTGAGTATGGGGCAATTGCATGAAAAACTCTGGCAATGTATACACTTCAAAAGGTACAATAGCATTTTTTTAGAAGTTGGTCTTTGACATTTTTAAAATGTCTTTAGAAAATTATCAAATTAATTAATATCGTTTTCTGTCACTAACCCTCATTATATAGACCAAGTTTTGTATCAAAATCTTCAAGGCAAACTGCGTCAGTTTAAACATTATAAGTCATATAAATTCTTTGGAACAAGTTTTGGGGTGTCATTAAAAATTAGATATATAGGCCTATATATTATGTATTTATGGGCTCACACTCTAACGGCCGTATCTTACGTGCGATTTGGTTCAAATTTGGTACACACAATAGATTTTCTAAGTCACTCGGACGAGTTCGTTAGACAAAACTCCAACAACCGGAAGCTTGTTTTTTGACCGGAAGTAAATTTGTTTGTAGTTTTTTCGTACTATAATGATTTTTTTGTTTATTTCTATATAAAATATTAAATATAAGATATTATTCTGCTCATTTAGATTTTTCACAACCTTATAGCTACAACTTTTTAAAATTTTTCGTACCAGAAGGAAGCTTTTAGCGGGTTTTAAAAAAATATATAGGAGATTATTCTGCACATTTTGTTTTTTACAAGAACCTTAAGAGCGTCTGGTACCCCCAAAATAGATCAAACCGTAAAATAGACTTACCATAAAAATACCCTAAAGTAACATAACAAGTTAGTTTATGCGCTGCGATGCGAAGCAGTTCATAATCCAAAGGGGCAATGTCGAGGCGCAAACTCCCAGAACGCAGTCCATAATCCGAGGCCGCAAGGTTAAGGCCCAAACTCGCAAAGCACAGGTCATAACCCGTGGCGCATACTTGATATTCCCGAGGGATCTCATATGAAACGACATTGAAACAATCTTAATTCTATTTGCAGCTTACAGTGTATTTGTGTATCAATGTCGTTTTATACAAGGTATTCAGTCTATTAGTTCAAAGAAAGCAGAAACGTACAACTGAGATAACTTCGACCAATATCTGGCGTGATCCGAGTGGCTCAGTTGGCTGCAAGTTGTTGCTATGCCCTATCTACCCTAATTCTTCATCAAAATGAATGATTAAAACATGATTTTAAAGCTTATGTTCCCCGCTTTGACAAAAAATAGACAAACAGCTCAAAATTCATGTTTTATTAAAAAAACTTGCATATGAAAGTTCATATAGTTCCTAATGAAAAGCGCCATCTGTTTAACTAACACGACAGCTGTTAATTAGATGGTTTACATTCTACATGCAAGTGTAATCTACTAAGATAATCAATCAAATTAAATCAACGTAAATTGTTATAAATCGTTATAAACTATTGTTTTTAAGCCAACGTAAATAAATAAACGTAACTACCTGCATTAAATCAGCGTTTTAAATCAGGTAAGTACTCCTCGCGAAGTTTTCGCACGGATCAGTTGGTTTAGTTATAAAAGATTAATAATTATATAAGAAATAACAAAATTTCCCTCTAATTTTGTGTAGTTTATTGGCACTAAATGGTCTTTGTCACCCAAATATACCAGTATTTTTTTCAGCTTTTAGAGGTTTTATGACTATTTGTAATGTTCGAGTAAAAACCCAATTTGAATTCTTTGATGGTTATAAAATACATCCCTAAATCACACACGACTCCCTAATAGACTTGTTAACGATCTAGGCCTGCATCCACCCCTACGTGTAAACTATTTATCACCTAACCTAACCCGCCCCTATTTCAGATTTACAGGCGGTACAACAGAATATCTCGTTATAAATCGAAATAAATCCAAGTTTTTACTTCGCGGCTGTTTTTTTTTTATAAATATATAATAGTAAATAGTGCTGTTCGTTTATTTTTAACGACGAAATACGGAGTACTGGAAAAGTATTATAATTTTCCTGTTCACTATGAAAGTCTATAATAAATAGGAAATTATAATTAGCCTCATACTGAATACTCGCTTCGCTCACCTACCCCTTTTGCGAAGCAAAATACAAACAGATAATTGTATACTCTAATATTTTCAATGGAATGACGATTGATTAGGGCAGAGAATTTTTATATAGAAGAGAGACAATAAATTTTCCAGTATAAAATATGACCAAAATGTAATACGGTATTTCAAACTGGTCAGATAGACCTAGTCTATACCAATATTATATAGAGGTAAAATTTGTTTGTTTGTATGTAGGGGGTAATCTCTGGAACTACTGAACCGATTGAAAACATAGTTTTACTAATAAAAAGCTACACTATCCCTGTGCAACATAGGCTATAATTCGTTTTGATAAAAAGATTTTTGTTTATTTCAATATTTGTGAATTTAGTCGGAAAAAATCATAGGTTAGGCCTAGAATGATGAACCAATACACTCATGTATTAACAAGTGTTCCCATATGAACCAATTGAATAAAATAACAGAGAAAACAGCTGTTTGCTACCAATATTTCCATTAACAGCTGATTTCAAACTTTGAAGCAATTATTTTTGTATTTCTAACTTTTAGGTTAGGTTTTTAAAGTGTAGACCTGAGCCTTGCTGGTTCTTTTAACTTTTATTATAACTGCTGTTATAAAATATACGAAATAATTTTATTTGGACATTTAACATTATTTACCCATTTTACCTTTGGGGTTGTTATTAATCCTACACCTTTATTATAAAGAAAACATAACATGATTTTGTGTAAAAAGGTTCCACCGGGGTTGGCGTGCGAGAGCACGCAGGGGTTTCCCCTAGTAAAGAATAAAATTAGCATAATTTTAATACTAATAGATATTTGAGTTATGATAGGGCCTATAGTAAGCCTTTTTCGTGGTTTGTGTTTGTTGTTACCTAACCTTAAAAAACTGTCAGTTGTGAAGAATAATTAGCTAATTATAAATTTACGAAGTCGGTTGCTATGGTAATAAATGTAAATGCCTTCAATAAATGTGTGATGGTTCAGTATAGGCATAACCTAAAATTATGTTTTTGATCCAAACCAGCAGTTTTATTTATATTATGCAACAATAGATGTTTGAATTATAATACAATAAGCCTTTTTCATAGATTTTTCTTTGTGTTTGTTTTTATTTTGTTAGACTAACCTAAAAAAGCTGTTGGGAAAAATAATTAGGCTAACTGATTCTAAATTTGCTAAGTCGACTGCTATTCAACACA
This sequence comes from Philaenus spumarius, assembly GCA_018207615.1. Classification (NCBI taxonomy): domain Eukaryota; kingdom Metazoa; phylum Arthropoda; class Insecta; order Hemiptera; family Aphrophoridae; genus Philaenus; species Philaenus spumarius. The sequence continues at coordinate 970,826 of JAGFPH010000112.1, read as the reverse complement.
TATGTGATGGCTGCGTATAGTCCACCTGTGTTGTTAAGCTTTTGATTCGAATCAGGTTTTATCTGTTATATGGCTGGAGGTAAACTCCCTTATTTTGACCATTTTCAACCCTTAAAATTATTGTTTTGCAAAATATGGACAAAGCTGGCTGGGGACAAAGCCCTCTGCTATTAATAAATTAAGAAACAAAACCAGATATTGCATTTAGGCTAATCTTATGATATCAACAGAGTAACCCTTTTTTCAACCATTAGACCTAAGATGAACACCGTTGTATATATGCTGATGTTTGACTAGGTTTATGCATTTATAATAAATTAGTTTTCTCATCATTTGTTGCAGATGACCGATTTCGAACGTATAAAACGGTCTTGCTTGAAGCGGGGAGAGCTATGGGAGGATCCAGACTTCCCCGCCTCCCAAGCTTCCGTCTTCTACCACCAGACGCCGCCTTTTCAGTTCATATGGAAACGGCCCAAGGTTAGTTAAACTACACAGTAACGTAGGTTTATTTTAGGAAATATTGTACTTTTCACGTCTCTTTAACATTATTTACGACAGAGAAGATGCATATTTCATTATACATGTTTAGCGTATTTCCATAGGAAAGATGAGCTATTGCAATGGCTCTCATGGGAAGACCTAAGGTTGGGAGTGGTCAATGAGCACCGATAATGGCCCCAGAACATATTTTGGGTAATTAAAAATGTTATACATTTATGTATTCGCACTCTAATGACCGCATTTTAATCCGATTGGCTCCAAATTTGGTACACACGTTGGTTTTCTAAGTCGTTATGATGAGTTCCCTAGCCAAACAAAATCCAACAATTTGAAGCACGTTGTTTGGCGGGAAGTTAACAATTTATTGAGATTTTTCGTACTAGAATTAATTTTTTTAAAGCTTTATATAAAGAAATAAATATAGGAAATCATTCTGCACATTTTATTTTTTTTACACGACTTTGTCTGTTTCCCCCAAAATCAATCAAAACCTAAAATGCCGTAAAAGTACCCGGTTCAAATATACGTGGGGGATTTTACCATGGGTCAGCTTCTGATCCGAGTCAGACGACCTGAATGCCAACTCGCGAGGCGAGTTTGTCTGCTACGAGCGAAGCGAAGCAGTCCACAATCCGAGACTCTCAAAGCACAGTCCATCTGAGACAACAGCGAGTTTTAAAACATTTTTTAGAACATTGGGAAAATATTTTGTAGGCTATATATTCAGATGAAATTCATTTGCTATCAAGGATTGTGTCGTTTCTTGTTCTTTTTATGCTTTTTAATTAACTTATCTTTAGTTGTACTCCTGCGTCCGTAAATTACCACTTGGTTTTGTGGTAGTTTCTTCATGATAACTTCACAGCTAAATTGTACAAGTCTGTGTACGAAGATATGAAAGGCCGCCTCTTAAGGGAAATAATATTGTGTATTTTTTGTTTCATTAAATACTGTACTGTCTAAATTGACTCGGCGGTTCTCGTATGTTCTTTGCTGGCGCAAAGTGTAACCTGACCTCACCTGGCAGTCCCCGGGGGTGAAAGTATCGGGCCGGGTCCAGTCACTTTACATAACCTAACTTTCTACGGCTAAGCTCTTTATATACAGTAAACATGCAGGCTTACACGTGTTGTAATATTCTACGAGTATTAATGTCATATTTATTCAATGCAAAATGAATTAAATTGCATCTATGAAAAGAAAGAGGAAAAAGAAAATCAGATTAAACAAACTGTTTTGCGATATTGCCACGGCCACTTAAATAAAATCGATAAGTACTAGGTTATACGTACATTTTCCTTATATTTTCACTACATATTATATTAAATTAGATTGTAAAAAGTAATACGATAGATTTTCATCATTGTTTCCACTTTACTTTGAGAACAAGTTTGTATAAATAGTATGTTTTATTTGTTAGGACGGAATTGTAATTTTGTAAATAAGGAACAATAACAAATATAATAACATAAAGTAAACAGTATGATGTATATTTTTTAAATGTTTATTATTAAATATCTCTAAAATTGTTAATGATAGTCATTTTAAAAATATGCACGTCACTGATTTTGTTCACCTTGGTACAAGTTTACATTACAAATATGTGCATCAAACTCGAACTCAATACTTTATCTAATTCCCAAGATATTAAGATTTTTGTAAAAAAACAAAATGGCCGATAAATGAAAACTGTCGTTTTCGGCCCTATGTTTATAGGAACTTTTTAAAGAAGTTGGCGTTTTGGCCAATATGACTACTAGTTTATCCCAGCACTTAAAAACTCCTTTGGTGTAAAATGTATGTAGTATTCTTAATAATGTTAGAGAAATGTTGGAAAGATGTGCTATTGCAGTGACTCTTAATGAACACTGATCATGGTTCCCAGAATACGTTTTGGGATGTCATTAAAAATATTATAGATATATGTTTATATGTGTTCCCACTATAATGGTTGTATTTTACGTCCGCTTTGGTCCAAATTTGGTACACACCAAAAAAATCCATCATCAAACGTCCTATTTTTTTTTTAGATTTTTTGTACTAGAATGAAACTTATTTTGGAGTTCAATCTTAAAAAATATAGGAGATTATTAATTCTGCACATTGTTTTTTTTAACCGACCTTATGGCCCTTCTGGTTCCCCCAAAATTAATGAAAAAGTAAAATACAGTAAAAGTGCTCTGTTCAAATGCGCGTGGGGGCAGCTCCTAACCCGATTATAAGGCGAAGCGAGTTTATCCACTGCGATTGGAACGAAGCAGTACGTAAGTCAGGGCTAGGGGCTGAGGAGCAAACAATTTCTACTAATATATTTCGTACACGCAGGCAGCTATTCAGTGCCTTAGTGTGTAGACCAATTTCCCAAAAATTGGTTGAAACCTTAAACTATAGACAGTTAACTTTGGAAATTCGCTCAACTCACGTTAGTGGTTCGGCTGACTGATCGAATCATTTTTACGTAAAGAACAATTCTTCACAGTTGTTCCAGGTACTTCCGGGATACCCTGTATGGATGTAAAGTTTTTAAGCTCAAGGTTTTGAGGAAGTCGGAAGTCTTTCTCCGAAATCTATTTAGCATCTGATAGTAGGTTTCAGATACAACGACAACTGACCTACAGTGCATGGTAATTTTATACGTTAAAGTGGGCAAAGTCGACGTGCTAAGACCTCCCACCTGTACCCTTGACGGACAAGTGTGGAAATGCTACATCATGTATGACATCATTGGGCCGTCCTGTAGGCATTGCATGGAAACCCGGGTCTAACGCAGCGCGACGTCAGTAAAGAGGGCAAACGCTCCAGTCGGATCGAATTACTCCCTCGAGGGATCCGGAACAGCTTCGATTTTCTTAGAAGTTTGTAGAGTGGAATGTGCAATCGTGAAGGTATTTATTAAATGTCGTATGACCTCACACACTCAGCGTCCAGGAGCAATTAGCGGTATGTGGGAATGAACTTGTTCCTGACGGAGTTTACACGAACGCACGCGAAGTTTTGGCTTTGTCTCTACAGTCAAATGATTCGAATCAAACCAATAGTTTAAAGTTCGGATCAACTACAGTGTTCCTGTAAAGTATACTAGGGGCTCTGCATAGACGATTGGAACAAGATGGCCTCAGATGGCTGCTTCGCTTCGCTCGCAGATGGAAAATTCGCTAAAGAATCTCGTTAATCTTTGGCTCGTTTGTACATAGGTTTGTAAAATTATGAAACCAGGTTATAACCTCAAATACATGCTTTAAAACGTGAGAGGCTTTCATTACGATTTTAGTCCTAGTTCTACTATCTTCTGCCAACTAAAGTTTTGAAACCAGGCCTAAATGTAGTAAAAATTATTGCAGGACTAACATAACCTCAATACTATGTTTCAGAAATGAGCCAGGCCTATATTGAGAAATTGACTATTAGAATTTTCTTAAGGACGACTAAGATTTCCCTTAAGACACAGAACATTTTTCATCCAATTATAGTTTTAGTCAATAATTTTCATTTTACTATGGAAGAAACTTTAATAAAACATGGACATTCATATATGTATATACGAACTAACATCTGATTTAGCAGGAGGAAAAGTACCCATATAAAAAGCATTGAATATACTTTACTGCCCGCCTACAGACGGGCGACAAAGTAAACTAAATGCTTTTTATATTTACACTTTTCCGCCCCCAGTTGATAAGTGGTTCTTTCTACCCTATTAATGAGGCAGAAAAGACCTCTTAAATTAGTAGCTGGGTGGAAAAATAATAAATTATAAATTTATAAATGAAAATTAAAAATTCTTTTAGTAAACTTTAGTTCTACATCCATTAAAAATTATTTTAGATTGCAATTTGAAAAGATAGTCAAATTCTAAGACTTATAAAATATTACATACGCAATATTTACACTATAAAGGGTGTCTTTTTTAAATGGGCCACCATTGCTATTTTGTAAACTATAAATCTGACTTTAAGTAGGAAACATTTCCTTTTTTTTTGAGAAATTAAAAAATATATATTTAAAATACTTGTAAATAGCCGCCATTTACCAATATGGCGGTAAATTTTCAAATTTCTTATGGAACACCCTATATTTTATGATTATTTTAGATTTTACAAGTTATTTTAAGACTTTTTTTATCTTGATGTTCTTTTTATACGACTAACCGTTTAAATGTTAGAGGGGTGTAAAGTTTGAAAAACACCCCAACTGAGCGGAAGATATTTTGTATGGAAACGTTTTCAACCAATGAAAACCAACAAAAAGATGTATAGTTTTGCTATTTTTAAGTTACACGACAATAACGGTAAAATATTTATTTATTGTGGCCTCCCAAATTTATAGGAAAATATTTTCGAGTTCTGATTATTTGAACAGAACTGATTATGACAAACGGGTAGGAAGGCATTATTATAACGATGCCAATTTTAATTGTGATAATTTTTATACGCTATGAGTTGTTTTCCATAGTAAAAACTGTACTTAAAACAAGGTGACTGACGCAATGCATACTGAATATGTCTTCTATAGACCATTCGCAGTAACTCTCGGAACCCGAGAAGACTGGGAAGGAAACAACAAACCAGGAACTGCCAAAGCAACTATTTAATGGGTAGCAACTCTGTTCACGGCGTTACAACGCATCGCATCACCAAGGACAAACATCAGTGTGAGGTCACAGTCTTCCAGGTCAGGCAGACATCTTAGTGAATGTGCCTACTTAGGATTTTCGAAAGGATACAGAAATGTACATATCCCAATCCTCTCAGTCAGCCAATCAGCACTTGAAATGTTGGACTCAGTACAAGTCACATCAGAATTGGTGAAGGAATGTCACTCTTAACTGACCAAACTCTCCACAGTAAAAATATGGTGAAATTGTAATGGGTTCAGGACACCGTGGCATTCGAGAAAATGAGATGGCAAATAGATACTCTTGCAAAGAAAGAATCGTCTTCACACTTTATGGGATCGAAACCGATGCACTGCCAGAGACAAAGAAAACGACTGAGGATCAAAGGACCAAACATTAAGCTTATTAAGTCCCTAATCAGGTTAAACCGACAACAAGAGTTGTAGGACTCATTACTGGACATGGTCAGTTCGGGAAACATCTAGCAACAGTGGGAGTCTTGGAAGGCGACCAAAGCTGACGGCTTTGCAATCAGACAAGACACGTCATATTTGATTGCGGGATGCTGAGCGCAGAAGGAGAGAGAGAGCTCTTCGGAATCTAGGAACCAGGGGACGAAGGAGACAAGTACTTGATGGAGCAATCTTGGAACTCACAACCAGTTAAGATCGGTACATAGGGGGGTACAATAAACCAACAGTTGATGTGCAAGGAAACCTTCTTCAAGTAAGAGTTCATCCAATAATAATCCAATATAATCTCATCCACAATACATGACCCTCGAAAAATACAACTCTTCCATAAGATATATAACCTGTAGTAGCTAATAATAAAACAGAGTGCAAAGCCCGCTAGCATTCAGAAAATGTGTATTACTTATCCTATTCTTGGTGATTAATGGAACTGTGCAACTAGCAATGGGAATTATTTGTGGGAAATATTTACATAGCGAAGTGTGAACGAACTTTAATCCATTAGTGGTCGACGTCTGTATCTGATCGATTGTTGGACCAGACGAATCGATTCGCACGGCTGTTGTTTGTCGACTTCCCTATTAGGTGCACTGTGGTAAAATCACTTCTTCAGTTATAAATTACCTTGAAAAGTGTTTCTTTAATGTCTGGAGTTGATTACATATTTAGGGTTCTGATTGGTTGAAACTTTTACAGTCAGTTTAAAAACTAGAAAATACACATGCGTGCTTCGCACGACAATCCGCTTGCTGGCCAAGTCCGCCCTGAACATCGTGCTATCCAAGGGAATAAGATGGTAGAAACCTCCGCCAATAAAGGAACATGGTTAATAGTACAGAAGGAACCAATGTGATGCTTAGCCGCACCAACTGAACAACTAGGCCCAGGATGGTGAAATTTATTGTAATCCTTCGCGATCGATTCTAGGAAAATATTAGTGACCCAACTTATTTAGCGAATATCCATAGCAAAGATAAGCTATTGCAGTGACTCTTATAGTGAAACCAAAGGAGTGATCAATGAGCACCGTTCATGGTCGCCAGAACACGTTTTGGTGTGTCATTAAAAATGTTATATATATATAAGTGTGTGTGGGTGGGGATGGGGTGTGTGTGTGTGTGTGTGTGTGTGTGTGTTCGCACTCTACCGGCCGCATTTTACGTCCGATTTGGTCAAATTTGGTACACACGTTGGCTTTCTAAAGCTACGGCTTTGCTTATACGATCAGAGCCGAGCCGACCCGGTCCGTCGTCGCCTCATTCCATCTCACCATCAGTCAGTCTAGATTTCCTGCTACTACTGTAACAACTACCGTGAATTGCAAAATCATAATGGATGAACAGTGGAAAGAGGCCTAACGTTCTTTCTAATCGGAATCTGTGGCTATATCCAACCCGCGCAGAGCGGAGCCGATCCAACCCGTTCCGGTATGCTCTCAGAGCATGGGAAAAAATCGACTCCGCGCGGGTCGGCTCTGCTCGTAAAGATATAGCCGCTCCCATTTAAATACACAGAAAGAATACCCCTGGAAAAATTCCGCTCCGCTCTGCTTGGTTCTGATCGTATAAATATAACCGTAGCTTTAGTCGCACGGACGGGTTCGTTAGCAAAAACAATCCAACAACCGGAATTCAGGTTTTTTGACCTGAAGTAATTTTGTTTGTATTTTTTTCGTACTAGAATTATTTTTGTTGGAGTTTTATCTAAAATATTTCTTTTAAGTTTGGGCAAAAGGGGCTTAAGTCAGAAATTGTTAACGATACAGGAGAAGCACTCACAAACTCATGGCTTGCATTGAAGTATATATTATAATTTAAGAGAAGGGGCGAGATAGGCAATATGGTAGCACACAACTTAATTGCTGTTTTGTTCTCAGTTCTTATTGACAAGCCATGATATATACGTGGATAACGTAGAATCTTCCTGATCAGAAGATACTGGGTTCGAATCTCGGCTAGACCAGGTAACTTTTCATATCTGTGGTTTGAGGGTAGGAGGGCGGAAGTAAAGCAAACGGTGGTTAGCTCGCTTCCAAGCTGACGGCATATGACTAGTTACCTGGTCTCCGGCTTGGGATGTTTTGCATAATTTTTATAAGATTAGAAATATTTATGTGTATATATATATTTATTTAAAAAAACACACGAAAATTTGTTTTTTATATAACATCGACTTTTTTGCCATTGATGTTTGACCGCGTAGCCATCGAAATCACAAACAATTATATTTTATTCATACAATAACAATTCGTTAACAATTTCTGACTTAAGCCCTTTTTCCCTAACTTCAAAGATTTAATATAGGATATTATTCTCAAATAAATTGTAGTAATAAATACCTGGTTTTTGTTCCGTCATGTGACTTCTATTATGTCTTGTTTTAAGACGCGTTTCGGAGTCGGGACTCCATCATCAGTTATCTCTCCGTAGAGTTCGTCAAAACATTAAAACATATACGAACACGTGTAAACACACACAAAAAACACATAAAAATACACACTTAATACACAACAGTGTGTATAGGGGAAAAAGGGTCCCCTAAAAATCGATCAAAACGTAAATTACCGTAAAAGTACAAGGATCACGTGGCGGATTTTACCGTACGCCACAGCTTCTGATCCGAGGCCGGCAGGCATCAGCGGAGTTTTCAACTTCGAGCGTAGCAAGGTCGAGGTGCAAACTCTCAAATTGAGTTTTGCAGCGGACAAGCAGCGCCTTAGCCGGAGCTTGAGGCTGAGGTGCATGCAAATTATATTGATATATTTCGTATAAAAGCCGTTTCCACGGTACGAATGTGTAAACGTAACTACGTTAACGTAAACATCATCATTTGATTACGTTTGAGGGTGTGCAACGTTTTTTACGCGGAATTTAGTGCTCTTTGATTTTTTAAAGAGTAAAATATTCTGTACGAAGTATTCTTCATGAGTTAGAAGCAAAATACTGAACAAATTCAGATTATTTCGTGTCTTTTTGGACGCCCTCATTTTTAAGCTCATCGTGGGGTGGTGTAAACCTATCATTTGATGTCAAACAAAGCGATCAAAACGATTACCAGCTGTCCAACGCCAGTTCTTATTTAACTGGCCTACTACACCTAACGCTTGACGCTGAAAACTTTAACCAATTAAACAAAGTTGGACAATTACAAATTCACACCCAACAATTTGTGTAAAGTTAGCTTACCTTACACGGTTATTAATAGTTTTATCGTTTGATATTCCTCGCAGAGAAAGTTTTTTATTGCCTCGAGTGGAACTGCTTAATTACCCAGTACAATGGAAACTAATTACAAAACAGAAGTTATTATGATTTAATGACACCAATAAACGCTAAACTGGAAACTTGTTGACAAAACAATTATTTATTCATGAAACACCTGCTTTTATCCATATCAAACTTTAACAACTTCATCAAAGACGCGTTATGTCGAAGAAACCAAAGCGAGCAAATCGTATTAAAAGTAACCTGTGTTTGCATTTAAAACTCAGTAATGTACATTTTAGTTTACGTATCCGAAGTACTTATACCTTTAAGTTACGCGTTTTGGAACGTATATTCCATCTTAATAAACTAGCACGTGAGAGTACACTAAAATTGTCTCACTACAAGTTTGAAAAGTTTTCATTTCTGAAAAGTAATGTCAGTTGGCAGTACTGTTTTTGACGTTACTTCAAATAAGCTGCCACTTTTCTGGGTTGAGATAGAGACATCTGGTTTTCACTATTCTCCTTTTGTAAATACGTTTATTACGAGAAAAGTTTATTTTAGGTACTCTCAAAATCCCACATTTTGAGGATATGGAAAAAATTTTGATACTAACCAAAAAGTTCATTTTGATTTTCCTGCCTTCATCCGTTTCAAAAGATACCAAGGTGTAGCCTCAATTCCGCCTAACTATGTCGAATTCCTTATTAGCGAATTTCCGTTGGAACGATGAGCTATTGCAGTGACGCTTGAGGTCGGGAGTGGTCAATGAGCACCGATCATGGTCCCTAGAACACGTTTTCAGATATCATTATATGCTTCTGTGTTCGCACTCTAATGGCCGCATTTTACGTCCTGCTTGGTCCAAATTTATTGCACACGTTGGTTTTCTAAGTGGTTCGAACGAGTACGTCAGCCAAAAAATCCAACAACCGGAAGCACGTTTTTTAACAGGAAGTAGCCTAAACATTTGTTGAGATTTTTCGTACTACAATGAAACTTTTTTGGGTTTTATCTAAAAAAAATAAATATAGGAGATTATTCAGCACATTTTGTTTTTTACACGACCTTATAGCCCGTCTGGTTTCCCAAAATCGATTAAAAAGTAAACTACCATAAAAGTATACGGTTCAAATGCACGTGCGAGTTTGTGCGCTGCGAGCGAAGCGAAAAGTCAATAATATGAGGCTGCAAGCTTGAAATGCGCAACCTTAATCTAAGGACGACAGGTCAAGGTGCAAACTCGCAAAGTTTTTCCATAGCGAGTGGAATGAAGCAGTTTGTGAGCCGGGGCCGGAAGCTGAGGTGCAAACATATTCTAGTAATATATTTCGTACACGCAGGCAGCTAATCAGCGCTTTCGTAGACCAATTTCCCAAATATTTGGTTGAAACTCTAAAAGATGTAAACTTAATTTTGTAAATTCGCTCAACTCACGTCAGCGGTTCATCTGCATGGTCAAATTATTTAAGTTTGACTTTATTATTTTTATAAATGTGGTCATCTCTTCCAATCGTACTACACAATCTATTTTAGCCATTATATTACGTAGGTGAAATCTATTACAGATGGAAATATATGTAAAGAAGCGGGCAGCGCAGGTAAGTCTGTGAGTGTGGAAGGGAGGAGGTATGTTATGTGTGGCGGGGTGGGGAATTGACTGCTGTGTACACTACTACCCGGTCTGCTTTTAACTTCTATGTTTTTAAAAGTTATGTACAATTTTTATAAATAATTTATACAGTATTTATAACTATATATACAAAATTTATAACAATATATACAATATTTATAACAATTTTATTAGGTTGATTAAATAGTCCAGAATTAATAAAACACTATAATGTTTCTAGAAAAGGCAGTGCACTAGATAACGTGACTAACCTCTGTCACCAACTGACTTTCTACGCTGACCTCCACGCTTTTAGCGCATGCGCATTTTCCTTCCCTGCTTCTGCACATACAGCCAACCCCGCGGTTATTGAAAAATGTACTACCACCAGGATTGGTCGGGTTTTAGCAACGATTACTTCTGAATAATTCCCGACGCAAAAAGTTGTTATAAGTTTAATGTGTGTGTCTGTCTGCTTCAACGCGGTTCTTAAACGGATCAACCGATTTTCATTTAGTATTTTTGTGTTTGATAGGTGTCTTGATTGAGAGTGTTCTTAGCTATGATTCAAGAAAATCTGTTTAGCCGTTCGAGTTTTTTATTTTTATTTTAAATTTATGTTCTATCATTCTAATAATTCCAACTGGGACGTAGGCCTATTAAGAAAACTACTTTGTATAAGTAAATATTGAGCTTGACTTGTGAGAAGATATATTCATAGAATAAGACTTGTGAACAGAGAATCTCGCAGGTAATACGTTTATTAACTCAAACGCGTTTCAACGACAAAGTCGCCCATCTTCAGTGATGCAAGCTATAATAATCAAACTATAACTAACCTAACAGTGTTTCATGCTCCGTATTTAAACGAAACTAAAAGGGGCGTGGTTTAAAAGTATGTTACATCAGTAAGGCGTTAACAAATGCCTAGCGTTATTATAACTAGCCTAACATTGACTACCGGTATATAACTAAACAAATTACTAAACTAATAATAATTTCAAACAATACATTATTTTTGCTTACATTAATATACAAATTTTTATATGGGTCCTAATTCATTATTTACAATTATTTTACGATATTTGATAATATAAAAAGTTTCCCAAGCTTCTATTGTGGTAAGTTTAGTTACATTTTTCAATACGGCGGAATTTTCTATTTTAAAATAATGTTTTTTTTTTATCTAAACTACTGGATGTTTATCCATAGCAAATTTGTTTGGCCTCTTGACCTTAGGACATATTTCACAGTTTACACAACAAATTCCAGATTTGTCCTGTTCTTGAATGTTATCTTTAAGATTTACTAACATTTTACCAAGATTATTCTCAACTGACATGCTACATTTCAATTTTAATATTTCGATAGCGAATTTTTGACAATATTAGATAATAGTGGAGCATACGTTGTTTTAACCCATGGTTGTTGGGGATTGTTGATTTCCAGTGTATAAAAGATCTCGATTCCTCCATTTTCTTGAATTTCATTTTCTTGACTATATTGTCTAAAAAATCTTCAGAATAACCATTAAATAGCGCAGCACCATAAATATATTTTAGTCTTTCTTGTAAATTAGCTAATCTGTGAGCCATAGAATTAAAAGCAGATCTATTATGTGCAGGTTAATTACTCTGTATATTTAGAATTAAACGTAACCATTCTTTTAAATGCTTAAACATTATTCTTTCATTTTGAACGTTACATTAGTTCCTTCCAATTTTGTTTGGTCTCAAATCCCACGCCATTTCGACTGCCAAAACAAAAAAACCACGTAATTATTCAACACAATGACTCAGGGACTATTCGTTAATTGGTTCGCTTACGTTGGCATACCTGCTTTCCCGCCTACTTTGACACTTCCTACGCCGTTTCGCTACCGTATTTACATTAAGCAAGAATGTTGATTGTTGAATAATCAAGGTCTAATGAAAGTGCCTCTTAAATCACCGGATGATTGCTATTGAATAACCTATAATGATTTGTTTGCGTAGTCTAAAGCCTAACCCACACCGACGTAATATGTTTACCAGTAAACACGCAAACAAATGTATAAACACTTTTTACAAACATTCGAATGAATACATGTATACAATTATAAGGGGCTTTGTCCTGACTGAATGACTGATTGTCATAGCATCAACGTGGAACAAAAACTACTTAAGATACAAATACGAAAGTATGTATAAAGGGTATAATCTTATAGGGTCATAGACGAACATTTTTTTTGAAAAATTTTGATTTTAAATCGTAAAAATAGTTACATTCTGATTAAAACAGCTGTTCGGATCAAAAGCTTAGCAACACATGTTTGTTTCTATTCCTTTACCATAGCAACCAACTTAGCAAATTTAGAATCAGTTTATTATTTCACAACCAACAGATTTTTCAGGTTGTTTTAAAAAACTAAAAGTATATAAACAAACAAAAATCAACTGAAAATGCTTACTGTATTATAAGAACATCAAACATATGTTGTTTAATATTATAAATAAAACAGCTGGTTTGGATTAGAAACTTAAGATTTAAAAGTGAAAAATTGGTTGTTCACATTCATTTTCGCTGATGACTTGTGCACGAGTGATGTACGAGTTCTATTTGTTTGTACTCTGTGGGGTTAAGGAAAGTGGTGAGTGTTATTTATTCAATTGGTTGCTATGGTAATAAATGTAAATACATGTGTTGGTTTATCATTCTAGGCCTAACCTAAGAATTGAAAATAAAAAAAGGTTTTTATACAAATCAATTATAGCCTATGTTACTCAGGGATAGTGTAGCTTTATAATATTGGTGTAGATATAACGTTTGGTATTGTATGTATTAATTGTGATATGAGGAACCACACATTGCCGCAATGGCACCGCATGAGTGGTTTCATCAAAGATCTGACAAATTTACTAACGAATGTCATAGGAAAGATGCGCTATTGCAGTGACTCTTATGGTGAAACCTAAGGTCGGGAGTAGTAAATGAGCACCGATCATGGTCCCCAGAACACGTTTTGTAGTGTCATTAAAAAATGTTTATATATATGAATTAATAGCTTCTTTATTAGCATTTTTATAGTATGGGTAACATTTAGTTACAAATATCTTAACTTACGTCATCCCATACACGATTTCTTCTCTCCTACCGGTTTCGCTGCATTAATGTGCCAGCATCTTCGGGATTTATCCGCTACTTATTCGTCAAAGTCATTTTTTTACATAAAAACATTACAGAACACCTACATACACAAACACAAATTTCAGACGCACCCAACATAGGCCTATACTTTGCGTTAGGTCGCCGGTCAGTTCAGTACTGAATCTGTATCTTGTATTTTACCACTATCCAAATATGCAGAATAAATAATATCGGATTCAAATCTTATTTGTTCATTTATTATTTAAATTTTTCAGGTCTGGCTTTCAATAAATATATAAAATCGCTCCCAAGCGTTCATATTATATCCTTTGTCACATCGTTTTAAGATATTCATTGTGCTGTCTATCGTTTCATAAGAGTATCATATATGAATATGTGTTTACACTCTAACGGCCGCAATTCACATCCGATTTGGTTCACGACTGGAAGTAAATATTTTCATATTTAGTTTTTTTAGCGCGTCTGGCTCTCCCAAAATCGATCTAAACGTAAAATACCCTATAGCTTTTACTTCACGGATCGAGTCTGTCCGCTGCGAGCGAAGCGAAGCAGTAAATAATCGAAGGCCGCAAGGTCGAACAAGCAGGGCGTTAGACGGGGCTGGAGTCTAAAATGGGAAAAATCTGCTAGTATATTTTGTACACGCTCTAATCAGAACCCACGTGAGTAGACCTATTTCATAAATAGTTGGTTGAAACCTTAAAACACATACAATCAATTTTGGACATTCGCTCAACTCACGTCAGCTGTTCAGCTAGGTGATCGAACTATTACATTATTATTTTTTTATTTATTTTGTAATCCTCAGTATTAAATATAAAATTTCAGACAAAATGTGGAAAAATAAAATATATTATTATTATGTGTTTATCTATACTAATATTATAAAGAAGTAAAATTTGTTTTGTTTGTTTGTATAGAGGGGGTAATCTCTGGAACTCCTTAACCGATTTAAAAAATTGTTTTACTAATAAAAAGCTACACTATCCCTGAGTAACATAGGCTATAATTCATTTTGATAGAAACTTTTTTTAATTTTAATATTTGTAAATGTAGTATTAATAAATCTTAGGCTAGGTCTAGACTGATGAAAAAACACATGTATTTTCATTTATTACCATAGCAACCAATTGAATAAAATAACAGAAGCTGTTTGCTTTAATATTTCCACTAACAGCTGATTCCAAATTTTGAAACAATTTATTAATTATTGTACTTCTAACGTTTAGGTTAGGTTTTTATTAAAGTGTAGATCTGAGTCTTGCTTGTTCTTTTAACCTTTATTATAGCTGTTATAAAATAAACGAAATAATTTGATTTGAACATTTAACATTGTTTACCATCTTAGCTATGGGGTAGTATTAATCCTTCTCCTCTATTATAAAGAAAACATAACATGATTATGTATATAGAAGGTTCCAACGGGGTTGGCATGTGGAGCACGCAGGGGTTACCCCTAGTATTCTAATATAGTTAAACGGTAACAATGTTTATATACCATTGGCCTTTAAACTATGCCCGCGGGCCAACACCGGATTATTTACATAATGAAATAAAACATTATACATATGATTAATGGGATTTACGTAGCTGTGACTTTCCACTGACAGTTGTTAGTAGTTCCTTATGGGGAGTCGGTTGACCATATGGGTGAAAAAAATAGATTTTTTTATTGTTTTATTTAATTCAGACATTTATCCTGATTAATTTGACACCTCAATCATTAAAATAAATTCAGTATAAACGGTTTTATTAATGTTTTTCTAAATTGTGTACGCCTATGTTTTGCAGTCAACAGCACTCACCCCGCAACAAACTAACTCCACAACTACACAGAATTGGCTAAGATCAGTAAGAAAAAACACATGTTTTATATTATAGTATTGCATTGTTCTAAATGTAGACAGTATTTGGATTTGCCACGTTGGTAGCACTGTATGTCAGCTGAATAATTATGTAGCATAAACAGAAACAATCTGAGAGGTTTGTGCCTAGTGTTGTGTTTATATGAGATTGTGATTCTGTTTATTGTATCATAATTGTTCTTTAGAAGTATTATTTTTGCTTGTAGTGATTATAATAGTGTTATAATATGCCTAGGCCATCATTGAA
>JAGFPH010000112.1:936469-949202 GCA_018207615.1 Philaenus spumarius | reverse complement strand
TCAGGAAGAGTACATGCTTGTATTAGGAGTTAAAAGGGGTACATTTTTGTATGCAGGAGTTAAAAAGGCAGAGGCGTAAATAACACCCTTGCAACCCCCGCGGTGCAAGGGGAGGTCAGGGGGCGCCGAGACCCGAGCATATAAAAAACATACAAAGGAATTAATAAAATAAAATGTAGTAAACACATTATCATCAAAATAAATTTTACAATTAACAATATTTCATTAAGATATCTTAATAAAACTGTTCCATAAATAATATAACCACAGATCATAAGTCTGAAACCATAATCATTATGGTTGTTCAATCTGTTTACTAGCAGTTAACAATAATGCCTGCTAAACTTTAGTAATTAATAAACGAACTATTTGCTCCCCCATCAAACAAATGTATTTCATTGATGTAAATGTATAACCACCAGGTGTTGAGGCTAGGCGCATATTGGGACGCGTTTGAAGCTTGTCACCCGACGTGGCATAGCGCGACTTTTTGTAACATAAGTAAATTAATGGATTAGCGCAAATTGGTAACGCGACGCGCCAGGCGATGATAACCACCCAGGTTTTTCGCCTATAAATAAATAAATAAAAAAAATAATAATAAAAAATGTAACGCGACGCTACACAGCGCGACTCACGTGGCTCGACAGACAATTGGTTCAGTGGCAGTCACACAGTTTCTCGCGCCACGCTCACACGTCTCACGAGTTCAGTACTCTACTAGCGCTCAAAGGTTTTGGTGTCCAGTTGTGCATTTTCCATTATTACATATTTCAGATGTAGGCCCAGGAAAAGCTGATAGAGGCCTAATTAGTTTAAACAATGTTGAAAATAAATTTGAATTTATTTGAATAATTAAGCTGAATTTTCGAAAGAAAAAGGAATTTTTAATAAAATAATTATTATAAAATAATTTTTAATAAATATATATGTCCACTGAATTGTTTAAAAAATATTTTTTGTTAATGAATTAAAACTGTGTTTTATATTATGTTCTCTGCATTTTAGTATGAAATAATTTTTAATAAAATATTTGGCGTTTGACATTAACCCCATACATATTTAAAAAAATACGTCCTCACAATGTCATAAACTAACAGGTGAAAATGTTTAAAGAATGTATATAGAAAGAACATAATATTTATCATCCCGGTTTATCCGAAAGTAGTTAGTAAAAACAGCAAGTAATTCTGGTAATTCTGAAGTCATTTTAAATTAGGTTAGATCTGATAAACATAGTTTTACCAGTGAATCATTCATTTTAAACAATCTAAAAAATAAAATGAAGTAAAATACACGTGTCTACTGGGTGAGAGTTGGGAGCAATAATTGCATTGTAATATGGGTTCCCAAACGCGACACGTAAGGAATAAGCCCGCTTCAAAGTATAACCCCACCCTCGTGCTATCTACCTTACTGTTAACCGACAAGTATGTTCACACGAAGAAAAAGAAGAGGTTTTAATAAATAAATGTAATTATAACAACTTAAAAGATTTTTGTAAATAATAAACCTTGATGTTTGTTGTTTAAATGCAGTCTTTCTTTCCCTTTTAAAGATGATAAATTAGTTTAAATTTAAAGCTTGCATGTTCTTTTGAGTATGATACTCCATAACATTGGAATATTTAATTACAATGCTACCAACAGATAGATTGGTTATGTAAAGAATTTCCTATACTTAAATTAATTTACTTTCATTTCAATTTAGAGTAAAATAATGTATAATTACTCCCACGTAGTAGTTACATAAAACACCGTGGAGAGGGGTCATCTAGAGCCGAGAAGTTGCGACAACGTTTTTTTCTTTTTTTGGGGGGGCGCCATTCTTGTACCTACCAATCAATGTAGTTACGCCACTCTAAAAAGGGTGCATTCTTTATGCAGGATTTAAAAATGTATTTTTCAAAATTAAGCGAATTTTGTGCGTTGATATCTCGGAAACTATTCGATGTAGCGAAAACGTGATATTATTCAATCTGTAACACTAACAGCCATGTCACAGAGAAAATACACGATAAAAAAATAAATCAGCAGTTTCCTATAGTGTCTAAAAGCACAGAGGTTTGGTCTAAATAAATAAATGACACAATACTTAAATAATAGTAACCATTTATAATTTTTATATATATAAATTTCTTAATGACGCAAAATAATTACAGTAGAATCATTTTTTTTTAATAAATAAATAAAAAATATAAGCAGACTGTAAAAGCAGGTAATATAAAAGCAGACTTAAAGAATATATTAAAATATGAACGTATGTAAAAAGTGAAAACTATATAAGAGATTTTTCTTCAACGAGTAGTGCGTTTGAGGTGAACAGTATAAAGCAATAGTTAAAAT
Source organism: Philaenus spumarius (assembly GCA_018207615.1). Classification (NCBI taxonomy): domain Eukaryota; kingdom Metazoa; phylum Arthropoda; class Insecta; order Hemiptera; family Aphrophoridae; genus Philaenus; species Philaenus spumarius. Next base: position 946,857 of record JAGFPH010000112.1, on the reverse strand, counting down.
TATAAACAGTTTAATAATAAAAATAATAACAAAAAATGACACAATTTCGACATATGTATCGAGATACCAGCATAGTAAGAAACTCCATATATAATGAGCGTGGAAGCAATTCAAATAGAGAAGGCATCAACTTGTGTACGTGACAAAACACACGAAACAAAGCAATTGGTAACGCGAGATAACGTTTTGGAACGATACTTCCAACAAGATGGCGTAGCTGTTGGTGTGCGTTGTAAAAGGCCGGCGATGAATAATTCATATAAAATGTAGTTTTTTCTTCGAGATGGTGACGAGTTTGGTCACAAAGTGAAGAATAGATACTTTGGAGTTGGTGTAAACCTAAGAACTAAAATCGATGGTGAAAATCAAGTGATTTTTCGACTTATAACTGTACCATGTGCTTCGACAAAAGTAACGCGCGATAGGCTTCAGGACATATTGTGTGAATTGTGTTAACGACGAAAAATCCTAGGTAAATAACAGTGCGACGAGTAACGCAGTAAGTAATAATGGCCATAGTACACATTTTTTAGTCTGCGAGTATAAAAGTTTTGATTATTTTAAAAAGTAACTTCTTTTAATTTCTATTGCGTCACATTTTTTGAGAGATAGGGCTGACCAAATTTTGTGTAATTGTAAATAGTTCATTGATTTGTTTGTATAATTGTATTATGACGTTGATATCCTTTTATTGTTGTAAATATTCATTTTTAAATATGTTTGAGTAAACAAAGGTTGTTGCCACAATGTCTTGAATTTCTTTATACAGCCACGAACATCCATTTAGCTTGTACTCTAACAGCCAGGTTTCCACCCCTGAGGAAATCAAATTAATTAATAAATGTTTTTACAGTAATTGATAATTATGAATAGTTATATGCTAACAGAGCATAAGTGAGGCTATATGTGGATTGTTACAAATACTATGATTATTATTTTTTTTTATTATTACTATCGTGGGAGTTAAGTGAAGGTGATTTTAGGGTGAATTAAAGTAAGGTGAGTTAAAGTAAGGTGAAGCATAAGATATTATTCTACGTTGAAGTTAGGTGAGATATGTTATGGAGAGTTTAGGTAAATGGTGATTTTATTATTGAAGTAAGGCAATAGGCCTAAGAGGTATTTTAATGATTTAAGGTATTACATGAGCGACGACTTTTGGTGTTAAGGTGAATAATTGAAGGAGATGAAGGAGAGATATTAACAATTGTTGAATAATCCACATATAGCATTTTATTTTTGATTTGAACATTTTTTTTTTATTTTTTGAAATTTTTATCGAACCTCATTTTTTTTAACACATTATACTTAGAAATGTTTTTATTTCTTGTAACCATAAGTTACAAGATGGCTTTCCCAACGTGGGGCTGAATAGCAAAAGAAGATATGTTTTTATTTCTTGTAACCTTAACTTACAAATCTTATAGTCAATTTTATGAGCTTTAATTTTGTATAGAATGATCTTATTGCTAAGACGCTCAGTTTTCTATATATAAGTGAAAAATCAAAAAGGGGGACCTTCTACGGACTCCCCCGCACGGGGCTCACCTGCTCACCGGGGACGTTTTTAGTATGTTTACCGCCAAACTAGTCCAAACGATATCCCAAAGTCAAAAATTGTGTCCCTTCCATTTACCTCTACAACTTTTCCTTAACTGGACTGCTAGTGGGTTTGAACCACGTAGGCTACTTTTATAGTATTTCACGTTTCGATCGATTTTTTGGGAACCAGACGAGTTTTAAAGTGGTGTATAAAAACAATATCCTAGTTTTATTCTAGTACGAAAAACGCAAAAAAACTATTTCCAATCAAAAAAAGTGCTTCCGGTTGTTTGATTTTGTTGTCGTTCGAGCTACTCTTGCCAAATTTGGGCCAAATCGGACGTAAAATGCCCGAATACCCAAATGTCGGACGTTAATGACAGTCAAAAAGGTATTATAGAGCCATGATCGGTTCTGTTTTACTACAAATGACTTAGGTCTCGCTATAAGGGTCGCTCATCTTTCCTATGGAAATTCACTAAAAAGATCCAAAAAGGCGACATTTAAATTAAAACATATAAACAACGAACATATTATTAAAATATTATATTTTTTAAAAGAACGCTAACTTTGGTAAACGAGGAAAAAAAACATTTAATCTACTTGGGCCTTGACTCTTATCGAATCAAGTTGTTACGTGAAACACAACTAATTATAATTATCCGTTAATTAAACTGTTTTAATGATAAGAATGATTACATGTTATTACGTTGTATTTTACTACACTGCAATAAAACAATCAACTAATTAACATTTACGAACAATTGCATCCAACAGTCCGAGATGGTCTTACACCAACACGTCAAGATTTGATTCTATCTCACTTTACGATACGTCAGAAGACTACGCGCGTTGAGTCTCTCACTTTTACCCAGTGCTTTCACTTTCCCCGTACAGTCCTAACAGAGGTTTTATTGCCTGCTTAGCATAACCAAGGCGGTGTAAAACTCGCTCGAACCAAATGGTGGTATTTTTTAACAAGTTATTTTACTTGCGGTAGTGATGTCACGTGGTATGAGAGAATGGATTTTACTGAAACAATAAATATAGAGGATTGTTCTGCACAGTTTGTTTTTGTACACGACCTCATAGAACATCATCTGCTCGACCCAAAATCGATCGAAACGTAAAATACCATAAAATTACCCGGTTCAAATCCACGTGGTCGAGTTGAAGAACGAAGAAGCGCTTGAGACAGGGCTGGAAGCTGAGGTATAAAGAAATTCTAATGATATATTCTTTACAATAGGTAATCTAGAGCACCGGATATGCTTAAATGACTGTTTTTGTGGTTTAACTCACCGCCAGCAATCGTTTTTGAAGTAATCCTTCTGTTTACATATGTATCACGACACGTGTTTCGGACATATTATTCGTCCATCGTCTGGTGATAAAAATAATTAAAAACACACTTAAACACATTTAACACAATACAACATAAATAATACAGTCCCGTGTATGCGCGCACAATTAATACATATAACATTTTCCCCCCTGTCTCTTGGTTGACATTAGGCAATGCACTGTGTTCTGCAATATATTCTGTACACGCAGAATTTACTAACTGTTAAGTAAATTTAACAGTTAGAAAAATGTGATTTTGTAGCACTAGGACTAGTTGATGATTCATAGAATAGCCATTAAGCAGGTGAGCCGTGTGAGAGTGTCTACGCGTGGGGGAGCGAAGGTCGATTTTACTTCGATTTTATGGTTCAGAGCGCACGGCTGTTTGGACTAGTGACTTGAACACCAGAAAATTAACTTTAGAACTAGGAGGAGGAGATGGGACAAAGTTGAATTTCAGCCAGGTTGTACAACACCAATGCGAATAATATCCTAGCAGGTGTTCTTACTATTGCATTGCACATTTCAAAGAAAATCAAGAAAAGAAATCACTATTAAATAAAATGCACTTCGCTCCAAGGTAAAAAACTGCTGCCAATTATAAAGTTTTTTTTGCTCAAAAACTTTCTAAAACTTGCATCTATTGAAGAACTAGCGACAAAGAATAGTTTCTTGAGCTTGTTATAAACTACCGTCACTTTGATCGGGTCTACGCATGCCCAGACGCGGATGTCCATGTGTAGGAGAAACGTGTACGCATGCCCGGAGAGAAAGTAGGGCCTTGACGTTAACTTTATTACGGGAACAATTAGTTATAAATAAAATACTCGTTACTTGGTCACGGTGAAATCTAGAATACTAACAACCGATGTGACACTGACAGACAGTGATTGTGGTAGTGGAATACGGTAGCCTACTTACTTAACACGTTCACTGCTACGCAAATTTCGTATTTCCTATGCTAGGAGCTGACCTTTTGTTTTTTATATTTATAGCCTAAATGAGTAGAAATTACTTTATTTTTTATCTTTGAATCTTTCTACGTAATAATCACTAATATTTTAAAGCGGACGTAAATGTGCGTCCATAACACATAGGTCCATAGCAGAATTAGTACAGAATTCGTTAAAAAAAATCGTTGGAATGCTGTTCGTTGGAACGGCTGGACCAATTTGGCAATTTGGCAAGTTTAAAATGTTCGTAATAGACTGAATTAGGTTTTAATGGAAAGAAAAATTTAAAAAATTTCCGAAAAATGTTCAAATTCGGGAAAAACTTAACATCGTTTTTTCTATGAACGCAATACCATAACTCACGAAAACAGCTGTTCTAATAAAATGCTTAGTAACACAATTTTGTTTATATTCATTACCATAGCAACTTTACTTAGCATTTATAATCAGTTTATTAATCATCTAAACCAACAGGTTTTTTAGGTTAGATTGACCAACCTAAAGCAAACAAGAACAAAAATTAACTAAACATGATTACTATATTTTAATTCAATTCAAACATTAGTTGTTACATATTATATATAAAACAGATGATTTGGATAAAAACATAATTTTACGTTAGGTCTACAATGAACCAAAACACGTTTATTTGCAACCAATTTGGCTAATTTAGAATCAGGTTTCTTACAATTCTTCACAACTACCGTTTTTTTTTTTTTTAGATTAGGTAAAAGCAAACAAAAGGTTTACTGTATTATCTATAAAGGTTTACAAACTATAAATATAAATTTGTGTAGTGTATTCTTAAGTGGCATAAAAACCATTTTGCAATTCGATTACTTACGTCAATGTAATGAAATGAAATAACTACCCTTTAAATTAAATCAAGCAATAGCGAAGCATTGCTCTGTCCACTAGTATATACAGTATTTATATATAAAGTTTTTAACGGCTCCCGAAAACGTGTTCTGAGGACCAAGATCGCTGCTCATTGACTACTCCTGATCCTATGTCTCACCATACGAGTCACTGCAATAGCTCATCTTTCCTAATAAAGAATGTGTGGCGATACTAATGGGGTATGCGAAGTATTGATTTAACATAGTAACATTCAAAGCCCCGTCTCAGAATGTTTTGACCTATATTCAAATGTGTGATATGCAAATCACACGTAAGGTTAAGTTCTTGTCGCGATCATTTTAAATCAGGAGTTGACGTTTGTTTTCTTTAAGAACTATATAGCACGACCAGATACGAGCACTAACTTCGGAACAAGTTCAATTTGAAAACTTCGCAACTTTGAGTAGTTTTTTAATCTAATAAGGCTGAGATTACTTCACGAAGCCTTCTAAAACTTGCCGCCTTGTTATGTACTTTGGCTGAAGTAAGTAGTTGTTGCTTTAAGTAAATTATCAAAGGTTTAACAAGGTGAAAATTTTGCTATGAACTTTTAGTGACTGAAAAATGAACGCCCTTTAGTTCTCTCTTGCGGCAGACGCTGGGTAAACGCTGGCTTTTCATCATGAACTCAACGTGTAGACCATTATGAAGAAAACATGGTTTTGGCGGGCTGTACTAATTCTGCTATGGATAAATTAATAGCCGTCTTAATGTATTGCTCAGAACATGTTGGGCTTCGTTGATGACTTGTGATTCGGTTTAGAGGAGAATCCAGCGAAGAAAGTTATGTCCTCTGAAGGATGGAGATGGAGGTCAGCATTGAACGAATGCAGTTTTATTGGGTTATAGTACAAACATTAAGGTGCGTTTTCATGAAGCCAATCATTGAAAGCCAATCGCTGGACGAAATCTGCGCTAATTCAAGTGCCAATAATCACTTTATGGGTACGACAATTAATTGTCCTCAGGAGTAAGTAGATGAGGCCAATCAACGCGTTAATTATACCCCTCCCCCACCTGTCACGAAATACTGGACATGCTTCCCTTGTACTAATTCTCAAATATTATCTATATATATATATATATTATATATATATGCATACAAGAGGCTTTGTCCTGACTAAATAACTTACTGACTGACATAGAATCAACGTCGAACAAAAACTACTTACGTTACAAATATGAAAATTTAAAGGTATATTCTTATGTGGTGATAGGCGGTCACTAAGAAAGGACTTTGCAACATATTTATTTTAAAGCATAAAAATAGGAAGAATTCGGATAAAAGGGAGTTTGGATAAAATGCTTAGCAAAATATGTTTGTTTACGTTCCTACTTAGCAAATTTAGAATCAGTTTATTACTCACCTCAACCAACAGCTTTCTCAGGTTACATTAACAAACTAAAAGCAAACACAAACATAAATAAATGAAAAATGCTTACTGTATTATAATTCAATTCAAACATCAGTTGTTACATATTATAAATAAAACAGCTGATTTGATGGATTCTAACCGGGTACTTTTGTAGTATTTTACGTTTTGATAGTGTTTTGGGGGAACGGGCTATAAGGTCGTGTAAAATAAAGTCTGCAGAATAATTTCTTATATTCATTTTCTTTAGAAAAAATCCCAAAAAGTTTCATTCTAGCACGAAAAATCTCTGAAATTATTATTTCCTCTCGAAAAACGTGCTTACGGTTGTTGGTATTCTTTGGTAACTAACTCGTCAAATTTGGACGAAATCGGACGTAAAAGGTGGCCGTTAGAGTGCGAACACATAAACACATATATATACAACATCGCCACCCCAAAAACGAGTTCTAGGGACCATGATCGGTGCTCATTGGAAGCTCCCGACCTTGATCTCACCATAAGAGTCACTGCAATAGCTCATCTTTCTTATGGGCATTCGCTAAAAAGGTCGTCTGCATAGACATCACCTAGGAGACGATGATTAAAATTTGTAACGTAATCTCGCAGCCTCACATTGCTTAAAGAACCTGGGAAAAGTTGTCAACGTTCTGCTCTAAAAACGAGTATGGCAGCTTAACAAATAAATTTTCAAATAAATTGCTCCTCTAATTTCTTTTATGTAAGAGCATTTTATCTGAGTTAGTGATAGAGAGAAAGCTAATATTTATGTGAGAAACAATTCTTTCTTCAAACTACTCGTTATTTATTTTATTACCTTTACGTAACGACCTAACAATAGTAATTTCTTTAGCAAATTTAACCCGCAATACGAAGAAAATGAAATCGAAACGATTGTGTTGAGCGGAAAATAATACTAAAACAATGGTTACGCGTTGCTGTCAAAAAGCGGAAGAGCTCAGCTGATCACTTCAACAGGTCACGGCGCTTTAAAACGCGCGACGAATTGCGATTTGCAGTTTCACTTATTGGCGACCAATTAGGAAGTGAAATCGAATTCGGGACCGTTTCGGCGTTCTTTACATCAATCGTCACTTTCGACAATAATTCAAACAAATGTGCGACACGCGTGGAATCGGGGACTCGGAGAGAGCTTGGCCCACAGGTTAAATGGCCGATTGTATTCGTTATGGTCGGAATAGAAATTGAGAATCGAGATTGAAAAATCGTTCGATTGTAGGTCCATCTAAACGCAATAATGATAGACTAAGAGAGTTCTAGTGGATTTTCAAAAAATTACTTTCGGGCCAAAGGTAAATTTACCGAGCGAAATCAAGAAAACCATATTACAGTTGTATTATAGATTTATTTTGATAAAAAACATATTTACGTAACTTTTCGCTTCGCTCGCAAATGTGAGTAAATTAACGAAAGGAAACCATTACAAGGAATTCAAAAAACGTTATAAGATCCATATTCTCTGGCCCAAAAATGCGTAGCGTTTTTCGTCGAAAACAATCTGTTTCCTAATTGGACATACACGATCGGCTTGCGTCATCAACACGTTCACTGCTACGCAAATTTCGTATTTTCTACGCTAGGAGCTGACCTTTTATATTTTATATTTATAGCCTAAATGAGTAGAAATTACTTTATTTTTTAACCTTTCTATGTAATACTCACTAATATTTTAAAGCAGACGCACATGTGCGTCCATAGCACATAGGCTTAAAATTGGCGTGCCAAGCACGTAACTGTGTATTGAAAATACTCCCAATACTGGGGTTGACGTGCAAAGCACGCAATGCACTGTGTATTGAAAATACTCCCAATATGAGGGTTATCGTGCGAAGCTCGCAATGCACTGTGCGTCGGCCGCTTCTCATAGTGTTCAGTGTCAAGCTCACATGTACGTTCTTAGCAGTAAACGTGTTACGAGCTAAAAGTGCGTTTACCGCCTGTTTGTTACTCATAACTCATACATCGCACACCTAAGAGATATATTTTAACCCCTCAGACGCAAATAATCGAAATGCAAATATTGTTTCTTTCCCACAGTATAGCCTAGTTCCACTTGCTGTACTCAATTTTGTACGGTAGTATGTAGATAGTTTGTTTTATTTTGATGGAGAGGCCTAATAATAGACCAATAATTAATTGCAGACGCTCACAAGGACAAGTTATGTGTTGGAAGAAGTGTCTATGAAAAGTTCAATCCAAATTGTCATTGAGTCATTGTTGAAGGTTGAATCTTAACCCATCATCTCCTGGAGGTCTTCGCTTTCAAGCATCTATCACGTAGCAACTGAGCCCATCACGTCGTTGTCTCCTACGTGACCTCGTCTTTTGTGTCTGTGACGGAACATGATGTAGTTATGCGCTTGTTTCTGTATTAAAACTAGTTGAAGGAGGGATCGGCAGAGTGTAAAACCTTGAAGTGCAAATCAGAGAAGTCCAATCCAGTCAATTTGTTATAACTTCCATTGAAAATCCCTTAGACCAACATTAACTGACCGCATTGGGGTTTAAAACTATATTTAAGAACGCCTCTTGCCTAGTCGAAAAGCAATGAATGGAATTGTAGGCAACAGAACAACGCATTTGTCTTCAACTAATAAGATGCCACATGGTCAAAGGATCGATACTCCATATCAGACTCATTAGGCCCATTGTACAGTAGCCAAACTAGGTGTCCGTTAAGGGGTGCGACCTTCATTCTACCTTCTCGCCAAGGCTGACTTTGCAGTACAAACATTTTCACGAACACTATATTTCACAATTTACTGCTTAGCTAAATTTAGCTCCATAACGGACTGCATCTTACTCATGACATTGGAAAGTAAAAGGAAGCCAAAATCATAGGGACTTCACTTAGCCCCCTTGGGCTGCCCTTGCAACCTGTTTACAGAGTAGCCAAAAATTATGGTATTACCGGTGTGTGCTCTACAGGCCCAATCAGGCACTTCAATGTCTGGGTGTCGCACATGTAGAGGATAGGGCTTCGTGGGATATACTAGATTCAGATAGCTCCCCATCCCCCTAAAAACTGAGTGGTGATGAACTTCTTGGTACGTCAGCACTCTATTGTGTTACGACACAGCTCACGAACAGGTGTGGAATACCGGACAATCTGGACGCGTCACGCCAATACCCAGCGGAACATGAAAGGAAGCCGAAACCATAGGTACTTTTTTTGACTCAAGTATCCAATAAGGCGACGAGCAACCTTTTCCCAGTGTAGCTGAAAATGTTGTTACTGCTGGTGTGAGCTCTACAGGCCCACTCGGGAACTTCGGTGTATGGGTGTCACACATTTAGAAGATAATCTTCGTGGTGCCAGAGGATATTCTCTATTTAAATGCTCGTCCTTTGAAATTTGGATGAGTGGATAAACTGGTCTAGTTACGCGGCACTCTTATGAGCCTCATCTCGACACAACTCAAAATCAGTGCATCTTACTTATCAAACAACTTTACCAATTTATAAACAAAATTACATCACCTATTATAGAAAATTATGGTAAATACAAATAACTCGATCACACAGCTGTACGATCTATAGACAATCTTGTTTATGTTACTTTTTAGTTTAGAATTTTAAATTTAGCAAGATAAAAGTAATTATAAAATGTCGGATTAAAACAATGTAACCTACGATTTATGTTCGCTTATGTTTACTATTTACGTATGTTTTCACTTCTGTCGGTAGTCACACGACTGCTTTCTTTCTTGTATTGGAGGTGTATCACTGAATCCAAACACAAAAAACTAAGGGTAGGGGGTTTTTTCTCTCCTCTCATCAGGATACACTCCTATAATGAGTATACCGTACATACCACAGACACCTGCGTACAGCTGGACATACGTTGAGAAAGTTAATTGGTCCAATTAACGAAGGCAGTTCTCACGCTTAAATTTTCCTGATACAACTTTTTGCAAAAACTATCCAACAACAGGTTGTCACAGTGGAGCTCCTTTCCCATGGAGTGACAAACCAGGAAGAACACGGGCAATAATTGTGAAAGGGAGTTGAGGACAAGGTGACAATAGTACATCCGGATACATAAACGTTAGTCGTGCGATATACTGTGGAAATAACATCTGGTTAATACACCGCGGCATGTAAACTTGTGAATGGATAAACTGCACGTATAACATGACGACGTAAACAGCTGAGTTTAAGTTGCCTGATATTTGTATTTCAAATTCACAGAACATATTATGTCATTATAGAGAATCTATAGATTGAATATCAGTAACGCTTTTGTTTCAGGAAT
>JAGFPH010000112.1:911870-928559 GCA_018207615.1 Philaenus spumarius | reverse complement strand
CAAATTTGGGCCAAATCGTAATTAAAATTCGGCCGTACGAACATATAAATATATACAATTTTTAATGACACCCCAAACCGTGTTATGGGGACCATGATCGGTGCTCGTTTGGAGACCACTCCCGAAATTTGGTATCAAAATAAGAGTCACTTCAATAGCTCATCTGTTCTATGGAAATTCACTAATAATTACGGGGACTATTCGTAAGGCTCCATATGATGTGATGAATGACAGCCTATAAGTTACGTTGTAAACACATGAGTTAAGTATAGAAGCAATATTACACTGAGGGCTTTAGTTCTGATGACGCAATTGCAATTTGCCACTTTTGGATGAGTTGGTTACTCCCGAACGTGTCTTATATTGTCATTAGTCCACCTAGCTGTCATATTTAACTTTAATTTTATTGTAAAACAACATGGAACTGTTCAGTCCTAAAAATGGTAAAATAATTTTTTTTAAATAACTTTATGTTTTAGATAAGTTTCTTAGACTATCTTGTACATAAAAAGTTAATATATATACATACTAGCAGGTACCCGTAGCTTCACCCACGGTTCAAAGATCAGCCGCATAGTGAGTTTAGTCCAAATCTCTCATTGTTTCATGTTTCGGTACGCAACCATTCCACCTTCCTTATGTTAAAAATTGTACATAAATTCTACTTACATTGTCAATCAAGTAATGGTTGTAATTGCAATATTTTACCCTTAGATGCAACTAATTGAAATTCAAATTGTATTTCATTTTTAATATAACTTAAATGATTATATTTACCAAATTTCAGCAATCTAGCTCTATAGATATTAATAGTAATGATTTTTAATATATAGGGGTAGAACCCCATTTTTACCGCAAGTAATTTAGCCTCAGGTTATAAAAATGCGTTTGGTTTATTTTTTCATAGTGTCATGTAATAAATAAGTGTAATATATTTTAAAGTATATTTAAAATTTTAATGAATTGTTTTACGGGTATTTTTTCAATTATTACCCCTTAGACGCAAGTAGTTTAAATGCTAGAGCATTACTGTTCCTATTTATTACTTATGAAACAATGAGGTAAACAACAGCTCTTCAGCTCATGGGAAGTGTAATAATGTATTTATTTTTATTGTAAAGGGAATGTTACCCCCGTTCACACATTAGACGTGATGATTTAAATTGAGGGTTTTATTATTTCTTTCCTTTACATCATTTTCTATTTATAAGTGCCAAATTTCAGCTCTCTATAATATTTGTGGAAAGTTAGCATTCAAAAATATATATTTTGACCTGTCACTCACTTATTTTACCCAATTTTTATCCAAAATTCGACTTGGGGAAGAGCCCCCAGAGGCATATAACTTTACCTGGCAAAGATGTTATTCCATAAAGAGGGGTCGAGAATTGTCAAAAATGCTCTAGGACGCATCGTTTTCGAGATATTGACGATTTGTTTGAAAAAACAATGAAAAAGCTTCAAATCATTGCAATATAATCAAAGCCGACGAAACGCTAAAATCTGGAAATCTGGTTTGAAATAAATGTAGAAATTACCTTCTTTCTAGCTTTAATGTTAGTATAATACGGTAATTAATTTGTATTCTTTTAGGGTTGTTATCACAATTTCACCCCTTAGCAGCTGGTGACAAAAAGTAAATCTGGGTTAAATGTTATTTGTGTCTAGTAAGAAATAAATGTACAAAATTTTAGCTCTCTAGCTTTGGAAAGTATAATAATTAATATTTATTGTTTTAGGGGTTGTTACTACATTCTCACCCCTTAGTAGCACGCTACAAAATGCACTACAGTTTACATTTTGTGTATATCTTGTAAGAATCAAATGTACAAATTTCCACTTCTCTAGCTTTAATGGAAGTATAATAATTAATTTGTATTGTTTTAGGGGTTTTTATCACATTCTCACCCCTTAGTAGCACGCTACAAAATTGAACTACGGTTTAAATTTTGTGTATATCTTTGTAAGAAACAAATGTATAAATTTCAAGATATTTAATTTAAAGGAAGTGTAATAATAAATATTTATTGTTTAGGGGTTGTTTCAACCCTTAAATCAAAATGTTTTATAGTCTATGTCTCATTACAGGTCATGATCTTTATGTGTGCCAAATTTCATAAAAAATCATCCAGTACTTTTTGTTTGATTGACAGTCAAACATCCAGAAAAACATACAAACTTTCACATTTATAATATTAGTAGGATATTGCACTTTTTAGTATTAATAGCCTACATTGTTTTACAAGTCGTAACATACTTGATATTTCAGATTTTCTTAGCATTCTGTTACCTTAATATTTATTTGTATATATACGTAGCAAGTAAAAATGGATATCAATGTTAGACTATTTTACTAAACATTATATATTTTCTGCATATACGAAATATCATGACTACTACAGTAAGGCTTCTTCGTTCATTTTGGTTTGCTTTTACCTAACCTAAAACAACCGTTGGTCGTGAAGAATAATTACTATATGATTTAAATTTACCAAGTTGGTTGCTATGATAGTAAATGTAAATGTTTTAATGAAAAGTGTTTCGGTTCAATATTATGCCTAACCTGAAATTGTGTTAAATTAGAATGTTTATTAGCGTGTCATGTCCGTCCGCATAACCCCTAATTTTGTTTGTTATTTTTCAATTTTTAAATAGGGAAACTAAATATTCCCGTGATAGAAGGTAGCCTAGATTAGTCTCTAAAAAGTCATCTATATGAAAATGAAAGTTACGCCAAAATTGGTTCAGTTAATCCGTTTCCGGACAAACAGACAGACAGAATATTTCAAATGTGTGTTTGGGTTTTGGTAGCCATTGAATAACCATATGAGCTTAGGAAAAAGGATTAATTTCGAAATGACAGACTGACACTTATCTATGTCAGCCAACTTAAACATACTGCTGTATTGCCTCGACTGCCTCGAGGCCACAATGTTGAGGTGCAAACTCGCAAACAGTTTTTCCGCTGCGAGCGGAACGAAGCAGCTCGTGAGCTGGGTCTGGAGGATGAGATACAAACAAATTCTACTAATATATTTCGTACACCGGCAGCTATTGAGCGGCTTCGTGAGCTGACCAATTTACCTAAATAGTCGGTTGAAAAAAAAACACATAATCTTAATTTTGAAAATTCGCTAAACTCACGTCAGCGGTTCAGCTGCGTGATCGAATAATTTTGAAAAGAATTGGTAAAAGTTTAAGAAATTCTAACGTAATTTCGCAAAAAGTGTACCAAACTTCAAATAATGCTGACGGATGTCTAAGTTAACTTTGATCAAATTTTCATGTAAAGGTATGATTTTTTTAAATACAGCAAGTTTTTATATGTATATTATAATACGGGAAGTGATAAAACAACTGCATTTACAACTATCTTTCAATAAATAGAGACATTTGATGCACATATTTAAACATATCATGAGTTAACGTCTAGGTACGTGTGTGAGAAAGTTAATGCCCCAATTAGCACCGTTCCCACGCCGGTAAGTAGAGGTATGTTAAGTCATACTGGATAATTACAATACCCAGGGGTCTAACTGACCCCAATAGTTATAGCGTGCTTTTACGCATCGGTCTGGTTTGACCCCAATACACACTATGCAAAATTCGGCGAATAAGTTCCGTTTAGACTGTTCGTGATGTCATTTCCTGTGTAGAAATGTTTAGATTTACATCTTCTGGTGGCAGTAATTCGTGCAATTATCTCGTTCAGGTGATGTGCAATACCACAAAGCCTGTGGTGGTTAAAAAGCTGATTAAGGCTCGGCAGTCCCACCCTCCATCTTGAATTTCAACTCCTATAAGAGCAATCATTAAACGCGAAACACGATTACTGGAGCAATAATGACCAGAAAATTATTCTGAATAATGCCATTTTAAAGGTTATGACTGTTCAAATGTGGATATCATTTAGTTTTTTTAAGTTTTTTTTTTTGTGTGTGTTTTAAACTAAATTTGTTCTTTGGCTTAACTTAAAATAAAAGTTTGCGATGTTTTTTCTTATTCAATAATGCAAAATTAATATCTTAAATGTAAAAAGTGCACCACATTCCAAGTTTAATTACCTTTCAAATAAAAATAATTTCAATAAATTTGGATAATTAATCTATGACAAAAGATCTGCTTTACTGTGGAAACATATGCGCGCCTAATTTCTTTTTCTACTAGAGTGTTTGGAATGCACTCTGGGGGTTATCACATCAACTTGTTGTGTTAGGAAAAAATTCAAACTTTGTACTCACAAAATGTCAATTACATAACAAATTTTTTTTAAATGTAAATTGCAAGACGGTTGCGTATTGTGACTGTGCTTAAAATGAGACCTTGCAAATAATTTTATGATAAAAAGTAAACGAAATAAATGGTTTGAAATTTAACATTGCTCTTATGGGATAAACATCCAAGATGGCCGCCACTACAGCAGACATTTAAGCTTTAATGTCAGGTACGCTAACCCCTCACGTACTGTACAGCATTATTTATTTTAAACACTTGTAACATTGTTAACAAACTTCCATTTAAAAGATCGATGTATTACAGCTACATAACTCTGACGAAAATACAAGTTTTTGGTAAAGGATGTAGAATTAAATATGGGGCGGAAATATGGTGGATGAGTGTTGATATGAGAACACGTAAATGTTTGAATATAAAATAAAAAGTGTATTTACGATGTTTGGCCAACTGTTTACACAATTAAAATGTTATCCCGCCCAGACAACCAAACTGAATAATTTTGAAACCAAAACTAAATTTGAGGTTATGTTTGTACTACGTATACGGGTCCGACTAGTTATAAATTAATGCGGCTTTATCAGATAAACCGCAAGGCCAGTTTGTGGTCTTGCTTGTTGATCTTTAAACAGCTATTCCAATCCTGTTACGGACTACTAATGTCCTTAATACGCAAATCTGTAAACCTTAACCACAGTTAAATTTAACTCGTATTACTGGGAATCATACAAACGCAGTACCTACAGTAGTGTGGTAGAGGTAAACGGTTAAGCAGAAAGGTCTGAACCCATCAACGCCATAACTTAAGTGTTACCATGGCAACCACTTTACTATCCATTCTAATAACATATGCTATTCTGTCAGCAGTCCAATACATTATAGTAACGTGTAACAATAGCAACCAAACATTATCCAATATAATAACATATTCTGTTATGCCTGCCATACATTGAGGTAACGAGTGTGTTACCATGGTAACAGCGCTACTATCCACCCCAATGACATACGTTTTTCTGCAGTAGCTTTTGTTGTACGGGAACCAATCCAATGTAGTACGTCAGTTGACCGGCAACTGGGGTCAGGCTATTACATTTAGGCTGGCCTTTTAATCAGCTCGCAATTTTAAAACCTTACTGTGAACATACGAGGAATTTTACCTTTGTTTGTCAGCATGTGCCGCCCGTCTAAGACGGAATTTAAACGGAAAGGCTACGATTTTACCTCTATATATATTACGTAATAAGTATTGGATCGTTTGTTCCCTATTTGGTCCTAAACCTAATCTTATTATAACAAATGTGATAACTTTATATTGGTAGCATAAATATAGTCAATGTTGTTGATTTTTGTTAGGAACCGCTGACTTTTACCGAGTTACTTACAAACTTACAATGTACAAAATTAAAGCTATATTAATGCTCTTTCTATATCATTATAACAAGTGCTTAAAATTGATACTGTAGTCGCGCTTGAGCGTCTTACTGGTGCAATAGCCTTGGCCAACCCCCTCAAGATTGTCTCCGCACACAGAGTTCAATGCACTCGATTGGCACTGCACAATCTGAAAGTTCAGTTTAAAAATAATCATCGACACAGTTTCATCGGTTGCGGAGTTATTAAACTTTTAAAAGCCCATTACGCAAAACCAAATATGGCTTAAGTACTTCAAGAGTAACAAATTTCTTGCAGCGTCCGATAATTTCCTTAAGGAAAACCAACCTGCTTTGAAAAAGAATTTCCTTTAATGAATTTAGAAAGTAATTTCAGGATAAGGATGATTGCTATTTATAACTTACACTGCTTTGTCAATACAAATTCAACCTATAAAATGAGCTCACAGTCAATTTTATCACCAAAACAAACAATAAACCAACAATGGTGTGGACATCCGCTTTAATGTCCGCGCTTTATTTGAAACACATGTCCTTGTGTCTTTATTATCCGGCGTTCATTGTTGTACAACAATCGACGCATTGTTGACGTCACGCGGCTGGAGAAAGCTTCACGTGATCAACGCCATCACGCTCCATCGTGCACTGTTTACTTTCTTTTGGTTTTACTTGAATCGTTTTATTAATGCAATGTGTAGTGCTTTCCTAGTACGCGGAACTCCGACACATGTAGCCGTTTAACTTTCTTGTAAGGTATGGTTCAAGTGAAAGGCGTGTAGAAGACTGTTTCAGTTTAGGATTTCTTGGGGAAAGTTATAAATTAAGGAGTAGCATTTAAATTGCAATTTTTAAGTAAATACTTCCTTAGGCACACCGAGCAATTTTTGGATGAGGTAAAATATACGAACTCGTGATAGGCCATGTGTACCAAATTTGGATCATATCGCACGTATATACATAGGAAAGGAATATGCATAGGCACATATTGTTACATTTTGGGACACAAATTTTAAACATGTTCTGGGGATCATGATCGATTCCTAGGTGGTATGGTATTTGATATACTGTGATCAATGAGTGAGTGAGTAAGTGAGTGGGTTTTCGATTTTATATGTATAGATTTCTTTTTCATAAAGTTTTTTATTTTTTTATTATTATTACAATCTTAATCCATAGATTAAATAAGTAATACATATAACGTAAATAACCTAGAAACATGTATATGTAACGTAACCTAGAAATAACGTAATACATGTATGAAACCTAGATATTAACTAAGTCCTGCGGTTTATGACGCTTAAGTCGTCTTTTGTCACATTTCACGTCTAAAAGTTGGATAGCTTCCCCGTTCACATGACGATAAAGTCTCTTTTCATGCCGAGAAGCGCAGTCTTGAATTACCTCATTCACACTTTTCAGGTTTAGGTCTGCATTAAGGTCATCATTCCTTTGGTACGATCTTGCAATTGTAATTGTACGAATAATACGATTTTGTATTCGCTGTATAATTAATTGATTTGAGGGTTTCGTACATCCCCATAATTCCGCACCATATGTCCTAATAGGTCTAATAATAGAAATATACAACAATCTCTTATGGTACAAAGCCAATTGCGATTTTCGTCCAATCAACCAGTACAGATCGCGCAGTTTTTGTTTTATTTGGGTTGCTTTCATGCATATATGATGCTTCCAAGTAAGACGTTCTTCGAGATGCATTCCAAGATATTTAGCAGATTTACTCTGTGGAATTAGTTTATTATTAAGATAAACTCCAAAGCCTGGATCTATGTGCCGTAATGAGAATGTCACTTGATAAGATTTTAGTTCATTAACTTTTATTTTCCAGTCTTCTGTCCATTGAGTTATTTTATTTAATGTCAACTTTAGGTTTCCTATTGCTTCAGCATGTGATTGATTCACAGCCAATATGACAGTATCATCGGCAAATGTAGCTATTGTGGTTTTATTTGTAGTTGGAATATCAGCTGTGTATAACAGGTTAAGTATTGGTCCTAGAACGCTACCTTGCTTTCATTGTGTAGAGAACTGACTCAGATTCTTCTGTCATCACTCTAAATTTCCTGTCAGTTAGGTATGATTTGAATAGACGGCAATAGTTCCCCGGCACCACTCTGTTAAGGTTAACCCTCCTGTAGTCGCGTCAATAATAGTTACGTAAGGAGTCGCGCTCGGTCGATTCCACCAGGTTTAGTAAATAATTAAAAACATATCTAAAAAAGGTAGTTTATTGGGTAAAATGTTATTTAACAGTTATTTTGTTACACAAATCAAGTTTTACAGTGTACTTCAATAAACATTTTTACATTTTTTGTTGTTTTATAAGCATTATAAAAAATATTGTTCTTACTAGAATACGAAGACGTACGAATGTTTCCGAAGTTAAACGAATGGGTATCTCCTCTTTAAATTTGTATAAATGGATATATATTAATAATAAAAGGTTGTATTTATATTCATATTATAACCTCAAAGATTTAAAAGACTTTCTTATTCATTTATATTCATCTTGGCAGTAATAAAGAATATTGTTCTGAACAACAGATACACAAAAATTACTAACGAGAATGGTCGCGCACGGTGGAAAAGACCAGTTGGTAGAACGATTTCAGTACAGCTGCCAACTGAAGCATCCGGGAAAAGTGCCGGTGACATAACTGAGTAGTGAAAGAGTGTGTGTGAAGGTATCGGAGGGGTGAAAGATCTTAAAAGCTCCACTCAGTTTTTGTAAGTAAAATACAAAAACCCCGGTCGATTAGACCGTGACGAGACCAATAAAGGGTTAAAAAGAAGCCCCTCGTGCCATACCTTATCAAAAGCCTGTTGAATGTCCGAAAGACTGCACAAGAAAATAGCTTTTCCACGAATCCCCTTTCAATAATAGCAGTAAATACTATGTACTTGATCTATAGTTGAGTGCTGGTTTCTGAAACCAAACTGGTGATCTGGTAGTTTTATAAATGGCATCAACCTTTTGTAAAAGAGCTTCTCCCAGAGTTTAGCTACCATAGAAAGTAAGGATATTGGTTTGTACGATTGTTATTTCTTCAGCCTGCTTGCCTGGCTTTAGCAGCATAATAATGTTTGCTGTCTTGAAGCAATCAGGAACAAATTCAAGTTCAAAACAATCGTTGAACAGATTTGAAAGGAATATTATACTTTTTCTGGGCAACTCCTTTAATATAACTGATGGAATTTCATCAATACCTGGTGCTTTTCTCGGATTTAATTTATCTATTTCTTGAGCAACTTCAAATGGTGTTGTAAGTTTGATACGTTTGTCATTGTTATACATTCTTGCTAGGTTAACTGTAGACTGACACTCGTGTCGTTGAAATATTTTTCATAAAGTTGTAAAAATAACAATAACCTCAAAGGGACAGAAACTTGGTAAATACAAAAAAAATGCAGCTGAACCGCTGGCGTGAGTTGAGCGAATTTCCAAAATTAAGTTTGTATATTTTAGGGTTTCATCCAACAATTTGGGGAACTGATTTACTCACGAAGGCGCTGGATAGATGTCTGTGTATTCGAAACATATTAGTAGTATTTGTTTGCACCTAAGCCTACAGCCTCGGCTCACGCGCTGTTTCGTTCCATTAACCTTGCGGCCTCGGGTTACGGACTGCTTCGCTTCGCTCGCAGCGTACAAACTCAGCCGTTCGATCAGAATGTGCCCCAAACTTGAATTTAAACCGGGTACTTTTATAGTATTTGACGTTTTGATTGATTTTGGATGAACCAGGCAAGCTATAAAACCGTGTAAAAAAACAAAATGTGAAGAGTAATATGCTGCATATATTATTTTATATAAACCCTTAAAAAGCTTAATTCTAGTACGAAAAATATCAAGAAATATTTACTTCCTGGAATAATCGTACTTCCGGTTGTTGGAGGTTTTTGGTTAATTAAGGGTCTGCTCCAGTAAACGAGAAAGCAACAGGAAATGCAAGCGCCTCTCACTATATCCCTATCTAAACAGTGCAACTTCTTGCGCTGACATTGCCTCATTTCAAACCATTTTATAAGGCTATCTTTTGTAATTGAGTGTTTGAAAAAAAAAATGAATATTCTTTATAAAATTTCGGATCCGGCTTGCAAATTATTTTTCATTATTATTTTTTTATTGTGTTAGGAAAAAATTTCAAACTTTGTACTCACAAAATGTCAATTACATAACAAATTTTTTTTAAATGTAAATTGCAAGACGGTTGCGTATTGTGACCGTGCTTAAAATGAGACCTTGCAAACAATTTTATGATAAAAAGTAAACAAATTAAATAATTTGAAATTTAACATTGCTCTTATGGGATAAAAATCCAAGATGGCCGCCACTACAGCAGACCCTTAACTCGTCAGAGCGACTTAATTAACCAACGTGTGTACCGAATTTGAACCAAATCGGACTTAAATTGCGGCCGCGGAGTAGGAACACACACGCACACACACCCACACACCCACACCCCCACACACATATATATATATATATATCGGTGCCCATTTACTACACCCGACTTTAAGACTCACCATAAGAGTCATTGCAATTGCTCATCCCTCCTGTGGAAATTCGCTAACAATATATACCTGTGTAGTGAGTTAAAATTGTAATTTACGTTTGAAAGTCCCGGTGTATATTACGACAAAAAGTTTAACATTTCGGGCGTTACCCTATGCAACGTAACGTAACTCTGGCAAGTGAAAGCCCACGATGCCATCATGTCCAAACATCGGACACACCTAGCATTGCAAAGCATGACCCGCGGAACCTTTTTTATTTGTTGGAAGTAGATTGTTCGTGATACTAGAACTAGACTAAATACACACAATCACGGCAGGTATGGGGTTTGGCTTAGATAAAGTATATCCGGCACTTTGCTGTATGTTTACTGCTTCCATGGGCAGTGAAACTATTGGGTGTAATGAAAGGCAACGAAACACGTCTGTGTTAAGCCTAGAAGAGAAAGACTCTGCACAAGAAACAAAATTATCGATAACTGAAAACCAAAAATATCGATCTATCTATTCTTTGTCTTGACTGAATGACTGAGTGACTAACATAGAATCAACGTAGAGCAAAAACTACTAAAGATAAAAATACGGTCTATTCTTATAGCGCCATAACTGAGAAAGGATTTTGCGAAACGTTGATTTTAAAGCGAAAATATGGTGAAAACTCGATGCTTCAGACCCTTTAACATAACAGCTGATTCGGATTAAAAGCTTAACAATTTTAGATATTCCTATACTGAACAAATATACGATTTTTAGATGTATTTACATTAATCACCATAGCAACCAACTTTGCAAATTTAGAATCAGTTTATCATTCACAAACGACAGCTTTTTTAGGTAGGTTAAAAAAATAAAACCAAAAATATCATGTGCATCACGAACTGAAAACTTAGTATGAAATGTACATTGCGCATTCCTAGGGTCGCATGCCTAGTTGCAATTAAGTTTCAAATTAAGGGGGGAAACCGTAAAACTTCTTCCTGGTTTTATGGTGGCACCAGGAATTATGCAATTATTATCTCTTTGAATAAAAACCATATACTCGACATAAGTTCCACTTATCCCTGCTTAGATAAGTATGACCCTTTCTAAGCTTCGACAAAAGGTAACTTAAACACAGTAAAATAAAATGCTAACATAGATTTGAAACACTTGGTATACAAGCACAATCAGCTACATTTTTTTAAATGCAAACCACAATAACTTACCGTTAACAAACATATTAAAACTTCCAAAGCTAAAACATCATCAATACAACTCCAAGATGTTAAAAAAATATTTGTTAAGTTGACTCATAAATTTCCACTCTCTTGTTAAACGCGTAACAAGATTACTGGAGTAATAATGATCAGAGAATTAATCTGAATGTGCTATTTTAAAGGTTAGGACAGTCCGAATGTGGATATCTTTTAGTTTTTTAATTTGTTTTAAACACAATTTGTTGTTTAACTTAACTCAAAATCAAAGTTTGCCATTGTTTTCTTATTCAATAATGCAAATATCAAAAAATATAAAAAGCTCACTACATTCGAAGTTTAATTATCTTTGAAATAAAAGATAATTTGGATAATTTATGACGAAAAAATATGTTTTCTGTGGAAGCATGTATGCGCATAATTTGTGTTCCTACTCTAGCTAGTTTTTCTCACATCAACTTGTTGCTGGCTTACTAGAAAAATAAAATATGCGTTGATTGTGAATGTGTGAGAAAAAGCTGTGCAATCCTCTAGTCTCCGCCTTTATGAAGCTGCCCTATATTTGCTAGCGGAGGAATGAAACGCACACAAACTCAATGCTATTAGTGTGTAGCTCTGTCACTTGGAGAGCTGCGGTCAACTCAGAAAAATGTTTTCACTGCTGCCGTGACTTAAACGTATGACTTAACAACCCATAATGCATACCCGGACTTTCGTGGTAAGAGGGCGGAAGTAAAGCAACCAGTGGTTGACCTGCTTTAAAGCTAACAGGATATGACTAGCTGTATGTTTTTAGGCTTATTATTTTGCAACATTCTACTACAGTATTTAAGTGGTACCCCCAATGGACGTATAGAGTTCACCTTTCATAATTCGCCGAATGGTTAAAACACATAGCTCAGCTCATTGAAGAGGCTTAATGTTGGTGTAGTAACCATATGTTTACTCAAACACATCTAAACTTCCATGTATGCAATTTTTCAGTGGCATTGTCATTAAGAGTTTTGTTATAGTTTGGAACAATTCGTATTTTTAATTTTTAGGTTAGGTTTCTTTTGTTTATAATTTTTATATATATAACCCCAGCTATTTTATAAAATTAATAACTTAATATTGAAGTGAAAACTTCTTTAGGCGCACCAAGCACTTTTTGAATGAGGTAAAATATACGAACTCTCCATAAGCGTCTGAAAGTAAGACGCTTTTGATTTCGTCGATGATTTTTTTTCTGCATTGTTTTATAGACGTACTAATATAAAAAAAGGAGTTTAATTTAACAGCTGATCGTAAAAAAAAGAAATCGACGAAACAAAATAGGCAGAGAAAAATTGAAAATCATAAACTCAATAGCTGTATACATTTAGTCACGTCAAGATATTAATGAAATGGACATAGCACTTCGTAATGTTGTAAGTTGTGTTACATTAGTGTACTTCGTTATACCTCCAACATGAACATATTGCTTTCTCATTTTTTTATTTCTAAATTTGCTAACTGGGTTGCTATGGTAATTAATGTAAACGCATTAAAGAAACGTGTGTTGGTTCTGTATAGGCCTAACATAAAATTATGTTGTTACTAAAATTACTTTTAATACAAATTAGCTATTTAACTTTAATACTTATCAACAAATATTAAAATTATAATTAAGTTAGCCTTTCTCAAAGATTTTCAAAAACCTATGTTGGTTTTGTACGGAAATGAAAACTGACATGATATAAATCGTTGGTCTAGCGACTATAGACCATATATTATTTTTATATTTTCAGATTTCAATTTTAATTCATATTAAACCAATAGCGAATTTCCATAGGAAAAATGAGCTGTTGCAGTGACACTTATGGTGAAACCTAAGGTCAGGAGTGGTCATGAGCACCGATCATGGTTGAAAGAACCCTTTTTGGGGTCCCATTAAAATTTTTTAAATATATGTATATATGTGTTCGCACTCTAACGGCAGCATTTTACGTCTGATTTGGTACACACCGTTGGTTTTCTAAATGGCTCGGACTAGTTCGTGAACAAAAAATCCAGCAACCAAATAAATAATAAAACTTTTGAAGGGTTTATATGAAATAATATATCTAGTATATTATTCTAAACATTTTTTTTTTTTTTACACGGCCTTATAGCTCACTTGGTTCATTTAAAATCAATCAAAACTTAAACTACCATAAAAGTACCCTGTTCAAATCCACATTAAGGGCATCTTCTGATCCGAGGCCGACGGTCGAGTTTGTACGCTGCGAGCGAAGCGAACCAATCCATAACCCGAGCCCGCAAGGTCACGGTGACAACTCGCAATGCAAATGGAACGAAGCAGCGCGTGAGCCGGGGTTTTAGGCGTAGGTACTAATATTATGTTTCGAACAGACAGAGTAACCAGCGCCTTCATGAGTAAATCAGTTTCCCATATTGTTGGTTGAAACCCTAAAATGTACTTAATTTTGGAAATTCGCTCAACTCACGTTAGCGCTCAAAATAATTGTCGAATTATTTTTTATTTACCAAGTTTCTGTCACTTTGAGGTTATTATTATTTCTACAACTTTATGAAAAAGAAATTAACGTGTAAGCACGCTGCGGCCTCTGTAGTGTATATAAATTCAAACATTGTTCGTTCAATTATTCGTTTTTTGATAATGAAACAAACCTACACTTTCCTTTTTCAGACAACTCAAAACAACCTTAATACAATGTCCGCGCCTTTTTCGCGCAAAACACCTGCAAAACCTGCACAGAAGAAACCAGGACTCCCTCCAGCGTATCACGTGATCTCATAGTATCAGAATGCTTTAAAGAGGTTAACTCGGGGACGCGCGGGTCTACTTTCGATAGGTAACCAGTCCGACGACATTTTCACCTTTCTACCGGACTGTAAATCTCTTCAGTTTATATTCGCCTTCCTAGTGTCGGGTCGGATTAACAATTGTATAATAAAATGCGTCAACGCGTAAATATGTACCTGTAATTAACGTGAATCGAGTTTGTCTTTATAAAAGTATCGAGATTTATTAGCGGTATACGGCGAATGTAGTGAATCCGGATTTCAAACCTGGTTACTATTCGATTAAACGAATCTGCCATCGATGGGTACATCGATCTATGCGAACGGAAAACCAGGAGTCAGTGATGATAGATTAGCTATGGAAATTTTCAGGGCGGAGGGAGTTTTGTGCTAATATGTTAACAGCAAATAGAGAGAAATTCTACAGATAGAGAAAATGTAACCTACTATATTTAAAACTGGGTTACATTTAAACAGTGCAATTTTACAGCTATTGCAGTTCTGTAATGACTGATTTTTGTTGGTTCAAGTAAAAACAGTAGGCTATTTTATTTATTTTCCATCTTGATATTTGCTTTCATTCTGGTATGAAATAATTTTTAAAAGTTTATGCATTTTGTAAAAGAAATATTATCATAGATATCTGTTATAAAATACTAGAGGTAGCTGATTAGGTCGCTTCGTTCACCCCAATGACAAAGTCAATGCAAACAGATTATTGCATACTCTGATATTTTCACGGAAATGACGATTGAGAGGTGAACTGTACATAACACAGCTAATGTAAGACAGAGATCAAAATAACACTACCAACCCCAACAATTCAAATTGCTGCGTGCGTTGTAATTTAACCATTAATATAGAAATAATCATTTCAAATAAATTTGGACATTACCAACTAAGGGAAACAATATGTAACACCAGATGTTTGACTTATATCACAGTAAGTCTTTTGTTTGCTTTTACCTAATCTAAAATTAACTTATTCTAAATTTGTCAAGTTGGCTAACCTAAAATTATGTTAAGTTTTGTATCCAAATCAGCTGTTTTATTTAAAATATGGGACAACAGATGTTTGAATTGAATTATAATACAGTAAACATTTTCGTTGGTTTTTGTTTGTGTTTGTTTTTAGTTTGTTAATCTAACCTGAAAAAGCTGTTGGTTGTGCACAATAATAAACTGATTCTAAATTTTCTTAAGTTGGTTGCTATGGTAATGAATGTAAACAAACATGTGTTGCTAAGCTTATGATGCAAACAGCTGTTTTATCTAAATTTTCACTATTTTTACGCTTTAAATAAAAATTTAGCAAAATCCTTTGTTGGACATTTAATTCTGTACAACTTTCATACTTGACATTTTTCTCCTATCTAGGAGGGGTCAAAAGTGCAAAACCCGATTGATAGTTTTGCTTCAAGGCGTTTTCGGCCGTTTGAACCGTTTGTCGGAAATAAGTTCACGTGGCCAAAGCCGCGGGTACAGGTCTGGGGCGTAGCCAGGGGGAGGGATATCGGGATGTATCACCCACCGAAACTTTCAGAATATAGGCCTAGAATATCAACAAACCAAAGATAAGTAGCCTACATAAGTTAAAGAAATTGAAACAATAACCCTTAACTGGGTAGCGACTTAATCTCGTTGCGGGAATACACGCTTTGTTCAAATATATTTGCTGTTAAATCTTGTCGCACTGCGTAGTTTCTTCCAAGAAATTAATTACAGTTTCCTGACTGACAAAGATAAATTGGAAAGCGCTGTTTACTTCCAAAAAATACTTAAGCTACAAGATGAAAGTATAAAGTTGTGTCGCAAAGTGCTTTCAAAACAATGACCCAACGACGAATGTAATCCTTTCCAGCTTGAAGGTGAGATGAAAACCTGGAGAACTTGGATGAATAATAAGAAGTCCGATTTACCACAAGACTTTGTATTTTCCATGGATAAGTGTGATCGGCAGATGTTCCTTACAGTTTTTAAGGCGTTGTGAACAGCGCCGTTTCCGATAACTACAGCTACAGCGGAGAGGTCATTTCAACTCTTCAGCGCTTACAAACATATTTATACGCAGCACAACATTCCAAAGTAGACTTAATGGACTGGCACATTTGTCTATACACAGAACACAGAGAAACAAAAGTTTTCCATGATAGTGTCTCTGATATCATGGATTTTTCTTGTCTGGCAAAGAAGCCCAGAAAACTTAAAATCAGCTTTCAGTGCAAGATTGTACGCATATGATTACTTTGTTCTTGTCACGGAAATACTATGTATTGTGATTTCAAAAGAGCCTTTTTATTTTTTTACAATATGATACATTTTTTGTAATTCTGAACAAATACAGGCAAATGTAAAGATTTGAAAAATGTTTAAGTGTTTTCGTTTGAATATTACTAGAAAAAGAAGCAAGATTAAAAAGAATATATTTTTTATTCTTATGTATTATTAATATTATATTTTGTAATTCTGTACGATTTATTATTCAGTTTGGTTCTGTAAGAATTTAAAACAGATATTGCATAGACCTAGTTACTTTCTCCCCCCCCCCC